>ML661243.1:2405524-2627177 GCA_007570785.1 Antilocapra americana
ATTTAGCCATAAAAAGGAATAAAGTACTGACACATGATGCAACATGGATGAACCTTGAAAACATGCTAAGTGAAATAAGCCAGACACAAAAGGTCACCTATTGTGTTATTCCATTTATATGTATTATTTCATTTTTATGAAATATCCAGGATAAATAAATTCATAAGAGATAGAAAGCAGATCGATTGTTGTCAGAAGCTTGGGGGATAAGAGAGTAGAGAAAAATGACTTAATTGGTTAAGGGTTTCTTTTTGAGGTGATGAAAATGTTTTCAAACTAGATAGAGGTCATGGTTGCACAACACTGAAATGTACTAAATGCCACTGAATTATTCACTGTAAAATGATTAATTTGTGTTACATGAATTTCCCCTCAATATAAAAAGTATTTACAACAAGAACTAATGACTACCACACCTCTTTCTAAAAATCTGTCATGAGAGAGCTTGTAGGATATTTTGAAATATTTATTTATGGTACAAAAATACATTTTAGAATATAATATGATTCTTTGGGAATTGTTTTCTTTTAACTATAATCTCCGTCTTCCTTTGTAGTGATATGACAATATCGGATATTTTCCTACTTACTTAAATATTTTAACTTTCTCTCCACAAAGGTCATGCTCAGCAAGAAACTCTGACACAGATCCACTCCCTGATGATCATTAGGTTTTCCGTTTTCCTTCTGTATAGAGATAAGGCATGGCTGCCATCTGAATATTTAAGAGCCAAAGTTAGCAGAGTATTCGTTATAATTGTTCAAGAGGAGCCAGCTTTTAGTAGGGGTCAAAATGATCAGAATCTTCAGATCTGGCTCAAAGTGCTTATTCTGTGTTTTTTAATGACATATTGGCCAGCCCTGAAAAGAATCCATCAAAGTGGCTAAGAAATAAAGAAGGTTAGGTATGCTTACTAAGGAAAGGAGAACAGGCACCATTACCATTTTAGGCTGCAGAGTTCGTGCTATTCAGACCTTAATATGCTTGCTGATTAAGACCATATTGATAAAAATCTGATTGCTCAAGGTCACTTGGAATTGTACTTTCTGCCTAGAGATGGTTTCATGGTGTGATCAAGTGATGAAATTCAAAATTTTTATTTGCAAAATAAAATGAAAGATATTTAAATTGTTAGAGCAGGTCAAAATAATTTGTCTAATGGTTCCCCAAACAGTCACTGTCCTTTGTAATCTAAGTTGACACTGCTGACAATGGTGTTTTCTATGTTAGACGTCTCTACCTCAGCAAGCAATACACAAAGAATCACTGCAGTGGCATGGCCAGTACACCTGCCCTTTCATCTCTGACTAGCCTCATGCAAAGCATTATGGATGTTCAAGAGCAACTGGGTCCAAGAAAGGTATAGATAGAGCAATAGGTGGTAATTTCACTTTGGTGCAGCACACTTAGGCATGAAGACATGGGAACAGGCTATGATATCAGAAATGGGGAGGAAGTAAAAAGAGACAGAAAGGCTTGTCTGAAGAAATGTTTTGAAAATTTTTAAATGAGGTTAAAAATTTTGTTTGCACTTCTTATTGGCTATATCACCTTTGTCACTTACTTTACCTTTTGGTGCCTCAGTTTCTTCATCTATAAAACAGAGAAAATAGTACCTACCTCATTGGGTTGCCATGAGGAAGAAATGAAGACAATTCATGTGAAATGCTTACAACAATGATTCTCAATCTTTTGCGAGCATCACAATCACCTGGAGGGACTTGCTAAAACAGAGTGCTGGTTCCCACCCCCTGACTTTCAGATTCATTGGCTCTGGGATGGGGGCCAGAGACAGCACCCTTCTAACAAGTTTCCAAATGATTCTGTTGCCTCTGGTCTGGGGAACCACACTTTGCAAACCACCGCATTAGAATGATGCTTGGCATGTGGTATGTTAGGAATTACTGTTTTATAAAATTACCATTTATTAACCATTTACTGCTTATCCAGTACTGTGGCGAGTGTGTATTGCCTCACTTAGGTATTACAACAGCAATCTGAGAAGATGCTGTGACCAGCAAATGATCAAAAGGAAGAATGAACACCCAAAGTAGTTGGGGAAATTGACCGAGACCTCATAGCTTATAAATAGAAGAGATGCAAATTAACTCAGACTGACTCTAAAGATTATATTACTCCAATCTGGTAGTGCCTTCCATCTCAATAGGGCCTTGACCCTGCCCCAGGTACTTTTGTGGTGGTCTGTTTGGTAGCACCAAGGAAACATTCTCCTTGCCAAGCTGCACTAGACCTTTCAAAATGTCTGTTTATTCTTCTCTATCAATCCCCACCCTTATCTTCCTCATCTGTTAATCTCAATCAAGGAGCATTTTCCCATTCATCACAGAATATATCTAGAATGCCCCCCAATACAAATGTATCCTATTTTCTGCTTTTCATCAATATATAGCTCAGATATCATCTTTAGAATCTGTTGCCTGATCATTTCTTTCCTTCTCTCTCCCCTCCCCATTCTCTTTCTCCTCCCCACCTTGCTCTTCTTATTTCTCTCTCTCCATCCCTCCCTCTCAACTTAAGAGTTGATTTAAGTCTTTTCTGAGAATGTAGTATAGTGAATAAGAGTACAGGACGGGGTTTAAATTCTAAGCCTACCTCTGCTCCTTACTAGCTACTTGACCTTGAGCAAGTTACTTAACCTCTCTGGGATTTAGTCTCCTCATCTCTAAAATGCTGATACTAATAGTGCTTACCTTTGGATTGTTGAGGACTGAATGAGCTTATTTGTGTAAAATACCTAATACAATTTAGAGGATATATACTCTGATATGGGCTTCCCAGGTTGAGCAATGATAAAGAATCCACCTGCCAATTCAGGAGACAGGGGTTCCATATCTGGCTCAGAAAGATCCCCTGGAGAAGGAAATTTCAACCCACTCCAGTATTCTTGCCTGAAGAATTCCATGGACAGAGGAGCTTGGTGGCCTACAGTGCATGGGGTGGCAAAGAGTCAGACACAACAGCACGCACCATGCATTCACTGTGATACACAGAAAAAACTCAATAGTAGGGATGATACTCTTCATACTATCTTTATAATATTGTTGTTGTTTAGTCACTAAGTCGTGTCTGACTCTTTGCAACCCCATGGATGTTGCCTTCCAGGATCCTCTGTCCAAGGGATTTCCCAGTCAAGAATACTGGAATGGTTTGGGATTTCCTTCTCCAGGGGCTCTTTAAAACCCAGGGATTCAACCCATGTCTCTTATGTCTCCTGCACTGCAGGCAGGTTCTTTACCACTGAGCTACCAGGGAAACCCATCTTTATACCTAAAGTTTATCACACTGTATTATAAACCACCTGTTTTTGTACTCATGTACTTTACTGGGCTAGGAGCTCCCTGAGAAGCTTGTTGCCTCTGCAGTCTCTACACCAATCATACTCAAAGTGCGGTCTCTGCTTGTAACCCACTGCTTTGGTTTGTGGCCTAGGTCATGAGCCCAAGTTCACTGCTCACTGGGACCCCATTTCTTTGACTCCAGGCCATATACTTCCATCATCTCTCTCAGCACAGTGTGATTCCCTAGGGATGCTGTAAAGGGGAAGGTTTGTTGGGGGGGTGTTTGTTTGTTTTTCTCTCTTTTTTAAAAAAAAATAATATTTATTTTTTTAACACCAAAAACATTTTGTACTGGGATGTAGCCAATTAACAATGTTGTGATAGTTTCAGGTAAGCAGTGAAGGGACTCAGCCATACATGTATCCCTGGGGCTTGTGAAAACACAGATTGCTGGGCCCCTCTCCTGGATTTTGCTTTTTAACTAGTGATTCTCACATTGTGGTCCTTGAATCAGCAGCATCAGCATCACCTGGGAACTTGGTAGATCAGAAACTCCAGGCTGAAGTGTGAAGACTGTTCTCCCCTGCCCAGCTTAAAAAATGTGTGATTTCTTAAGGGTCTAGACTTTATTTGCTTTCTTTTTTTATTTAAGAAGCATAATATCTTTGAGATTTTTCCAGGGATGTACTCTACTAACATCCCAGTGAACTAGACATTACTGGACTTGGAACTCATATCACGGTTATGAGGAGAAAAAAATATAGATCTCAGTATTGTGTGTAATATTCTTAAATTCACTGAGCATCGGGAAAGCTGAAATTTTCTAAATCTATGCCATTCCTAAGAGAAAAATATCATTTTAACCATCCTTATCACAATTAATAAAGCATCAAAAGACTTAAGGAAAATAAGCGTCTCTTGACAACAACAACAAAAACGCCTTCTTTTATGCTAAGACAATTTTCCATTGATTTTAAGATATCTCTTAATCACTTATTTAACTCCTCTATTGAATTGCACTGCCTATTTATGCATACACACAATTACTGACAACTGTAGAGAATTTTAACTCCTTGAGAGGTTTCCAGAGGCAAATCCTTAGTGAAAGAACAAAAGTGGCAACGTTATCAAAATACTGTAGACTTCATTTCCACACTGCAGTGTATTCAGGACTCTTGATAGCTCCTCAAAATCATTATCACATTCTTTGTTTGCATAGATCTAAACAAGAGTCTGGGTTGGTGAGGCAACAAAAGCTTACTTTGGGGGATACTTCAGAGAACAGTGAATAGGGAGTTAGAACACTGGATTGTATCCCAGGCCCCCAGTACACTAGCTATGCGACCTTGAGCAAATCACCCCTCCTCTCTGCTGCATTTCCCCATCTATAAAATACAGAGGTTTGGACCATGTGTCGTTAAGTTTCCAGATGGCCTGAAGGTCAAGATTTAGAATTAAAATGATAGTAAAAAAACAAAACAAAACCCTAAGCTCATCTTCTTTTAGATGTAACTGTAGGAACCCAACTCTATACGGGTCTTGCTAAGGGCTGTGTCAAAGCCACTGAAGACAGGATAGTCATCATCAGACTGATGAAGCTGGATGCTTGCCAAGCTTAGCCTAATTCTTGATTGCAGGTTGAATAAACACCAGACCCAAGGAAGGTGGCTCAGTGGTAAAAGAATCTGCCTGCCAATGCAGGAGATGCAGGTTTGATCCCTGGGTCAGGAAGATCCCCTGGAGGAGGGAATACCAACCCATTCAGGTATTCTTGCCTGGAGAATCCCAAGAACAGAGGAGCCAGGCTGGCTACAGTCCATGGGGTCATAAAAGAGTCAGACATAACTTAGCAAGTAAACAAGGGCCTCCTAGATTCATTCTTCTCTTAAGGACCATTCAGACCCAGGCTGTTGAATTTCTAACCCTCTTCCAAGAAATTCTGATCCCCTCTTTGTGTCTAGAACTCTTGGACATCTCTTTTTGGTGTTAGTAACTATGTCACCAGAGTTGCAAAAGTAGCATGACTCCTCCGTGGATTCATCTGGAGTTCTGTAGGGCTTCCTAAGGCAGCTCTAAGTTTGGTGTACCAACTCTCTCTTCTCTTAACTCTTGGGCCATTCTGCTTTAGAGGATGCTACCATCTCAAAGGGGCTTCCCATGTGGAGCTAGTGGTAAAGAACCCGCCTGCCAATGCAGGACACATAAGAGATGCCAGTTTGATCCCTGGGTCAGGAAGATCCCCTGGAGGAGGGCATGGCAAACTACTCCTATATTCTTACCTGGAGAATCCCATGGACAGAGGAGGCAGGAGGGATACAGTCCATGGGGTCGCAAAGAGTCAGACACAACTGAAGCAACTTAGCATGCACACACGCCCTCTCAAAGGCTTTGTGATGTAGGGACATAATTCAGAGCCTCTTAGGTGTCAAAGAGTGATCCAGAAAATATCTTTGACTGTGGAAAACTTGTAGATCATTGGGTATGTAAAGGGAAGTCATAGTTTTAAGCCAATCAGTCACTTCAGTCACTCAGTTGTGTCCGACTCTTTGCAAACCCATAGACTGCAGCACGCAAGGCTTCCCTGTCCAGCACCAACTCCTGGAGCCTACTCAAACTCATGTCCATCACGTTGGTGATGCCATCCAACCATCTCATCCTCTGTCATCCTCTTCTCCTACCACCTTCAATCTTTCCCAACATCAGGGTCTTTTCCAATGAGTCAGCTCTTCACATCAGGTAGCCAAAGTATTGGACATTCAGCATTGCCTTTCCAATGAATGCTCAGGACTGATTTCCTTTAGGATAGACTGGTTGGATCTCTTTGCAGTCCAAGGGACTCTCAAGGGTCTTGTTCAAAAGCATCAACTCTTCGACGCTCAGCTTTCTTTATAGTCCAACTCTCACATCCATACATGACTACTGGGGAAATCATAGCTTTTACTAAACAGACCTTTGTTGGCAATGTCTTTGCTTTTTTATCTGCTTTCTAGGTTGGTCATAGCTTTTCTTCCAAGGAGCAAGTGTCTTAATTTAATGGCTGCAATCACCATCTGCAGTGATTTTAGAGCCCCCCCAAAATAAAGTCTCTCACTATTTCCATTGTTTCCCCATCTATTTGCCATGAAGTTATGGGATCACATACCATGATCTTAGCTTTCCAAATGTTGAGTTTTAAGCCAACTTTTTCACTCTCCTCTTTCACTTTCATCAAGAGGCTCTTTAGTTTTTCTTTGCTTTCTGCCATAAGGGTGGTGTCATCTGCTTAGCTGAGGTTATTGACATTTCTCCCAGCAATCTTGATTTCAGCTTGCATTTCATCCAGCCCAGCATTTCATATGATGTACTCTGTATATAAGTTACATAAACAGTGTGACATTATGTATATTAACCTAATTGTCTTAATGGTAATACGTTTTTCTTCATTTCTTCATTCTTAATAAGTTTTTCAGAAACAGTGACCAAAGTAAGAGAAAGGTTCTGATTCACTCCCAAGAAAGGTAGTGATACATCAACCCATTCTCCACAAAAGCCAGGCTTTAAAAGCTTTGTATTTGGTAGTGCTGACAAAGCTATGCTAGAGACATGTCAAAAATTACAATGTGCTGCAATGTTAATTGGCTCATTCTAAAGAATTGCCTGAACTTCTAAATGTTTGTTTGGGTCCACAGTTATAAGTGTGATGGCCTTCTGATTTTGCCTGCCTGATTTTGGATCACTACCCTTATTTTACTGTTGGTTTTCATATTTCAATTCTGAGGAGTTTTTTTTTTTAATGCTAGTAAATACTAAAGCAGCTTCAAGATGAACATAAGCATCTGAGTGCCCCGGGATCTGGCAGTTAGACAAACAAATACAATCTAAGCAGATGCTTGAACAGCCAGGGGAAGCCTTAGGCAGAACAGAGTACTCAGACTACAGGAGATGCTGGCAGAGCCCAGAGACCATCATTTCCTAGCTTGTAAGCTGCCTAATCCCCCAACATTATGCCTCCAGCTTGGGGAGTTTTATTTCAGGTCTCAAAGCACCTTCCAGTAGCTTTGCCTCACTCCTCCCAAACCTCTGCCTGAAATGCTCCATCCCTCAGAGACTAAGTCCAAGAAAACCCCATGGGGAAGCAACAGAAGTGAAATCCCCAAAGTTCTAAAAACACTTCCATGAATTTTAAAAGAAGAGTTAACATTTGTAGAGCACTTCTGATTTGCCAGCCACTGCGCCAAGTGCTTTACTGGAATTATTTAATTTAATCCCCTACAATAGTCGAGGAGGGGAGACAGCATGATTTCCTCGCAGGATAGCAATAGGAAAAAACTCAGGCTGAGGGAAGTTAAGAGACTTGCCTAAGGTCCCAGAGGTAATAAAGGATGGAACTAGAATTTGGAGTCAAACAGCCTGACAAGGGGGCCCAGCATCTTAACCGCTACATTATGCTGGGTGTAGTAGGGGAGGCGGGAGAAGCAGGTTTCCTAGGTGGCTCAGCGGTGCAGGAGATGTGGGTTCAGTTCCTGGGTAGTGAAGATCCCCTGGAGGAGGGCATGGCAACCCACTCCAGTATTCTTGCCTGGAGAATCCCATGGACAGAGGAGCCTGGCGAGCTTATAGTCCATAGGGTTGCACAACATTGGACACAAATGAAGGGACTTGGCATGCACACAAGCAGTGTGGGTGGTAGGTGGCCTAGAGGGACCACTCATGCAGGATTGCTACTGCTGAAGATAGCCCCAGCCGTGCTGTGTTGCAGGTCAGTTGCATGCACACAGCAACTGTGCAGGACACTCAAGCCCAGGGCCATGGCCCTGCTGTCCATTGCCCACATGTCTGTCACTGTCTCTAGAGCATAGCTTTGCCAGGAGAGGTGATTCTGCCAGGCACAAGTCTGCAGATAAAAACCATCGCAGTCAAAAATTAGCCTGACAGGACACCAGGTGGCAAGAAATAAGGAAGGGAACAGCAAAGGCTTGGATGATTTGAGGGGAACCTGAGGGTCCTCGAAGGCAGAGAATAAATAGCTTCTACAGATCATTTGCCAAATACACCTAGTGAATGTCTCATTAAAAAAAAAATCTCGGCAAGACACTGAGCAGGTGAATAAGTGGTTTCTAGCAGGTGCACAAAACCATAAAAAAAAAAAAATCCTTCACAGTCCCATCCTTGATGGCTGTTCTTGCTGAATCAAGCCTGGCATGCCAAGATTGCTTCAGCGCCTGCCCTTTGAAACACCATTATCTTCCTCAGAGGTGTCCAGAGACTCTACAGTCAGGGGAGAGTTCTGCAAGTCAACCAAGCCATTCTCCTGGACAAGGAAGTGATGCAAGCACGAGAGCCTTCCCGAGTCTTGATGAAAATGCACCAGGAGGGAGGAGTGTGTCAAACAGGAAAATAATGCTGCAGAGAATCTAAGGTGGTAGCAAGTCTTCAAGAAGGCCCCATGTTTTTTCCTCATGTTCCCTATAACACATTGAACCCTGTACCACGGGCATTAAAATCCACTTTACTCAGGAGCACATGAATTAGTAGTCAGTGGCATGATACATCTGCATTTTTATCATTGACGTTGATCCTGTTCTAACCTCCTGGAATATTTCCCCACCATGACTCTGCCCAACACTTCTCAGTTGTTACGTCTGGATAACTTGGGTACCAAAGCTCAAATCTGGCTCCCTACCTTGGATGCTATGCTCCGTTCATTCATGTGTTGAGGGCCCACTCTGAGCCGGGCTCTGTAGGAAAGCATCATCGAGGCTATGAGAAAAAAACAAATCCTTAGACACAGTCTCAAAGAGGAGAGAGAGCTGTAACGAAATGTTTCCCATATTTGAATTTTCCCCAACCTCGGGAACTACAAGTACAGATGAGGCCACTTAATGGCAATGACCTGGTTCTCCACAGCTTCTGCCCTCCTGCTGATGTAGAAACTGCAGGCTCTCTGCCAATAATGTTAAGCGTCTTCAGCAAAAAGGCACTTGCACGTTTTTACTTGTAGACCAGGCCCTGTTCTCCATGGGGTTAGACAGAAGCTAAATGGGGAGCTGAACCAGGTGCTTACTCCAAGCAGCACACAGTAGATGGCAGGACACAGATTCAGGTCTATTTGATTTCAGAACCTGAATTCACAATCTGTCTCCATATACTTAAGATCTTGTTTTACTTGTTTGGGAAGGTGAACATTCCAGTGGAATTTTGTTGTCCTTCCATTTACACATTCCAAATTTGAGTTAGGAGTGTGGGCATAAGGGACAATGGAGAAGGCCATTAAAAAAAAGAAAAGAAAAAGATGATAGCCCCATGCCCCTATAAAGCCAAGTTTACAGTCTCTCTCAGCTGTGGAAACTGAGAATTGGGCTTTTGACAAAGCACTTCCCCAGTCTGAGGGTAGAGTTTCCAGAATTTGAATGCAGAAATACTAGACTGACAAGACAAGCTGCAAGCTACTGAGTACAGAGTCCTCAACAGCCTACTCTCCATCTTTATTTTTAGATTCTTTTGTGTGTAATCGTGGTAGCTGAGGAAGCCTGCAATCCCTTCTTGGAGTATGTTCTGCCCTATTTTCCTCCCCTAAGACTATGCTTTCAAAGTCACCTAATTACTTCTCTGTGCAGCATTAAATTATGGTGGCTTCAAAATGGAGATGACCCAGTGAGTTTAATAATTCTATAACGTGCCTCACCATAGCAAGGATGTGTTTACTATATAAATAACAAATCTAGATGACAGCAAGGGTTTTTGTTTGGTTTTATTTTGTTTTGTTTTATAAAGACAGAATATAAGATTATTCTGAGTTTTAAACCTTGAGTACCACCTTTTTATTTTTTTTTAAGAGACCAAGTCTGATTTTTAGGGAAATTGCATCAACTATCACTGTAATGATTCTTTTTTTCCATGGAAATCATTGATATATTAATCAACATTGGTCCTACTTATCCAGGGGTTAAGTGCGAACACAGCAATGCATAGGTTAAATAAGAACAAGACAAATGCAAATGTAGGAAATGAAAGTTTGTTGACCTTTTATCCTTTGACTCATGTCTATTGGAAAATCAAAATTTTATTTCTCTTTGGGTCCTTCTTGATTTCCCTTTTGTTTTTTTCTGCTTAAGTGTAGCTCTCAAACAAGATGACCATCTCTTAATTATCAAGTGTTATTTCTACTCCACATTTGGAAATGAATCTACAGATAAAAAGATTTTTTTGTTACTTTTTTGTTTTTGTTAACCACAGACAGATTTTCTGGAAGGGCTTTTATATACTTCTCACAAGGGACTGGAATAAGTTGCTCTGAGATTTCTTTGAGTCATAATGTGGAATCAGGCTTTAACACCCATTTTAGTTAAACCCCACTTAACTTTACACTGCAAAGAGCATGGTGAAGAGGCTGTAGGGGTCCTCAGAAAAAAGGAGTTAACATTCAAGAAGAGTTTGCTCATTTCATTTTTCATTTATCTAACATTTCATCCTTGGGAAAACCTGTAATCTACTCATATCAAAATAGAGGATAGCAAAAGAATTATGCTGAATTAAATCCATTTAAGTTCATGGAGCTCCACTGGGACCAAAGAGAACTAAACTTAGGAGAAAGAAGGCAGTATTCAGTAGACCACGTTCATTTGTGCAACCCTCTCTTATCCAAACATCGCAGGGCCTGGCAACCTCTGCCATATCATGCCTCTTTCACTAAGATGCCAAAGTTTCCAATCCCTGACAAAAACAACACAGGGGATAGTATGACACTAGGGATTCTTATGCGCTAGGTGGTACTAGTGGTAAAGAACCCACCTGCCAATGCAGGAGATATAAGATGTGGGTTGGATCCCTGGGTCTGGAAGATCTCCTGAAGGAGGGTATGACAACCCACTCAAGTATTCTTGCCTAGAGAATCCCATGGACAGAGAAGCCTGGCAGGCTATAGTCCATGGGGTCACAAAGAATCAGATACAACTGAAGCAATTTTACACACATGCAGACGTTCTTATATAGATTAAGAATTTTTACCAGATCAGTTAGAACCATGGGACAGCATTGTCCTACAAATAGAGACCTGAGTTCTATGGTAAGATTTGTTCATCTCTAACCTGGCTATTTATGAGCTTCAGCCTCCTCATCCTTAAAATGAGAAGGTTGGAAAAAGATTATCTCTGCAGTAGCTTTCAACTCCAGCATTCTCTGATCTTTTCCTTCTCCTCCTCTTCCTCTTTTGGTTTAAAGCAAACCACTGAGCTCAGGGACTGTCTGATTCAGTGCCCTTGTCAAAGGACCTCTGGGATACGTGAGGCACTGGGGCTCTGCACACATGACCTGAGCATACTCATGGCGAGATCCATCTTCATTTCCTAGGCAATGAAGCACTATCCTCACCCAAACTCTGTGTAAATGTATTCAGTATCTATCCTCTGGGATCCAGGGCTATAAGCCACATAAGGTCACTCTACTATTTTGGTTTATGATCTCTTCTGCTTTTTTTTGGGGGGGGGGGTTGCTTCATAATGGTGGTGGTTGGAGGCTTTCCCTGTGACCCATCAGTAAAAGAATCTGCTTGCAGTGCAGGAGACACAGCACACACGGGTTCGGTCTCTGGGTTGGGAAGATCCCCTGGAGGAGCGAATGACTACCTACTCCAGTATTCTTGCCTGGAGAGTCCCATGGACAGAGGAGACTGACAGGCTATAGTCAATAGAGTCACAGAGAGTCAGATGTGACTGATCATGCAGTGGTGGTGGTTACATTTTCCTTTTTCATACACCTTCAATTCTACAAATATTAATTAAACATCTGCCCAGTTTTCACTACTGGACTGAAGGTCATGGTGGGTTGAGCATATATATATATATATATATATATATGTCTTTTACATTTATATTATTGTACACATATACACACATATTGGAGAGATGAGATTTACACAGGAAATAGTTGTATATGGGCTACCATTTGTAAATGGGATGTCCAAGACAATCAAATGTCATATTATGTAATGGAAGCTGTATGAGCAATGGGCCATCAACAAGGAGAGAGGAGGCTGTAATGATTTAAGGAAGACTTCATCAAGGAAATAGGTTTATAATTGACTCAAATGATGAGCAGGATCTGAAAAGCAGGAAGGCCTTACAGAATGGGGTTGCAATCTGAGAAAAAATACTATATTAAATTAAGGTTCTTTTGGTTTCAAGCCACAGAGACCATGCAGAGCTTTGCTACTCAAATGTCATCCTAAAGTAGTAGCATTGACATCATCTGGGAAATTATTGGAAGCAAAGTATCTTGGGCCCCATCACAGACAGACTTATTGAATGAGAATGTTCAATTTAACCAGATCTTTAGGTGAGTCACATGCAAGTTAAACCTTGCCTAACATTGGAGTAATATAACTGTTCTCAGCCTTGAATGCATATTGGTGTCCAAAATCCAGAAAGAGCTAAATTAGAACTACCAAATCAATACATAGTATTTAGTAAAAATTTATTATACATATAAGAATAGTTTACAAACTGAGAGCTTTCAAGTTAAAAGACTGGTATGAAGCTCAGGGGCATGAAGTTACAGAATGACTCATGAAGTGAAAATGAGCAAGTTGTTTATCTTTTACAATGATTGGTTACTGGAGGTTTCCAGACAGCGGGGAATTGCTTAAAAATGATTATCTCATACCATTTTTAAGAAGATGAGTTGAGTTTCTTTTATGATTGTCAGAGACATTTACAATAAATAGCCTGTTTCATTTATGTTCATGAAATAAGCTAGATATAGTTTTGTTTATGTGGCTTAGATGGTTTGTCTGCTCAAGAAATTCTCAAGTCCATATTGTATTTAACTTTAGTGTTGGGATCACCTGGGGAACTTTAGACACAGACAATACTGGGTCTTACTCCCACTGACCTGAAGCTAGCTTAAATAGTGGACACTGAAGGGGGTGAGTTTATTGAAATGTCACTAGAATGTTTCCTAGAATTAGTGAAGAATAAACTCAAGCTGTCCAGGAATTGTTAGCTACATAGCAATATGAGGTATATTTCATGAATCCTCCTAGGGCGGTGCATCTCAGTTTTAATATTTACCACTAAACACAATCAGCTTTGGGTAGAAGGAGACAGAATGACTACTTTATTTTCAGGGTAATTTTCAGAGAAATGGAACCAGTACTATAACCACCAGGGCAAAAACGAGCATGGAGGAAGCACTCAGATGAAAACATAGAGTTGATACCTCCTTTCAGTTGAAAGCTTCTTGGTTTAGATAAGCATGATCATATTCATATGTAATCTTATTGCTTCTTTGTTTTGAAGGTGTGGGAAAACTTTGCCTTCTTCTCCTCTAGGTTCTTTGGCTGGTCTAGTAATTAAATTGATATAAAACCAATTAACAGGAGAGAAACAAACACATTTTATAGATACAGAAGCCCCATAAAAATGAGACCCAACGAGCAGCTAGGCAGTTGAGGTTTACATAACATCCTGAGCTAAGGACAGGTTATTGGGGTCTAGGGATACAAAGGGCAGGAAAGCCATTCACAGGAAGGCAGAGAAGATGTTTGGAAGACAAAGTTTACTCTGTTGTACAAATAAGTTTCTTAGGTAAAAAATGTACCTCTAGTGCAGGCTCTCTTCCTGGTCCAGGCTCCCTTTTCATGTTGAGGAGGCAGTAAGCTTTTCCTGAATCAGCTGGATTTTGCTTGCCTTTATCTCCAAGTAATCCTCAAGCCAAAGAGATGTATTTTGGTACTGTAAAATCTGTTCCTCTTTGGTTTCATTTGTTTCCTTTTAGGTATTTTGTAAATGGTTAATTTTTTAAATACAATCTCTAACAGTAAAAAAAAAAAAAACAGTGTGCAATGAAAAGTAAGTCTGCCTTCCACTCTAGACTATCCACCCCACAGTCTTTTTAGATCCCCTGGTATCTCAGCTGATAAAGAATCCACTTTTAATGCAGGAGACCCAGGTTCAATTCCTGGGTCAAGAAGATCTCCTGGAGGAGGGCATGGCAACCCACTCCAGTATTCTTGCCTGGAGAATCCCAATGGACAGAGGAGCCTGGCAGGCTCCAGTCCATGGGGTCACAAAAAGTCAGACATGACTGAGTGACTAAATGCACCCAGAGATTCCAAGGTCTCTTACACTTGTACTTTGCAAAGATCATGGTTTCTAGCTATGAGTTTGATGCAATAAGCCTATAGCATTTGGAGAGTTTCCATAATCATATTATTATGGAAAGACTTTCCAGGAAATAAATTGTATGTTAGCCATTTGAAATGGAAACAAGTAGATCAAATTAACATCCTAATACCACCTTACCATTGTATCACAAGACTTTAAATTTTACAAAGCACTTTTGTATGCATTATCTCATTTGATCTTTATATTGATTCTGTGAACTTCTGCAGGGCAGATATTTTCCCCTAATTAAATGGTTTCTGAGGTTCAGAAAGGTTATGGTTTGTCCAATAATTACATTTTTCACCAAAGTAAAAGTACTTCTGAGAATGTTTTGCACATTTCATGGGTAAAATTGAAGTATTGTCAAATATTTATTTTCAGCACTTCTCTTAGGAGGCCTCTTGGCCCTGCTTGCAAAATTCTACTTGGATTACCCACTATGGTATGGCACCTGACCCCTTTCTCTAATACATTCTCTAGGTTTTCCCAGGCCCAGCTCTTATGATTAACCAAACTCAGGTAATAATGCCAATGCTTTGCCATTAAATTTGAGTTTTCCAGTTTACCACACAGCTTCCTCTTTAGGCAAGCATCAATTCATTCAACAAATATTCCATCCTACTCTGTGTCAGGCACTGTTACAGACACTGGGGACATGAAACAGGCAAGCTCCCTGCTCTCTTGGAGCTTACATTCCATTGCAAGGTGGGGGGAAGACAAAGAATAAAAATGAATATAAATTTTAGATGATGGTCAGTGCCATAAAGAAAACAAAATGATGGTAGATGATGCAGAGAATGACTCATCGAGGGTGCTGACTACTTTAGAGGAGCCAAGAAGACTGAGGAGGTAAGCTTTGAGCTGAGAATTGAATTCTACTCCTGGAGGTGTGATATTCGCTAGCTGTGTGAACCTCAGGCATGTTTGTTAACCTCTTTAAGTATTACAGTTGACTCTTTTTTTAAAGTAATTTATTTTAATTGGAGGCTAATTACTTTACAATATTGTGGTGGTTTCTGCCATACATCAACATGAATCAGCCATGGATGTACATGTGTCCCTCCGGTCCTGAAACCCCTCCCACCTCCTTCCCACCCCATCCCTCTGCGTTGTCCTAGAACACCAGCTTTGAGTGCCCTACCTCATGCATCAAACTTGCACTGGTCATCTGTTTTAAAAACATATGGTAGTGTACATGTTTCAATGCTATACTCTCAAATCATCCCACCCTTGCCTTCTCCCACATAGTCCAAAAGTCTGTTCTTTATATCTGAAAGCATTACAGTTGACTCTTCAACAACACAGGGAGTTAATCTGCCTATAACAGAGTCAGCCATCCATATCCACCATTCTTTCATATCTACCAATTCAACCAACTGCAAACCTTGTAGTTTTGTAGTGTTTACTATTGAAAAATATCTGCATGTGAGTGGACCCACACTGTTCAAATCCGCCTTATACAAGGGTCAATGGTAGTGTATTCTTCTATAGAACATGAATTATATATAGTAGTATAATAACATCTATTTCAAGGTATCATTTTGAGGACTTAATTGAGCTCATGTATGTAGCAGATTGTGCACAAAGTTCACTACATAGATAAGTGCCCAACAAAGATTAGTGTGTGCTTATCCATAACTTCACTTTGTCCATGTAAACAACCCATTAAATTATGTTGAAGAAAGTGAGATTTATAGAGGTGAAATGATAATAAGTTACTCAATGTGATGATAACTTGCCCAGGTTGTCTATTTGCAGTTAAACAGAGTTCTACCAACAATGCTATCTTTGAGATACTTTGGCAGGTTAAAGACCAAAGACCAAAGGGAGATTCGGTAACAGCCAACCATTTTATGCTATTCAAATCAGAACAGGGCTTGCCATCCAATTCTCAGACTTCTAGAGGGGTCTGAAGCAACCATTATAATGGTCTCTAGAAAGAAAGCATTATAAGGGATCAGTAATGCTGAATACAGTAGGTATAAAGCATCTTCATTAGGTTAGTTGAATGTGTGCAGCATCACTTGCTCCTGAATAATAAGCAATACACATTCATTAAAATGAATACTCTCCTGTAAAACTCTAACCTACTTTTTGCTTAGCCCAGTACATTTCTAATCTAATAGAGCTAGAAAAAATTAATTCTCATGTGCTCAAATCATTGCATTTCTATATTCAACAGTGTCTGATATAGAGAATCTATAAAACTTGTGTTATTACAAACTGATAGGTTGTGATGGTGCATAATAAAGTTAAACCAACGTTTACAGGACCGATTCACAACCCTAGGACAAAAAGAGCAAATTTCTTAGTGAAATAATCTTCTCTTTAAGAAAATATTTAGTGTGTCTTCCTATACCCATC
This sequence comes from Antilocapra americana, assembly GCA_007570785.1. Classification (NCBI taxonomy): domain Eukaryota; kingdom Metazoa; phylum Chordata; class Mammalia; order Artiodactyla; family Antilocapridae; genus Antilocapra; species Antilocapra americana. The sequence continues at coordinate 2,422,329 of ML661243.1, forward strand.
AGAGAGTCGATCACAACATACCTATTAGGATTCCTAGAATCTGGAATCCCCTTCAGGACAGAATCTGGGGTCTATTTTCATCCAGGTTTTTAGCAAAATGAACAGGAAGGGCATGACTCCTGTCCCAAGTAAGGTCAGAGGCCAGTGTACAGGTGGCTTTGAATTATCCTCAACAACAAAGATGGTCCCCTTTTGTTGTTCCACGCAGTAGCTAACATACAGTTATGTTGAGAAGTCAGAGCTCGTGTATTGCATGAAGAATCTACAGATTGTGACCTGCTGGATGAGGAGGCGCCAGCTACCACATGGGGGTGCCAGGGAGCTCCCTCTTCATCCTACCTCTCACTTTGGAGACCTGAAACCCGTGGGGTCAGTTGGATTGAAGGCACAGTTTCAATCAAGACAGCCACACAAAGGAACAAGATTTATTATTGCTTGTAGATCCGGGGTTGGGGGTTGTTGGTAGCACAAATAGCCAGGGGAAGGGCAGTCCTCCAACCCAGGTCACAAGCCAGTAGGAGATAGAGAGCAGGGCAACAAGTACCTATTACTTATAAGGTGCCTGGGGCAGAGCTCACTAGCTTTTTGCAGGCTTAGCTGTAAGTGTGGTTATTTTAAAGCACAGGAAAACTCAAGTCCTTATCTAAATGTCCAGACTCTGGATGTGAACAGGGTTGTCATACTGTAAAATTCCTGTGCAGCAAGTCAGAAAAACAAAAGTTGGTTTTTTTTCTCAAAAGTTCTTTTTCTCATCACAAGTGTTAACTATGAGCCAGCCTTGATTTGGGGCATTTGACATGGATGAACTAATTTAATTCTCATAGCACCCTTACAAGAATAAGAACTACACAGTAGTTTGTTAGGGCCGCCATGACAAAACACAAGAGAGTGGGTGGCGAAAACAATAGAAATGAATTTTCTTGAAGTTCTGGAGACTAGAAGTCCGAGTTCTTGGTACTGGCAGTGTTGGTTTCCTCTGCAGCTCTCTCCTTGGCTTACTGAAGGCCACCTTCTTGCTGCTTCTCCTCTATGCATGTGTATCCCTGGTGTTTCCTCTTCTTATAAGGCCAGCAGTCATATTGGAATAGGGCCCCATTCTATTGGCCTCATTTTAGCTTAATTACCTCTTTAAAGATCTTATCTCCAAATAAGATTGCATCCTAAGGTACTGGAGGTTAGAACCTTGCCTTATGAATTTTGAGGGAAGAGAGAGACAATTCAACCCAAAACATAGCATTATCTTTGCTCTAAAAATGAGGAAACTGAGATACTTGGAGATTTGATATCTTGTCCCAGGTAGCACACTCATAAGCAGCAACACTGAAAATTGAACTCAAACAATTTGGTTCCTGAGCTAACAAGTTTTTACTCACTACTCAAGAGTCCCTTGTGTGACAGGGGGATGGAGTTCCCTACCCTCTCCTTGAATACCCCTTAGTAGACTGGCTTCTTTGCAGAATTTCTCAATATACAGATGATGGAGGCAAATCTATGACAGTTATTATAAACCGAATTTTTATTTTGATTTTGAGAGAAAGAGAGGGCAGGATAGCATTTGTTTACCCAAAGAAGAGCCTTTTATTGAGTGAATATTCATTCCCTAGAAGAGGATCTCTCTGAAGGACAGCCCCATGTTTCTTACATCATTATGCTTCCGTCTGGGATGCAACGCATTTTGTGAAGAATAGAACCAGGAAACCTTGGTTTCTCTCCCAAGTTCCCAATGTCAGGTTTCCCAAGACCTCTCAGTGACTGGGTATGCTCTGCATTGATCTCACTTCCTGTTCTCAGTGAGAAAGACAAAGGAAAAAGGTGAGGACCAGCCTTATCAGAGCAGGCAGTAAAAGTGACCTGAATGCCCCCAAAATTCTGCTCTCTAGACAACATCAGGGACATCTGTCTGACTTCTGAACAAGCAACATCCCATCTTGCTTGTTTTGAGTTACTTCAGCAGATTGTTAGCACTCACTTGTGTCTGCTTTCCTCTTTCTGAACTGTTTTCAACAGAATCCTTTTCAGAAGCAGGAGTTTGAAGAGCAGTATAGTTCCCAGGAAATACAGCATGTGCTGTCACTGTAGAAGTCTGCCTTATGCAAATACTCTTCCAGCGCTGAGGAGATGGTTTTGAGAAATATTTGTCAGTGGCTTCCAAGAGCCACATACTTCCAGGCTTGTGGGATAAATTCATAATCATTAAAATGCTTTGGAAAATACAATCCCTTGAGCTTTCTAAAAGTCACACCGGAAAAGAGCTTAAAAATGGCTAAGTTTCTAAACACTGACTTTTTTGGACAAAGAAGTCAAGAAAATAAGAAATTACAGTGAATAAAAAAAATCTACCTATTGGTTAGCTTCAGAACTGACTGTGGATTATGCTTCTCCCTCTGCCATTGACAAAAAAATGGTCTTGCCAATCTATTCTTGAATTTTCAAATTCAAAGAATATCAGCGATTACATAGCCCAGCTCCTTCATAGAGCGTGGTGGAATCATTGAATTAGCTTCAGGGGTATGGAGATGGTTTTTCCTGTTCACTGCTGTCTTCTCCAGAGCCTAGCACAGTATTTGGCCTATGATAGGTATTCAATAAATAATTTAAAATGGGGAAATGATTAGAAACTCTTATGCCTGAAAAAGACCTTAAGAAAAGCCATATGATTAATTTCCCTAACTTACTAAAAACTATGCTAGTCACTCAGTCATGTCCAACTCTTTGTGACCCAAAGGACTGTAGCCCACCAGGCTCCTCTGTCCATGGAATTCTCCAGGCAAGAATACTGGAGTGAGTTGCCATTCCCTTCTCCAGGGGATCCTTCTAACCCAGGTCTCCTGCATTGCAGGCAGATTCTTTACCATCTGAGTCACCAGGGAAACCCAAGATCCATGTTAAATCTTCTAGAAAGTGCACATTCATCATGTTGTGAAAGAAATTTCACAACCTCTATAGTGAAATATTCCAAATGCTAATGACCTTCGCTGATCAGAAATCTCTCTGATAAATTCTCTGTTCCTCATTTGCAGCATTCCCAAACTGATTGTTTATTTGAAGACCAACATTCAGTTGCCCCTCTGTCAGCTGTTTTCTTAGCCTGAATAGCCTTTACCATTTTGACTCTTTTAGTCAGCTCCTTAGTTCTCATTTAGAACCTCTAAGTTTTTCTTGTCTCTCTTAAGAACTAAAATACTCTGAATGTACAGAGGTCAAATATGAAAATGATTACAAAAAATGTAAATGAGATTTAGATAAAATCTATTTCAAATGCAAATACACACTAAAATGATAAGGATAAGCCTTTTCTCTTCATTTTAATGGTACTTTCCAATGGGAACTAGGTTTGGCAAGCAGAGAAGAGTCAAGAAGAGATTTTTTTAATGTTTTCCCTGATGAATTTTTTCAGTTCCCCTTTATCGCCTGTGCTTGATAATTCTCTAGGGAACTGCTATTTCAAATGCATTGTCGTGCCTGTTAACTGAACTGCAAATTGTCACCTCTCTCTCTTGGGAGTTCTAACACCTAATAAGACTGAAGAAAAATTAAGAAAGTCATTTCTAATTACTGCAGTATTGAAGCTGACCAGAAACAACACAGATCCAACCTTTTTTCACTGGAGTGGTGGAGTCTCAGTGTTTCTGGCTGCTTTCCTGATTAGCAACAGTAGTTGATTTTTAGGAATATGCCATGGTTTCCCAGAACAGAATTGTAAACTGTGGGTACACTAGAGGAGATGATAAAGGAAGTTTCAGACCTTAATGATAAATCATCATGGGGTTTTGTTTATTTATACAACTTGAATGCTCCAGAAAAGTGAATTTTTATTATGTTTTTATACCTTTAGTTCCTAAGCCTCATCTCATTCCTATGGGGAAAAAATATTGCAGAAAGCACAGTTTGCTAGCTGATACACTGAGAAGGCAGAGTGGACACATAGCCTGTCAGTACAGGTTGTTTCTTGGCATCCTGCTTCTTTTGAAAACATTATCCCTGGCTCCAGAGAATAACATCAAGTGTAAATGAAAATAGGTGTAGTCCTGTGAAGCTGCAAAAATATTGAGAAATTGGTTTTCCCTTCTTGTTTTATTTCTTTGTCAACATTATACATGCACAAACATTAAAGAGTCAAATATGCAACAGAGTTCTGTAGTAATAAAATCACAATTTTATAATATAATTCTATGACATATGAAAAATGTGGTGGTCCCTTGACCTTCCCTGTATCTTGCTCTGTGGAGATAGTGAGGTAAAAGTGTTAGTTGCTCAGTCATGTCCGACTCTTTGCAACCCTATGGACTGTAGCCCACCAGGTTCCTCTGCCCATGGGGTTCTCCAGGGAAGAATACTGGAGTGGGTTGCCATTTCCTTCTTCAGGGAATTTTTTCCGGACCCAGGGATTGAACACAGGTCTCCTACACTGCCGGCAGATTCTTTACCAGGAGATAACTTTTATTTATTTCAGTGATTTTTCCTTTGTATTTAATGCCATTAATCTAAATCAACATTGGACAGTAAAAATATTAGAACCATATATGTTAGTTGTAAATGTTCTAGTAGAAACATTTAAAAGTTAAAAAGTTTTCATTTAACCCACTACAGCCAAAATATTATCTTTGAAGATACATTCAAGGTAAAAAAAATAGTTTCTATTTTTTCCATACTAAGCTTCTGAAATTCAGTACATAGTTTACATTTACAGCACATCTCTGTTTGGACATTAAGTTTTCATTAGAAATATTTGATCTGTGTTTAAGCTCCCTATGGAATTCCAGTTGAGCTATTTCAAATCCTGAAAAATGATGCTGTGAAAGTGCTGCACTCAATATGCCAGCAAATTTGGAAAACTCAGCAGTGGCCACAGGACTGGAAAAGGTCAGGTTTTCATTCCAATCCCAAACAAAGGCAATGCCAAAGAATGCTCAAACTACCACACAATTGCACTCATCTCACACACTAGCAAAGGAATGCTCAAAATTCTCCAAGCCAGGCTTAAGCAATACGTGAACCGTGAACTTCCAGATGTTCAAGCTGGTTTTAGAAAAGGCAGAGGAACCAGAGATCAAATTGCCAACATTTGCTGGATCATCGAAAAAGCAAGATGCCTGTCACCATCATTCTGGGGATTCCCTATGCCTCTCTTGTAAGTTGGAACCCATGTAACTTTTATTACCAGCCTTCCTCCTTCTTGGTTTATTCCTCCATTTTGGTAGAAGATATGTCCCAGTTATTTTCTGGAAAAGTGTACATGGGAAAGAGAGATATTTTTTGAAATTTTTCAAGTTTGAAAATGTGTTTTAACATTTGTTTGGTTGTGCATAGCATTCCAGGTTGAAAATATTTTCTTTGTAACATATTGAAAGTTTGTTCTATTGCCTTCTGGTTTCCAGTATTGCAACTGAGAAAAATTTTGCCATTACAATCCAGTTTATTGTCTCTGAAAGCAAGTAGGATCTTCTCTTTGTCCTAAGTATCTGTGGATTGATATCTTTGGAAATGGGATTTTTTCTTGAATAATTACTTTGATTTTCTTCACTACATTTTCTCTGTTATTTTTCTGAAACTCATTAATATTTTAATGTTGGACTTCTTATATTGTTTCAGTCACCCACTTGTGTACAACTCTGCGACCCCATGTACTACAGCATGCCAGGCCTCCCTGCCCCTCATCATCTCTCAGAGTTTGCCCAAGTTCATGTGATTCTCTAATTCCCCTTATCCTTTCTCTCCCTTTCCTATCACTTTGTCTTTTTACTCTACATTCTAAAGAGTTCTAGTGATATTGTCTTTAAAGCATTCTACTCTTTTGATTGTTTTCATTTTTGCTATGTTTTTAAATTTCTGAGATATCTGTATTAATCTATAAATGAAGTATGTGTTTAAGATTTGTTATTGTTTCATGGATTTTTTATAGCATATATCTCAATTGCATAGTCTATTTCTCCCCAGTTACTTTTGTTCAACTTTTGAATATGTGTTTGTTAGTTGTTTTGGTCTCTGTCATTCATATGAAACTTTTCTCAAATCTCTAGTCATCATTTGCTCTCTGTTTATGTTGAAGGAAGAGAAATTGAAAAGCCAGCTGTAAACTCTGACCCTGCATGTTTCATTGTAGAATATTCTGGCTGAGCCATTTCTTAGAGAAACCTTCATTTCAGTATTTTTCGGTCTTCCTGTTATGTTGGTTAGATTCACCAAAAATCACTTCAGATTTTCTGCCTGGATAATGATGTCATGAGAAATGAGTGGCAAGAGAGCACTGGGGATCTCAATATTTAACTAATGCTTCTGTTTTCAGTATAGTATGCAACCATCAATTGTGACTGGGGATCCCTGCCCAGAGCCTCTGTTTTACCCCCTACAGAATATAAATTCCTAATCTTCTGTCAAGGTATGGAAAGACTGGTTCTCCAGTACATGGAGAAGAAAGGGGGATTTATTAATGTAAAATTTAATGTAAAATTTGACAATGCAAGTTCATTGTTTCTCTTTCTCCATTGTCAGTTTAGGATTAGGTTTTCTTGGGGTTTCTAGATCAAGTATTATTCATAAGCTTTCTGGCTTCTCAAAATTTACTGCTCTGGGAACCGTTCATGTTTACTTTTTACCACAGTAAAAGAAAGAAAGTGAAAGTCGCTTAGTTGTGCCGACTCTTTGCAACCCCATGGGTATAGTCCATGAAATTCTCTAGGCTAGAATACTGGAGTGGGTAACCTTTCCCTTCTCCAGGGGATGTTTATGCCTTTTAAAATATCCCTTTAGCTTTTAGGAGATATCAAAGGCTATATTTTTTGCAATCTCCCATCTTTAATTTGAAATCCTACTTGCCATTCTTTTTGTGTTTTTGTGGAACATCATTGATTTTTCAGGTACAAATATTATATGAAACACTTCCTTCCCTGAATCTCTAACCCATTTTTCTCTTTTGTGAGAAATTTCTGCAAATGCCAAGCTGCCGTGGTAACATCTGCCATCCTATCCATTGTGTAGTGGTGGTACACAGTGAGACCATAATTCCTGGATAAGGAAAGGTAGCCAAATCCTCTGTGTAATAAATGATACTAGATAGAATTAAGTGATTTTCATATTGCATTGAATTTTTGTCTGTATTAAAATAAAACACTTTAGATTGAGAGAGGGAAACAAGGACAAATATTAATGTTGCTCTAATTGCATTCTTTTGAAGTTACTTCAATTTTAATTTATTTATATCTTAAATAACTTCAAAATGTCACCAACAAGCTCTACCTTAATAACCTTCAAGTACTACACCTGCCCTCAGGTACTGTGATGTTAAGATCAGATCTTTTTCTTTTCCTTGCCTACTTCAGACTGTGGAAGGAATAAATCTGTTAAGAGCCCTGTATGTCTTTGCATCTTACCCCATGTGTCTTCTATAGTTCCAAATCTTTTTGTCCCTAAAGCTGCAGAATTTTTCTTTTCTCATTCTACAGTGTTCTATTTGATTCCTTACCCATAAACTCTACTGGCTAGATCTCTGATGTAGACTATAATACATTAAAATGAGTCCAGTTTGTGATTTGCCACTATGCTTTGATAATGTAGATATTCGGTTGGTTGCTTAAGTAAAGAGTATAATTAAACACCAAGGTGAGCGCCATCTTACATACAACCTAAAATTCAAGATGAAAAACATGAACTAGTACTGCCACTATTTGCCTAAAATTATTAGAGTTGTTGGAGAGTGTGTAGAAAAGAGTGTTTATCAAGAGCCCGAGAAATCAACCATATGAAGTCCAAGAGGTCCTAACAATCAATAGGTAAAGCTCTAACCTCAGGTAGAAGTAAACTACTTTTCATGGACTATCCAGAATCATCTGCAGTAATGGTAGTCTATTTTGAAAGAAATTGTATACGTTATACTAACCCTAGAGGTACAATATTGTACTTAATTCAAAAGAGTTGTTAGTCCATGTAAGACTCAGAGAATTCACAACAATATTTCCAACATAATTCATTGTGCAATTGATACTCATTGGCTGTTCTATTTAGCTCTTTATGTCAGAGTCAACAATAGTGTGACTTTGCTGTCATGTTCATGGACCTATTAAAGATGTTGGTTCCCATAAGTGAGCTGATAGGTAGGGAATTTTTCAGTTTAGTTATATGTGAAATTTTATCCCCACCTCTATGTAATCATACCAAGAGTTGGAGGTGAGTAGTGTTGAGAGTTGGTGAAGTGTACATATGCTAGAACTAATTCTGACTAGATTCTTGAATTCTATTGCTTATCTTCTTTTCAGCAATAGCCTAAGTTAACATTCAAACATTGTAACTCATAAGATCTGTGATCATTTTTTAAAATACTTTTAAAAATTGAATATAACTCTACATGCTATAATACTTTTTGGTGACAAAAACAAAAGAACTAATTTTCCAAAACGGATGACTGAAAAACTGTGGTTCAGGCAGGAAATTCTGTAGCAATTGCTCAGTTGAATTTCTCAACCTTCACTTTGCTTTGGTCTGATCATCAAAACCCCAAAGTCAGAGAACAAGGCCCAGATAACACCTGTCATCCTGCTAAGTGACTTGTGCTGAAACTTATGGATGTATTTTCTTTATCATGATAGTATCATCTCTTGCAGAGATACTCAGGAAGAACAGATAAATATCTGATGGCAAAAGGCATTGCTTTGGGATTAACTCTCTGCAAAAGGTCCACGGTGTTCAGATCAGTACCCAAACAGATGTACATCACACCATCATGCTGGTCACTATGTGATGCCACCGTGAGAAGTGGTCTTTGAAACAAATGTCACATGAGGAAAGAGGGGCATTTTACACAAATTGCCTTTACAAGATATACAGAAAAATGGCAAAAAAAAAAGAGGCCCATGAAACCAAGGCTCCAGATAAGTTTGATTCACCCCAAACAGAACTTTCCATGGCCAATTCTAGAATCCTAAATGTGCCACTATACATTACAGTATTAAGACTGATACTTCTGATTCGCCTTTGGGGGATCTTTATAATAACATCTGTTCTTGGTCATGGAAAGCTGTAGTGAAGGTACACTGCATGAGGTCTGAAACATGAAGAAGGTTGTGACTGAGAGGACTTTGTGAACAACAGAATATCTTGGGCTGAGTTCTGCTGTAACAAAAGTAGGCAGCATCTAGCATGGAACCTAGTGGGTACTAATTGCTCAAGAAATAACAGAGAATGATGGATGAGGATGAGGATGACATTAATCTCATAGAACTCCAACCATAAGTCTCAGACACAGGAGATAATATAATTTTTTCTGCCAATTTATTTTTAATGCAAAATACTGTGTTTTATGCGTGAAATACTGGCCTTTTAAAAATTCAGTTTTGGGAGCATCATCCTGGCCACAATCCTAAACAAACAAAAAATAGCTAAAAGCAGTATGCTGAATAGATAAAAGCAAAATGAGAGAACTTTTCTGTAAATCAAGGAACCTGTAGTTTTTTTTTTAATTGGAGAATAATTGCTTTACAATATTGTGTTGGTTTCTGCCATACATGAAACAGCCACAGGTATACAGATGTTCCCTTCCTCCTGAACTCCCTTCCCGTCTCCCTCCCCATCTCACCCCTCTTGGTTGTCAAAGAGCACTGGGTTGAGCTCCCTGTGTCAGAGAACAAATTCCCACTTGCTGTCTATTTTACATATGATAATGTATTTGTTTCCATGCTATTCTCTCAATTCATCCCACACTGAAGTTTTAATCAAAGTAGTTAGTCTATTAAGTAGGTGGAAATACAATCTTATTTTATAGGAAAATAAAGAAGAAAAAAATTTTCTTTTTTAGCAGAGAAAGACACTGTCTTTTATCGTAACAGATCCATTGATCTATCTATCTATCTATCTAATTGGTCTATTGTTAGTATAAAATTCTGATGAAAAATGTTTTCACTTGGCATTCACTTGACATACTTATTTACTGTAACCATAAGTACTTTGGTGACATTTCAATTAAGCAACATGATCATAGGATATAAAGAAAAAAAACAATCTTATTTATAAATTGTAACTTATATTCATATATATTTGTAACATATATCATGTATTTCTCCCTTCTTTTCCCATCTAAGAGAGACAGAGAAAGATAAAATAAATGTTACTGGGGAAATGTGGCAAATAGCATGGTGAAGAAGAAAAGCTGTTGCTCCAAATAGCAAGGTGACTTTCTCTTCTTTGAGTTCAGTACAGTTGAGTCACTCAGACGTGTCCGATTCTTTGTGGCCCCATGGACTGCAACACTCCAGGCCTCCCTGTCCATCACAAATTCCCGGGATTGATTCACACTCATGTCCATTGAGTTGGTGATGTCATCCAACCATCTCCTCCTCTGTTGCCCCCTTCTCCTACCACCTTCAATCTTTCCCAGCATCAGAGTCTTTCCAAAAGAGTCAGTTCTTTGCATCAGGTTACCAAAGTATTGGACTTTCAACTTCAGCATCAGTCCTTCCAATGATCATTCAGGATTGATTTCCTTTAGGATGGACTGCTTGGATCTCCTTGCAGTATAAGGGACTCTAAAGAGAATTCTCCAACACCACAGTTCAAAAACATCAATTCTTCAGCACTCAGCTTTCTTCACAGTCCAACTCTCACATCCATACATGACTACTGGAAAAACCATACCCTTGACTAGATGAACCTTTGTTGGCAAAGTAATGTTTCTGATTTTTAATATGCTGTCTAGGTTGGTCATAACTTTCCTTCCAAGGAGTAAGCGTCTTTTACTTTCATGGCTGAAGTCACCATCTGCAGTGATTTTGGACACCCCCAAAATAAAGTCTGACATTGTTTCCACTGTTTCCCCATCTATTTGCCATGAAGTGATGGGACCAGATGCCAGGATATTAGTTTTCTGAATGTTGAGCATTAAGCCAACTGTTTCACTCTCCTCTTTCACCTTCATCAAGAGGCTTTTTAGTTCCTCTTCACTTTCTGCCATAAGGGTGTTGTCATCTGCATTTCTGAGGTTATTGATATTTCTCCTGGCAATCTTGTCTCCAGCTTCTGCTTCCTCCAGCCCAGTGTTTCTCATGATGTTCTCTGCATATAAGTTAAATAAGCAGGGTGACAATATATAGCCTTGATGTACTCCTTTTCCTATTTGGAACCAGTCTGTTGTTCCATGTCCAGTTCTAACTGTTGCTTCCTGACCTGCATACATATTTCTCACGAGGCAGGTCAAGTGGCCTGGTATTCCCATCTCTTCAAGAATTTTCCACAGTTGTGATCCACACAGTCAAAGGCTTTGGCATAGTCAATAAAGCAGAAATAAATGTTTTTCTGAAACTCTCTTGTTTTTACCATGATCCAGTGGATGTTGGCAATTTGATCTCTGGTTCCCCTGCCTTTCCTAAAACCAGCTTAAACATCTGGAAGTTCATAGTTCACATATCAATGAAGCCTGGCTTGGAGAATTTTGAGCATTACTTTGCGAGCGTGTAACATAAGTGCAATTGTGCAGTAGTTTGAGCATTCTTCGGCATTGCCTTTCTTTGTGATTGAAATGAAAACTGACCTTTCCCAGTCCTGAGGCCACTGCTGAGTTTTCCAAATTTGCTGGCATATTGAGTGCAGCACTTTCACAGCATCATCTTTTAGGATTTGAAATAGCTCAGCTGCAATTCCATCACCTCAAATGATTTTGTTAAAGGTGATGCTTCCTAAGGCCCATTTGACTTCATACTCCAGGTTGTCTGACTCTAGGTGAGTGATCACACCATCGTGATTATCTGGGTCATGAAGGTCTTTTTTGTATAGTTCTTCTGTGTATTCTTGCCACCTCTTCTGAATATCTTCTGCTTTTGTAAGGTCCATACCATTTCTGTCCTTTATTGAGCCCATCTTTGCATGAAATGTTCCCTTTGTATCTCTAATTTTCTTGAAGAGATCTCTAGACTTTCCCATTCTATTGAAGTAGGGCTTTTATAAGGTGGGGAGATAGAAGGAACTTATTTCAGACTAGCCAGGCAAGGTGAATTGGCTGCCTACTAAAAGACAAAGTACTTGAGGTAGAAGTACCCTGGTCATTTTGACCTCCACATTAGCCTCCTGGCAGTGGGGCCAAACCCACAGAATGACTATTTGAATGTAATTCAGAACGAGATCATAAAATTAAAAATTAGTAAAACTGACACTAAATTGTACATAGGTGTATAGTTCTTTTAAAAGACAAAACTAAAACAAAAGGAAATCTTAAAAGCCAAATTATCTTTTTATAGATTTAAGCAAAGCTTTTTTTGTTATTTAAAAAATACGATTTTTCCCAATAGATTATGGATATAGTGTGCTAATCTTTTTCCTAAAACACGTATTTAGTGTTCGTGCCTTATTGCTTGGACTATAGGTTTGTGCCATACTACCGCCACCTGGAGGCAGCATACCTAAATTGAGACTTTGTAAGGTTTTTTTTTTCCTTTTTCATTTTAACAATGTGAGTATTCCTTTGAAGGGAACAACCACAAAACTAGAAATATAAAGGACAGAAAATATCGCCCCTACTCATCCAGATACTTAGAGCCCATTTGTGGGTACTTATTCATCTACTTCCCTATAGAAATAGACTATTGTGATCCTCTTTCTGCCATTTACTTGTACATTTATTCTCTTGGTTGCTAATTTGAGATAATTTGGCCTTGGCACAGATATTTTTTTTCCAGTTCAGTACAGATTGCCAAGTGTTGGAGACAAGCTGGTGGGCCTTGTGCGTGTGGCTCTTGAATGCTTTGATTAATTTGTTAATGAGACAGGTGGAATCTCATTATGTGAAAGTTTGTCCCCATGAAAATATCTTAGCTGTACAATAATGAGGTTGCATAAACAGGGCATATCAGGGGTAAGATGATGAGACATATGAAACTTCTCTTGAGTACCCTGCCTTCTTCCCCCTTTGTCAGTAGCTCACATCTTTTGTAGCAGGCTTCTCTCTCCAGGTACCTGTTCTAGCTCTCTCCTCCCTGTCCAAGATACAGTGGCTCACCCACCTCTCCCTTAGAGCCTGCCCAGGGCTTTCCTGGCCACATTTCCCCAATATCCACAATCAAATGGAAATTGATCTATCCAGAATCTTCTCTCAAGCTCTTCCGGATTCTTAATGCAGGGATTTCCAAACTTCTTGCCACAGCAATGCCTATGTGTGATGACATTCCCATACATGAAATGGCTCTCATCACATACCAGCATTTCTACCATTCCTGGTGTGCAATGAGTAATTCTTGACCACTCAAGAAAGCATATCCAAGTGGGAAGAAGTAGAAGTGATGATGTTATAGGACTATCCTTGAAAGTGCCTGTTTTTATTTTAGTTTTTAAATAGATCTTTTAACAAACAACAGGACTTCCTTCATAGCTCAATCAGTAAAGAATCTGCTTGCAATGCAGGAGGCCCAGGTTCAATTCCTGGGGCAGGAAGATCCCCTGGAGAAGGAAATGGCAACCCACTCCAGTATTCTTGCCTGAAGAATCCCACAGAAAAAAGAGCCTAGCAGGCTAGAGTCCATGGGGTCACAAGAGTCAGAACCACCACCACAATAAACAACAAGGACCTACTGTATAGACAGGGAACTATACTCAATGTCTTATAATACCCTATAATGGAAAAGAATCTGAAAAAGGATATGTGCATATATAATATACATATATATGTATTACTGAATCACTTTTCTATACACTTGAAACTTACACAAAATTGTAAATTAACTATGCTTTTTTAAATTTAAAAAAATTAATCAGAAATGTTTAATCCCCTATATTACTTATGATATCTCACAGATGACTGTGAGATACCAATATGTCAAGACACTCCAATACACTATTCTCGCCATGGTTTGATACAGTATGCAACCATTTTATCTGAGGATCACACATTTGCTAAAATATGTTGAGCTGGCTTCCCTTTATTCTCAAAAATAAGAATGATAACATGAGAAGGAAGAGAGTAATATTTTAATAGATTATTAGGAGAGATACTTGGACCTGATAGGGCTTCCTCGATGGTTCAGCAGGTAAAGAATCCACTGGAAATGCAGGAGACACAGGAGACATGGATTCGATCCCTGGGTCGGGAAGATCCTCTCGATAAGGAAATGGCAACCCACTCCAGTGTTCTTGCCTGGAAAAATTTCATGGACAGAGGAGCCTGGTGGTCTGCAGTCCAAAGGTTGCAAAGAGCCAGACGTACCTAAGCATGCATGCAAAAAAAAAAAGGGGGGGGGGCTTTTGCTAGTTTTTAAATAGTATCAGGGAGTCTATTTCTTACACTATGCATAGTATCAACCCTTTGTAATTTCCTCAGTCTTGACTTAGTAGATATTAGATTAATTCCCCAGAATGCCTTTTTGAAGGATTAAACCCTGTGTGAACTATATGATTGTAGCTGAACCTGTCAGATTCATTGCAGCTTCAGCTCCAACGTAGTCTCTTATTAAACCAAGGATGACCTGAACCAATTAGGATATGGAGATGACAAGGAAATCAGTTCGTTTCTGGGTGACTAGACAAAAACACAGAATCCTGAGGACTGAGGTTACCATGTTTTCTGTGATGTGGATAAAAGGAGTAGAGGATAATAAGCAACTAGGTGATATTAAAGTACTTATTTTAGTTTCTTCTTAAAACCCGGTTATATTACTATTCCTGTGTGCTCTGAAACACTCCCTTATCCTCATTATAATATCTCTTTTTTGTTTGTTTTCTTAAGCTACCTTGAGTTGGTATTCCACTAATCTGAAACAAAGAATTAATAACTGGAGTATCTAGTAAAATAACATTTCATTAAATAAATTTATAGTCCATTTCTCCAAAGGGAAGTGTCTTTGAGGTATGAATTTATGAATGTGAAAAACTCATTTTATTGAGCTTTCTCATTTTTATTTTATGTGACAAAGGGAAAATTAAAACTATACTCAGTTCAGTCACTCAGTTGTGTCCAACTCTTTGTGACCCCGTGGACTGCACCACACCAAGCTTCCCTGTCCATTGTCAACTCAATGACGCCATCCAACCATCTCATCCTCTGTAATCCCCTTCTCCTCCTGCCTTCAATTTTTCCCAACATCAGGGTCTTTTCCAATGAGTCAGTTCTTTGCATCAGGTGGCCAAAGTATTGGAACTTCAGCTTTAGCATCAATCCTTCCAATAAATATTCAGGACTGATTTCCACGAGGTGGATCCCTTGCTGTCCAAGGGACTCTCAAGTGTCTTCTCTAACATCACAGTTCAAAAGCATCAATTCTTCAGTGCTCAACTTTCTTTATAGCTAAACTCTCGCATCCATACATGACTACTGGAAAAACCATAGCTTTGACTAGATGGGCCTTTGTAGGCAAAGTAATATCTCTGCTTTTTAATATACTGCCTAGGTTGGTCATAGCTTTTCCTCCAAGGAGCAAGCGTCTTTTAATTTCATGACTGCACTTACCAACTGCAATGATTTTGGAGCCTGAAAAAATAAAGTCTCACAGTTTCCATTGTTTCCCCATCTATTTGTCAGGAAGTGATGGGACTGGATGCCATGATCTTAGTTTTCTGAATGTTGAGCTTTAAGCCAACTTTTTCACTCCCCTCTTCAATTTCATCATAAGGCCCTTTAGTTCTTCTTCATTTTCTGCCATAAGGGTGGTGTCATCTGCATATCTGAGGTTATTGATATTTCTCCCAGCAATACTGATTCTATCTTGTGCTTCATCTAGCCAGACATTTTGCATGATGTACTCTGCATAGAAGTTAAATAAGCAGGGTGACAATATACAGCCTTGATGTACTCATTTTCCTATTTGGAACCAGTCTGTTGTTCCATGTATAATTCTAATTTTTGCTTCTTTTTTTCCCTTTTTTCATTTTATTTATTTATTTTAACTGGAGGCCACTTCACGACCCAGATAAAAACGATGGTGTGATCACTCACCTAGAGCCAGACATCCTGGAATGTGAAGTCAAGTGGGCCTTAGAAAGCATCACTACAAACAAAGCTAGTGAAGGTGATGGAATTCCAGTTGAGCTATTTCAAACCCTGAAAGATGTTGCTGTGAAAGTGCTACACTCAATATGTCAGCAAATTTGGAAAACTCAGCAGTGGCCACAGGACTGGAAAAGGTCAGTTTTCATTCCAATCACAAACAAAGGCAATGCAAAAGAATGTTCAAACTACCGCACAATTGCACTCATCTCACACGCTAGTAAAGTAATGCTCAAAATTCTCCAAGCCAGGCTTCAGCAGTACGTAAACCATGAACTTCCAGATGTTCAAGCTGGTTTTAGAAAAGGCAGAGGAACCAGAGATCAAATTACCAACATCTGATGAATCACCGAAAAAGCAAGAGTGTTCCACAAAAACCTCTACTTCTGCTTTATTGACTATGCCAAAGCCATTGACAGTGTGGATCACAATAAACTGTGGGAAATTCTTAAAGAGATGGGAATATCAGACCACCTTACCTGCCTCTTGAAAAACATGTATGCAAGGCAGGAAGCAACAGTTAGAACTGGACATGGAGCAACAGACTGGTTCCAAATAGGAAAAGGACTACATCAAGGCTATATATTGTCACCCTGCTTATTTAACTTATATGCAGAGAACATCATGAGAAACACTGGGCTGGAGGAAGCAGAAGCTGGAGACAAGATTGCCAGGAGAAATATCAGTAACCTCAGAAATGCAGATGACAACACCCTTATGGCAGAAAGTGAAGAGGAACTAAAAAGCCTCTTGATGAAGGTGAAAGAGGAGAGTGAAAAAGTTGGCTTAAAGCTCAACATTCAGAAAACTAATCATGGCATCTGGTCCCATCACTTCATGGCAAATAGATGGGATAACAGTGAAAATAGTGTCAGACTTTACATTTGGAGGCTTCAAAATCACTGCATATGATGATTGCAGTCATGAAAGTAAAAGACGCTTACTCCTTGAAAGGAAAGTTATGACCAACCTAGCTAGCATATTGAAAAGCACAGACATTACTTTTCCAACAAAGGCCCATCTAGTCAAGGCTATGGTTTTTCCAGGAGTCACGTATGGATGTGAGAGTTGGACTGTGAAGAAAGCTGAGTGCTGAAGAATTGATGCTTTTGAACTGTGGTGTTGGAGAATTCTCTTTAGAGTCCCTTATACTGCAAGGAGATCCAAGCAGTCCATCCTAAAGGAGATCAGTCCTGAGTGTTCATTGGAAGGACTGGTGTTGAAGCTGAAACTCCAATACTTTGGCCACCACATGCAAAGAACTGAGTCATTGGAAAAGACCCTAATGCTGTGAAGGATTATGGGCAGGAAGAGAAGGGCAAGACAAAGGATAAGATGGCTGTATGACATTACCAACTCGATGCACATGGGTATTTGTAGACTCCGGGAATTGGTGATGGACAGGGATGCCCAGTGTGCTGTGATTCATGGGGTCACAAAGAGTCAGACACTACTGAGTGATTGAACTGTGTTCAACACAGTCAAAAGCTTTGGCATAATCAATAAAGGAGGAGTGGATGTTTTTCTGGAACTCTCTTGCCTTTTCTATGATCCAACAGATGTTGGTAATTTGATCTCTGTTTCCTCTATCTTTTCTAAATCCAGTTTTTATATCAGAAATTTCATGGTTCATGTAATTTTGAAGCCTCAAATTACTTTTGGAGGATTTTGAGAATTACTTTGCTAGAATGTGAGATGAATCCAATTGTGCAGTAGTTTGAGCATTCTTTATCATTGCCTTTCTTAGGGATTGGAATGAAAATTGACCTTTTCCAATCCTATGTCCACTGCTGAGTGTTCCAAATTTGCTGGCATATTGAGCGCAGCATTTTCACAGCATCATCTTTTAGGATTTGAAATAGCTCAATTGCAGTTAGATTACCTCCACTAGCTTTGTTCAGAGTGATGCTTCTTAAGGCCCACTTGACTTCATATTCCAGGATGTCTGGCTCTAGGTGAGTAATCACACCACTGTAGTTATCTGGGTCATGAAGATCTTTTTTGTATAGTTCTTCTGTGTATTCTTTCCACCTCTTCTGAATATCTTCTGCTTTTGTGAGGTCCATACCATTTCTGTCCTTTATTTTGCCCATATTTGCATGAAATGTTCCCTTTGTATCTCTAATTTTCTTGAAGAGATCTCTGATCTTTCCCATTCTGTTGTTTTCCTCGATTTCTTTGCATTGATCACTGAGGAAAGCTTTCTTATCTCTCCTTGCTATTCTTTGGAGCTCTGCATTCAAGTGGATATATCTTTCCTTTTCTCCTTTGCTTTTCACTTCTCTTCTTTTCTCAGCTATTTATAAGGTCTCCTCAGACAACCATTTCACCCTTTTGCATTTCCACAAAAAGTATGTAAAGACCATGTGCTTAGAGAAGAATAAAAGAGAGGAAAAGTTGTGATCAAAGGAGGTTTAATAGATTGTATTTTCCAAAGATGATTGCAGTGAGAGCTCCCAATCCTCATTCTCTTAAGAAAATTGCCACGTCTCCATCAAGATGTACAGGCTAGTTCCTCTCCCCCCAATAAATCTGCCTGAGTTTGTGACTTGTTTGCAACAAGTAACAAAGCAGAAATAGTCCAGTAAGATTTCTGAGGCTAGATCTTAAAAGGTGATGCCATTTCTTTTTCTTTTTTTTTTGGTACACTCACTCTTTTTTAATTCAATTTTTTTAATTGAATGAAAGTTTCTTCAAGTTGTATGACACTTAACAATTTTCAAAAGTTTCACACACATGATTTCATATCATCTCACAATAATCCTTTTTTTTGCATCCCTATTTTGTCCCTTGGCACTTCCCTCTCCATGCTGGTAACAACTAGTCCTTTTATCTGTGAACCTGCTTCACTAGTTTATTGTATTTTTTAGATTTTACATATAAGTGATATCATACAGTATTTATCTTTCTCTCTCTGACTTATTTCCCTTAGCATAATGCTCTCCAAGTCCATCCATGTTGTTGCATATGGCAAAATTTCATTCTTTTTGAATGACTGAGTAGTATTCCATTGTGTATGTGTATAAATACACACACACACACACACACACACACACACACACACACACAAACACACACACACACACCACATCTTCTTTATCTAGTCATCTGTTGGACACTTGGATTGCATCCTTGTCTTGGAAATTGTAAAGAATATTGCTATGAATATCAGCATGCAAGTATCTTTTCCAAATTCGTGCTTTTGCTTTTTTCAAATATATACCCAGGAATGGGATTGCTGAATCATTAGACACTCTGTAAAGCAATCTAACAGCTCCATGACTGCCATACTGTTAGGAAGCTCAAATTAGCCTAAGTTAACTCTCCATATGCAGAAATACTGAAATTTCAAGAAGAGAGAAAGATGCCTGGCCAACATCCTCTGCTCCAGCCCACCACTCTCTGGCTCTAGCCACTGTCTGGCTGCAATTACATGAGAGACTCCACGCTCGAACCTCCCAGGTAAATCCTTCCTGACTTCCTGACCCACACTATCAGAGGTGATAAAGTAATTGTTAAGATTTTTAACCTGATGTTTTGAATTGATTTGCTTCAAAACAATAGGAACTAGAATAAGAAGAGTAACCTCAAAACCTATGGAACGGGAGTGAGAATATGAACTGCACAGGTAACCCTGAAGAACAGCAGGCCTCTAGAGGAATGCTATTTGTCCATCTCTTCCATAAGATAGTGAGTTAGGAAAGCATAATTAATAGATTATAGATGGGAAATGTAGTAGCAAACCCATCCTAACTAGGAGTGGTACTCACAGCCTTTGACAGTCATATAAGGGTCATTGACAAATAATCAAACAAAGAAAAACATTTGAGGGTCAAACCCTCAAAGCATAAGGAACGGGAAAATGTATTATTCTTAGCTGTATATTTTTTCTCTTCAAAATAAATCTAGTCTTTCTTAAAATAAATAAATTTAGCCTTTCTTTAGAGCAACACCATTTTATTTAATCCTTTCTGTATCCATTGCTCCCATATGTGAAACGTGGTGATAATGTGCCAGATGATGAATCTGGGGGTGAAATTGCTTTGGTTACTCAATGGTTGCCAGTCTGTAGTGATGTATAATCACAAAGCATATGCTTATAGACAATTGAAGGGAAGGAGAAGAAAGAAGAGAAAAATCAATTTAGGTATAATGGCTTATTCTTCTAATTTACTAACTTAATGGTTCCTGTAAGTTCTTCTGATACATATATGCCCCTTACAAAATGACTGACTCAGATAGCAAATTACCCATGCAGGTCACTGTCATCCCTCTTTGTAGGAGACCATATAACATACATTATGTAGCCAGGGGAGCATGATGGACTGGAGAAATGTTGATGATGGACTCTGTGGATGAAACTGTGGCTTTGCTGTAGGTGATGTTGAGCAATACTTAAAAGAATACCCATGCAAACTTCCAATTTTAGGATAAAAAAATATTTCTTCCTGACACTTTAGCAATAAAATAAAGTTACCTACCCTAGCTTTTGCACTCAGAGAAAGCAGTGAATATTTTATCCACTAAGTTCCAAGACAATCTAATTTTACCTTTTTACCTCAGTATATCTGAATAGTATATGTATGTTTTACTCAGAATTTTAATTGCTTTTCCCAACTACATGTGAGAAGAACTTTGACAATCTAGGAAAATATATTATTTTTCTCTTGGCTCCCCGAACATGGAAGCTGTAATTTGCCAAATGGCACCCTTGTGGTCTGTAAGGTGATGAACCTTCCCCAAGTTTCTAACTTCCCCACAGGAAAGAGTAGAAGCCCTTGGAGATTTGGGCTCCATAACAATGAAAGATATGTGAGGTTTACTCACTGAATGTGGGGCAGTGGTAAAACAGGGCTCTTTTAGAGGCAGTTTGAGATTTTTGTCTCTGACGACCCCTTTTCACTACTTTCGGATAGACTATTGATTCTGGAAAGAAAGCACCTTGCAAGTGAAACATGTATGGCAAATGTTGGTGAATACTAAGTTAATCCTGCACTGCGTGAAAATTTTAAATGCAATGGTTCTAGTTAAAATCAATTTTTGTACCCAGCAAGGATCTCATTCAAATATGAAGGAGAAATCTAAAGCTTTACAGACAAGCCAAAGCTGAGAGAATTCAGCACTACCAAACCAGCTCTTCAACAAATGCTAAAGGATCTTCTCCAGACAGGAAACAGAGAAAAGGTGTATAAACTCAAACCCAAAACAATAAAGTAAATGGCAACAGGATCATACTTATCAATAATTACCTTCAATGTAAATGGGTTGAATGCCCCAGCCAAAAGACAAAGACTGGCTGAATGGATACGAAAACAAGACCCCTATATATGCTGTCTACAAGAGACCCACCTCAAAACAAGGGACACATACTGACTAAAAATGGAGGGCTGGAAAAAGATATTTCATGTGAATGGAGACCAAAAGAAAGCAGGAGTAGCAATACTCATATCAGATAAATCAGATTTTAAAATAAAGGCTGTGAAAAGAGACAAAGAAGAACACTACATAATGATCAAGGATCAATCCAAGAATAAGATACAACAAATATAAATATATATGCACCCAAAATAGGAACACCATAGTACGTAAGGCAAATGCTAACAAGTATGAAAGGGGAAATTAACAGTAACACAATAATAGTGGGAGACTTTAATACCCTACTCACACCTATGAATTGATCAACTAAACAGAAAATTAATAAAGAAACACAAATTTTAAATGACACAATGGACCAGTTAGACCTAATTGATATCTATAGGACATTTCACCCCAAAACAATAAATTCCACCTTTTTCTCAAGTGCACACAGAAACTTCTCCAGGATAGATTGCATCCTGGGTCAAAAGTCTAGCCTTGGAAAATTCAAAAAAATAGAAATCATTCCAAGCATCTTTTCTGACGACAATGCAATAAGATGAGATGTCAGTTACAGGGAAAAACTATTAAAAATGCAAACATATGGAGGCTAAGCAACATGCTTCTGAATAACCAACAAATTACAGAGGAAATCAAAAAAGAAATCAAAATATGCATAGAAATGAATGAAAATGAAAACACAACAACCCAAAACCTATGGGATTCAGTAAAAGCAGTGCTAAGGGGAAGGTTCATAGCAATACAAGCTTACATCAAGATACAAGAGAAAAATCAAATAAATAACCTAACTCTACACCTAAAGCAACTTGGAAAAGAAGATATGAAGAACCCCAGGGTTAGTAGAAGGAAAGAAATCATAAAAATTGGGACAAAAATAAATGAAAAAGAAACAAAGGAGACCTTAGCAAAAATCAAGATAGCTAAAAGCTGGTTCTTTGATAAGATAAACAAAACAGACATACCATTAGACAGACTCATCAAGAAACAAAGGGAGAAGAATCAAATCAACAAAATTAGAAATGAAAATGGGGAAATCACAACAGACAACACAGAAATACAAAGGATCATAAGAGACTACTATCAGCAACTATATGCCAATAAAATGGACAAATTGGAAGAAATAGATGAATTCTTATAAATGTTTAACTTTCCAAAACTGAACCAGAAAGAAACAGAAAATCTTAACAGACCCATCACAAGCATGGAAATCAAAACTATAATCAGAAATCTTCCAGCAAACAAAAGCCCAGGACCAGATGGCTTCACAGCTGAATTCTACAAAAAATTTAAAGAAGAGTTAACACCTATCCTACTCAAACTCTTCCAGAAAATTGCAGAAGAAGGTAAACTTCCAAACTCATTCTATGAGGCCACCATCACCCTAATACCAAAACCAGACAAAGATGCCACAAAAAAAGAAAATTACGGGCCAATATCACTAATGAACATAGATGCAAAAAACCTTTTACAAAATTCTAGCAAACAGAATCCAACAACATATTAAAAAGATCGTACATCATGACCAAGTAGGCTTTATCCCAGGGATGCAAGGATTCTTTAATATCCACAAATCAATCAATGTGATACACCACATTAACAAATTGAAAGATAAAAAAACATATGATTATCTCAATAGATGCAGAGAAAGCCTTTGATAAAATTCAACATCCATTTATTATAAAAGAAAAAAAACCTCCATAAAGCAGCCCAGGGATAAATCCATGCACCTATGGACACCTTATCTTTAACAAAGGAGGCAAGAATATACAATGGGAGAAAAGACAATCTCTTTAACAAGTGGTGCTGGGAAAACTCGTCAACCACTTGTAAAAGAATGAAACTAGAACACTTTCTAACACCATGCACAAAAATAAACTCAAAATGGATTAGAGATCTAAATGTAAGACCAGAAACTATAAAATTCCTAGAGGAAAACATAGGCAAAACACTCTCTGGCATAAATCACAGCAGGATCCTCTATGACCCACCTCCCAGAGTAATGGAAATAAAAGCAAAAGTAAACAAATGGGACCTAATTAACCTTAAAACTTTTTGCACAACGAAGGAAACTATAAGCAAGATGAAAAGACAGCCTTCAGAATGGAAGAAAATAATAGCAAATGAAGCAACTGGCAAAGAATTAACCTCAAAAATATACAAGCAACTCCTGCCACTCAATTCCAGAAAAATAAACGACCCAATCAAAGAATGAGCCAAATACCTAAACAGACATTTCTCCAAAGAAGACATACAGATGGCTAACAAATGTGAAAAGATGCCTAACATCACTCCTTATCAGAGAAATGCAAATCAAAACCACAATGAGGTACCATCTCACGCCAGTCAGAATGGCTGCTATCAAAAAGCCTACAAACAATAAATGCTGGAGAGGATGCAGAGGAAAGGGAACCCTCTTACACAGTTGGTGGGAATACAGACTAGTACAGCCACCATGGATAACAGTGTGGAGATTTCTTTAAAAACTGGAAATAGAACTCCCACACGACCCAGCACTCCCACTGCTGGGCATACACCCCAAGAAAACCAGAAGTGAAAGAGACACGTGTGCCCCCATGTTCATCACAGCACTGATTACAATAGCCAGGACATGGAAGCAACCTAGATGTCCATCGGCAGGCGAATGGGTAAGTAAGCTGTGGCACATATACATAATGGAATATTACTCAGCCATTAGAAAGAATGCATTTGAATCAGTTCTAATGAGGTGGATGAAACTGGAGCCTATTATACAGAGTGAAGTAAGTAAGAAAGAAAAATACCAATACAGTATATTAATGCATATATATGGAATTTAGAAAGATGGTAATGATGACCATATATGTGAGACAGCAAGGGAAACACAGATATAAAGAACAGACTTTTGGACTCTGTGGGAGAAGGCGAGGGTGGGATGATTGGAGAGAATGGCACTGAAATATGTTTATTATCATATGTGAAATAGATCTCCAGTCCAGGTTCAATGCATGAGACAGAGTGCTCAGGGCTGGTGTACTGGGATGACCCAGAGGGATGGGATGGGGATGGGTTTGGGAGGGGGGTTCAGAATGGGGAACACATGTAAACCCATGGCTGATTCATGTCAGTGTATGGCAAAACCACTACAATATTGTAAAATAATTAGCCTCCAATTAAAATAAATTTTTAAAAAATCAATTTCTTCCAGAAAAATAAGGATTGGTTCCATCCAAAATATTACATAACAGAGCAACACCCTGACTTAACACCTATATATTTAGTGATAAATATACTCATCTACCAAGCCTGATGTTTGTGGCCATTTCATTATAATCATCATTATTTTATTGAATTAGCATAGTTTTAAGAGTAATCTGGCTAGAAAACAGAGGCCCTGGCTCTGATAATGTACAGTTACTGTATTCCTAAGCAAGCATGATTTCTTTTCAGCTTCATTTGTTTCTTTAGAATGTCTTTTCAAATAACTAACTCAGCCTTGAATGACAGAAATAGGCAAAAAAAACCCACTGTGGATGCCCCTCCTACCATCCTCTCATCTGCCAGAGGGCTCCAGATAATTGTGTTTATTGAGGTGACATTCACATAGCATAAAACTGACCATTTTAAAATATAAAATTAAGTGGCATTTAGTACATTCACACTGTTGTACAACTATCAATTCTATTTAGTTCCAAAACATTTTCATCATTCTAAAGGGAAAATCCATTCTCATTAAGCAGTAATTCCCCATTCCCATCTCCCGGCAGCTATAGCAAACACTAACCTGTGTTCTGACTCTGTGAATTTATCCATTCTGGATATTTCATGTGAATGCAATAGTCATGCTATGAACATTTGTGTATGAGGGTTTTTTTTTTTTTCAATTCCTTTGGGTATGAGTGTATGCATGCTAAGTCGCTTCAGTCGTGTCTGACTCTGCGACCCTATGGAGCCACCAAGGCTTCTCTGTCCGTGGGATTCTCCACGCAAGAATACTGGAGTGGGTTGCCATGCCATCCTCCAGGGGATCTTCCTGACCCAGGGATTGAATCAGCATTTCTTATGTCTCCTGAATTGGCAGGCGGGTTCTTTACCACTAGCACTGCATGGAAAGGCCTCCTTTGGGTATATAGGAGTATAATTGCTGGGTCATATGGTATTTCCATGCTTAATGTTTTGAGCAACCACAGAACTGTTTTCCACAGTGGCTGAACCATTTTACATTCCTACCAGCAATATATGAGGGTTCCAATTTCTCCACATCCTCACTAACACTTTTAAAAAAATTCTAGCCATCCTCTTGAGTGTGAAACAATAACTCATTATGGTTTGGATTTGCAGTTCCCTGATCACTAATAATGTTGAGCATCTTTTCATGTGTTTATTAGCCAGTTGCCTATCTTCTTTTAAGAAATGTCTATTCAAATCCTTTGTCCACTTTTTGATGAGTTGCTTGTCTTTATGTTGTTGAGTTGTAAGAGCTCTTTATATATTCTGGATATTAGTCCTTTATCATATATCCAGGTATCAATAATATTGAAATGTACTGAACTAGTTATAATATTATGCATTCCTAGTGACAGACAGTAGTATTCTTTCATGGAAATTCTCAGACCTTCTTCAAGAGAAGAATTGGATCTAGATCAATGTCCTGGCCTTACATACAGAAAGATTCAAGTGAAAAAGATAATTTAGCATACATGTCTCAGAACCTAACTTCAGAAATAAATGTCTGTCTCTTCTTGCCCTGGATTCAATGGAATATGTTTGGTACATGAATTGAATCCTTCTTACCTTGGAAGATTGGTGCAGTATAACAAGCTAGAGGGAAGGCATTTTCTATTCATAAAAGAAATGGTTGAAGGAACTAGAATTGTCCAACCTAGAGAGTAGAAAACTCAGGGGATATGATAGCTGTCTACAAATACTTTAAGGGCTGTCATGTGGAAGAGCAATTAGAATTGTTTTACACATCCCAAAAGAGCGAAGCCAAGACCAATGGGTGGAAAAACTTCAGGGAGACAGACTTTCAATTCTATTAAAGGACAAAGCATTCTAATTGTCAAAGTGACTCAAAGCTGCAATGGGCTGCCACAGCAGGAAGTAGGCTTCACATCCCTGGATGTAGGAATGCATAGCTCTTGAGTCAGACATACAGGTCAGAACCTCAGCTTTGCATTCACACTAACTTTATGACCTGGGGCATGATTTTGTCTCTTCAAGCCTCGATTTTCTCACATATAAAATGGGGCTGATAGTGGCTAAATTATAGAAATGCTATGAAGACCAAGGTATGTACCTATTGAGTGCAAAGATAATTAAAATCAACTGCCCTGTTTTCGTGATACTTTTTTCTTTTTCTCCTTTGTTTGTCTTCTCTTCCTTTCCCTCACTCTCCCTCTCCTTCCTCACCTCTTTCCTTCATTCTGATCTATGTTCATAGTTAAATTTGCCTGTGTTAAATATGCATATGAAAAGTGAAAGTGTCACTCTCGGTCATATCCAACTCTTTGTGACTCCCAGGACTGTAGCCCACCAGGCTCATCTGTGCATGGAATTCTCCAGGCAAGAATACTGGAGTGGGTAGCCATTTCCTTCTCCAGGGGATCTTCTAGACCCATGGATTGAACCTGTTCTCATAGTCTTTACCACCTGAGCCACCAGGAAAGCCCAAATATAGTGCATGTAGTGTAGTTCTTTTCTAGTATAATAGTTATAAAGTGTTCAGGCAGCAGTTAGATAACTCCTTGTCAGAGATGCTAACTAAGGAACTCAACCTTGGGTGGTAAGTGAGACGAAAAAGTCCCACTTTCACCATAGGTTATGTCAAGAAGAGTCATTAAAAAAACCAGAGCATCTTAACTGTTCAATTTGTTTGCTTCAGAAAAGCATCAAACAAACAAGTGTGCTTGCATTTCCCTTCCCTTTCCTTCCAGAACCATTTGATCATTATCCAGAGTGAAGTAAGCCAGAAAGAAAAACAACAATACAGTATATTAACGCATATATATGGAATTTAGAAAGACGGTAACGAGAAGCCTGCATGCAAGACAGCAAAAGGAACACAGATGTATAGAACAGACGCGTGGACTCTGTGGATGAGGGTAAGGGTGGGATGATATGGGAGAATGACATTGAAACATGTTAATTATCATATGTGTAATCAATCGCCAGCCCAGGATTGATGCTCGGGGCTGGTGCATCGAGATTTCCCGGGGGGAGGGAGTCGGGAGGGAGGGGGGTTCTGGAGGGGGAGCATATGTAAACCCAGGGCGATATCATGTCATTGTATGGCAAAACTAATAAAAAAAATAATTTAAAAAGGACAAAAAAAAGCTTAGAGCCTTCCACTGAACATATATACTATGGGGACTATTAAATGCTATATACTGACAACTGCTAAAGGCAAAATATTCATAAGCAGGTTTCACTGTCAAAACATGTTACACTGTGGATAATTTCCTCTGTCCTGTGAAAACTCATTATGGACTCCTTTCAAAGAGTATGGCTTCTACCAGTAAAGGTGATAATAATTGAAATGCAAAAAAAAAAAAAAAAAAACAGAGCATTTTAACTGTTCAATTTGTTTGCTTCAGCAAAGCAGCAAACAAACAAGTGTGCTTGCATTTCCCTTCCCTTTCCTTCCAGAACTATTTGGTCCTAAAGTCATTTGAAGAGGCCAAGCAAGGTAGGTGCACATCCTGTGAGAGACACGGATAGCTAATGGGCCTAGAGAAAGGTGTTGAAGGCAAAACAGGGTGAGGGAAGCATCCACACATATGGGTGACCAAGTAAGGGGGAGAAAACAAAAAAAGAGTGAAGAGGGTGTCCTGCAGAGGGATAGTCCAGAAACGTAGCCTAGGGAGGAGTGTCCAGGCTTCCCTGGTGGCTCAGTAGAAAAGAATCCACCTGCCAAGCAGGAGACACAGGTTCTATCCCTGGGTCGGAAAGATCCCCTGGAGAAGGGAATGGCAACCTACTCCTGTATTCTTGCCTGGAGAATTCCATGAACAGAGGAGCCTGGGAGGGAGGGGCTACAGTCTATGGGGTTGTAGGAATCAGTCATGACTGAGTGATTAAACAACAATAGGGAGGAGTGTCAGAGCCTGAGCCCGTTTTGGGGATGGCCTGGTAAGGTCTGGGGGAGCACAAGAAGAATTAGAAGGCATCCACATTGGGGACAGTGACAGCTGTGTAGCATGGAGTTCAGAGCCTAAGTAAGACATGAATATTTGCTCAGGGGAGGGTGTGATATCAACAATAGGAAGTTATATGTAGGAGGATTTTTCAAATAATCAAATGCACTAAGAATAATGAAAGCTAGGTTTCTCACTATCTGAGAAACTTAAAATATGGGAAAGGAAAAAACTAGAATGAACCTTGTGATGGGGGATTGGAATTAGAGTTATTGGTGTCAACTTATAGCCATAAATATACATAAGTTGATAAAATTAAATATAGATGTTAACCTGTGTGTATATGTATATAAGGTATATAATACACATGTCCCCTAGTTCTGGTCATGCAAAAGGCCTGGAAAAAGTGACAGTGAACACATCTACCACTCAGATCTTCATTCAGCAATATCCTTCTTCACTAAAAGGAACAATGACTCTTTGGAGAAATGGATGATTTGGAGGCTAGTGCAAGGAAAATACAAAATGATCATAAAATAGTGTAAGGTAGTAAGTAAGAGGGTGCTCAAAGAATAATGAATACAAATCCAAAAGACAGAGGAGCCAGTTTGAATGACTCTCTCACTAGCCAAATCTGGGACAATGTAAGCATCAAAGTAAATACTAAATTTATGGATGACATGTACCTATATGTAGAAAATGCCGATGAACCCACCAAAAAAACTTTTAGCACTAATAAAAGAATACAACAATGTTACAAAATATAAGATAAACACATCAAAGATTATTTTTATATACAATAGCAATTAATAATCTAAAAAGGAACTGTAGAAAACAATTCTGTTTATGGTAACATCCAAAAGAAAAGGCTTCCCTGATAGCTCACAGGTAAAAATCTACCTCAACATCCCTGGGTTGAGAAGATACCCTGGAGAAAGGAATTGCTACCCACTCCAGTATTCTTGCCTGGAGAATTCCATGGATAGAGGAGCCTGGTGGGCTACAGTCCATGGGGTCACAAAGAGTTGGACATGACTGAATGACTAACACTACCCTTTTCCAAAACAATACATTACCTAGGAATAAATTTAACCAAATAGGAGCAAGACTTGTACACTAAAAACTATACAATATAATTGAAAGAGATTAAAGAAGGTATAAATAAGTGGAAATACATTCTGTGTCCATGAATTGGAAAATTTAATATTGTTAAGATGGCAATATTCCTCAAATCAATCTATAGATTGCATGTGTTCCCTACCAGATTACCAAAGGCCTTTTTTCCCCCCGCAAATGGAAAAAAACCTGTCTTAAATCTATGTGGAATTTCAATAGCCAAAAACACACAAACAAAATTGTAAAAGGAGAACAAAATGAAAGTACTCATAATTCCCAGTTTCAAAACTTAACTGCAAATCTACATCTATCAAAATACTGTGGTGCTGGCATTGTCATAGATATATAGGCCAATGGAATAGAATTGAAAATCCTGCAATAAAATCATACTCTTATGGCCAACTGATTTTCAACGAGGGTACCAAGACCATTCAGTGGAGGAAAGGATAGTCTTTTTAAGAAATGGTGCTGAAACAATTGGATATCCACAGCAAAGGAATAATGTTGAACCCCTACCGTGCAACAATATAAACATTAACCCAAAATGGATCAACAATCTAATTAAACAACTAAAAGTATAAAACTGTTGGAAGTAAACATAGGGGTAAATCTTCATGACATTGTGTTTGATAATAGAATTCTTCAAAATTAAAAACATTTTTGCATCAAAGGACATTATCAAGAAAGTAAAATCAAGAAAAGGGGAAAATATCTGCAAATTATAATATTTGTTAAGGGTCTATTATTCAGAATATATAAAGAACTCACACAGACTTTTCTTATAGAAAATATAAAGAATTCAACCTCAAAAAATACAATTCAATTTGAAAATAGGTAAAAAAAAACTTTAATAGACAATTCTGTAAAGAAGATATTCAAATAGTCAACAAGCATATGCAAAGATACTTAATATCATTAGTCATTAGGGAAACACACATGAAAATTTCAATGAAATATTACCTTATACCCACTAAGTTAGCTAGAATCAAAGCAACAGAAAATAGCCAGTGTTGGTGACGATATGGAGAAGTCAAAACCCTTACACACTGCTGGTGGGAGTGGAAAACGTTTTAGCCACTGTGGATAATAGTACAAGATTTTATCTGGAGATTATGGGAATGTTTTGGAACTCAGTAAAGATAATGATTACACAGCACTGTGACTGTACTAAATGCCATTGAACTGTTGACTTTATAATAGTAAAATTTATGTCATATGAATTTCACCTCAATAAAAATCAATAGTTATTGACAGTAATGGATTATTCTCCATTCAATAAAATAGGAAGTCCTGAGCCTATGATGACATAAATTTCATAAAACTGAATGAATTGAAAGTTTGATAAGGAATGAATATCTACATGGCTTCAGCGTACCCTCTCATAAAATATTAACATGGTAATTCAAGATGCTTACATTAGGGGAAAGTGAAAGATGGATACATGAGATTGGCCTATAATATATATTTACTGTAAATCTAAAATAACTTTTTTTAATGTCATAATATGTTAAAGGAAAGATGATTAAATTTATAATAGAGAGGCCTGGCAGGTATTAAGTTAATCAAGTTATCAAAGTGAGCACCACTAATAATGGAACAAATAGAAATTACATGGCATGTGATTGGATGTAGTGAGAAAAATGGGTCATCACTTCTGTAATATTCCTGCTAAAGGTCTGTAACCTAATCCTCTTTAGAATATAACATAAGACAACGCAGGCTGAGGGAGAAATGACAGAATAACTTGGCCTGTGATCTTTGATAGTGTCAAGGTCTAGAAAGTCAAACTAAGGCAACTTCCCAGGCACAAGGCAGAGAACGAGTCATGAAAACTCAAACTAAGTCTTTATTTTGAACTGGATCCTCTTGCTTTACAAGACATTATTAGGACAACTGGAAAAATTTGAATGGGCTCTTAGGAAGCTGTCAGAGAGGAAGAAATTTTCCTCTACCCTTCTTGAGTCTTCTGACTGGTCTAAGAATTAAATGGACATGTGATAGGTAAATGGGAGAAAATCAGTTTAGTAGCATGCATACATGGGAAAGTCCCAGAAAAACTGAGCAACTTCCATGTCTGCTGCTTCTTAGAAAATAACCAGGTTAGTGACTTCCTTGGCAGTCCAGTGGTTAAGACTCTATGCTTCCACTTACTGTAAGGGGCACGGGTTCAATCCCTGGTCAGGAAATTAAGATCCTGCATACCCTATGGCAAGAACAAAACTAAATAAATAAATAAAAGAAAATACCATGTTTAAAACCATATGCCAAAAGACATATTTTAGGGCGGCAAACTGCTCCCTACAGAGTGATGGTAGTAATGAATGTCCTGGTTTGGGTGGTAATATTGTGGTTATGTGGGAGAATGACTTTGTTTATAGGAAATATACACTAAACTAGTATTATGGGATGATGGAGCATCAGCTGTTAAATGGTTCAAAGCAAAAACATTATTTGTACTGTAATTACAATTTTTTCTGTAAGTTTGAGGTTACTAAAAACAAAGCAAGAAGCTAAGCAGTTTAGTAAAAAGGTGTTATTCTCTGAGTACACAAAATGTCATCCTATACCATCTAACATGTGAGATTCAGATTGCAGTGACTCTTCTGTCTGTGGCTTGAAAAGTCCCGTTGTATCATTTATCTTAATCTTTTTTTTTTCTTGGGATAAGTTACCCATGGCATAGCTCATTAGCAAGCTGGGGGATGGTTGAAAGGAGAAGCCAGGGAAGCATGACATTGCCTATGGAACGGTTACTGAACCAAACTCAGGTCTGCTCACCTGCACTTTCTAAAGCTGATCTACTATTACCAGGTTATGGTGAAGGAAATGCAGTGTTTATTGTAAGGTGCCAAACAGGGAGTCTGGGACTGCTAGTGCTCAAAAAGTCCAAACTCCTCATGGGTTTCAAGGAAGTATTTATTTATTTACTAACTGATTTCTGCAAATAGCCAAGAGACCCTTTTATATCATCTTTGTGTGGTAGCAGGAGAGGGACAGAGAAGACCTAAGCAGATGGTGGATGGGGGAAAGGGTAAAAGACACAGGTGTGCTTTTGATCTTGGGTGGCCTCAGCCTGCAGCAGCGTAAAGCAGGATTTTGGTTCTTGGCCAGAGATTGAAGTCAGGCTGAAGCAGTAAGAGCACTGAGTCCTAGCCTCTAAGACTGTCAGGGACCTATAGCCAGTGACAAGGACCTGGCCTAATGGCTTTGTAGAAATGAATTTCTACATAGAGATGGAATGTAGTGAAACAAGTAGTGTTTATTAGGAGGAAAAAGAGTGTGTGTGTGAATAAACTCATGTGGGCAGACGCAGGATCACATGTTCATGGTAGTTTGAATCATTTATGTTGCACATTTCTTTATGGCTTCCTCTGGCCAATGATCTTGTTTGCCTGGCTCGGAGTCCATATTTGGTTTTACTCAGGGTCCTCCCCAGTGCGCATGTTCATCTTTCAGCCAGATAGTTTCTAGTGAAGAGCCCTGTGGGTAGGTTGACATCACCTCCTATGGAGTGGAGCCCCCTCCTTTTTTTTGACCCTGAGGAGACTTTCTGCACATGTGTAGTTGGGAAGGTCTCCTTGACCTCAAGAATGAGAAATATGTGGTCTCTTTAACTCGTATCTAGGCCGGGCTCAGCTTCTCCTCCCTCCTGCTATTATCTTCATCTTGGAGTATCTGTCCACAGGAGCCAAACTCCAGCTGCTCAGTCTGGGGCCCATCTATCTACTGCCTTATTTTGATGGAGTATATATCACATCAGCCAAATGTGCCAAGTTCCATTGAAACCCAGGTGATTTGTTTTCCTGTCATCTCAGGAAAAGCCTGGATTGGCTGATATGCAACAAGATATTGCCATTCTGCTTGAAGGTATTAGGCACCACCCTGGTCTTCCACATTGCAGGCAGATACTTTACCATCTGAGACACAAGGGAAGCATTAGGCATCAAGGCAGCAAAAAATACTCTGAACTCTGCTGCACTGGTGGATACTTCACGGGCTATGACTCACCCAAGAGTAGTAGAGTAGAAAATAGCTTCTACCTTCAAATATTTGTGGTTCATCCTTTAGTGTGAGCAGAATCTTCTGGTGTTGGAGTGTCTCCCAGGGAGATGGGGGGGGGCCCAGTGGCTCACCCTGGGATCCTAAAAGCCAATGGCAGAAGTATGCCCATCCATGCAAACTCTGACTAGAGGAAGACATCTTGTTTCAGTTCCAAGCACCAAGACCTGGCCCAGAAAGTACTTTAAAAGGCCAAGTGAGGGATGGAAGTTGCAGAGTATGTGATCAGCTCATGCACAGTTCTCTGACTGGTTGACAGTGAGGTAATAGGGCTGTGTCGCCGGGGTTAACATTATCAATCCTTAGGCTCCAGGAGGTCTGGGGGCTATATGCTAATGATCATAAATTAGTTAATGACTTCCTTTTGGTGGGGGTTTTAGCATCTGTAAAACAACTCAGAAAAAGTACATCAAATTCTGTTAGCTAGGTACCTCAGAGAAGGGCTAAGGCAGAGGATACAGGGAAGGGATCTGTCCCAGAAAGGCCCCCATAGGGTCCTACTCTGTTACAGGAGGAGCTATGTGGAAGAGGGTGGCCTAACTCTCCAACCCTGACTTTGAAGAAGCAGATGAGGAGCTAGTGCTTACTACGGCTCTCCTCATTGCCTTCTCCTCCCCACAGTGGCCCAATGATTGCCCCACACTTTGAGGATAGCTCTACCAGCCTTTAAGTAATGTGTTGACTTGACTGGTATCTGGCTATCTTATTAGAAAATCCATCCATTTTCAGGACCCCAAAGTCTGTTCAGAGTAGACTCATTCTATTTTTAGTTGAGAAAGAAGGAGCTTAGCTTTATAGTTAAAACTGCCAGAATCTTTTTTTAGGACATAGGGTAAGAGCAGGGGACTGTAACTTGGAAAGGTAAGTGAGCCTCATTTCTTAGCATAATGACCAGGGAGCATAAAACAGTCCAGGAGCTACAACATAAAAGTAATGTCTATCAAGTGTGCAGTTAAGCATTACCTAAATATAATAAACTGCAGGCAACAACATCCACCCAACCACATATGGTCAAATTACTTCCTTGTCCTTTTATATTATAGTATGAGAAAACCACTTTCAGAGAGAAATTGGGGTTTCTTCATAGCACTTGTGAAGTTATTACAAGCTTAGCCCCAGCCACATGGGCTGCATCTACAAACACAGACTCTTTAAAATAAAAGTACATTTAAAACTCTCTGCCTCTCTACTTGACAAACAATCCATGCAGTTGATGGTGGCACACATTGGTTCCAATCCCTCTCATTTGTTGGACCTGTGTTTTCTGTCTCATACTATATTAAGGAGCTTAATAGGAAAAGGTATCCTGTAAAGAGAGACAACAGCACCCACTAAGATCTTTCCCAATTAAAATGCTGGTACAGGGTTGGCAAGGGAGGGAGGAGGAGCACACCAATTATTTCTATGAAAATGACTCTTTGAGCTTGGTTAATTATACCATCCTAGCACACTCATTCACTCACTCTCACTTAAGTAACTCAGATGAGTATGACTTGATCCTTAAAGCACTTTCTTTTCTTTCTTGCTTGCTGCTCTAGATCTTGGTTGCAGTAGGGGGGGATCTTCGATCTTCATTGCAGCATGCAGGATCTAGTTGCCTGATTGATCCTGGAGAGGCAACAGTGAGCAGTGGTGTGAAGCAAGATCTTAATTCCCTGCCCAGGAATTGAACCTGGGTATCCTGGACGAGAACCAGCAATCCTCACCACTAGGCCAGCAAGGGCTAGAGGCTAGAAGTCATTTTTCCCTGGATCTTTGCCCCCAGTGAAAAATGCATGTATGATGGAGGCAAAAACTGTAAATGCAGGTACAAAGTTTATTATTAGAGACAAGAAGCCTTTCTGCACATGTGAAATGTCTCTCTTGCCCCAAGGATAGGGAATATATGACCTTCTGATTCTTTAGTGACAAGTTTTAGCCCCTCTCTGTTCCTGCCGTAACTGTTATCTTAAGGAGACAAAGCCTGGCTATTAACCCTGTTTCAGTTGTTTCTTTTATTTCAGAGAGAAAACAGAAGGCTGGTTGTAAATATCTAATTTGAAGGTCACATAACCCCTGTTTCAGGAAATGTAAACAGGAGGCTAGTTGTAAGTGTCCAGCCTGAAACCCACTTTGTTCCTGCCCCAAGGAATGTAAACAGGAGGCCAGTTCTAAATGCCTAGTCGGGCCCATCTATCTCCTGCCTCCTGACCAGGGATCCAACCCAGGCCTCCCTGTATTGGGAAGAGAGAGTTGTAGCCATTGGACCACCAGGGACATCTCTAAAGTACCCTTCTTGTAGTAGAGCAAAGCACTTACATTCTCTGTTTAACAGGAGGTTCGGCATCTTGACAATTAGGCCATTGTAGATCATTGATTGCTAAAAAAAAAAAAAAAAAGAAAAAGGAAGACATCAGTGAAAAAACAAAAAGATGTCATTGTTCCAGAGAACCAGAAGCTAGGTTAATGGGAATTCACACAATTAACATATTTCCTAGTGAGACCCTTGTCTAAGAAGACTGGTCTTCAAGGTACAGCCCTCAGGCCAAGGCTAGCTTGCTGATTATTTTTGTACTTATATTATTTTGGAACACCACCACACCCATTCTTTTAGTTACTTTCTATGGCTTCTTTTGCACTATAATCACAGAGTTGAGTAATTGCCCAAACAGATTGTCTGATCCTAAACTAAAACTAAAATATTTACCACCTGGCACTTTATGCAGAAAGTGGCTTGACCTCTGCCCTAGTTGCCTCTGGCATATAGCACAGTTCTTCTAATGACACTCTGTTTCTCTGGCTCCTTGCCTAGTCTAGAGATGGCAGTCATATCCTCCTTGGCTATATAACTTCTTTAGGGAATCTGATCCAAACACTAGTCAGAAGGGGCAGCTCATGTGGCTCTATCTTTTGATCACAGCTAATAGGGCCCAGGCTGGAAATCTGGGCCAACTGTCCATGAAAACTGGCAAGAGAAATTGTTTTACCAGGTATCTATGAAGTTAAGGCCAGAGTCACTATTATGGCCAACGAAACTAATGTGTAAGCTTATGAGAAGAGGGAAAAGGGACTATAAACTTTGCAGTGAAGCTTCTGTCTGCAGAAAGAAAATTGGGAGCAGACAGTACATATGAGAGACTCCAAGACTGCAGAGACAGAAGAAACATACCATCTGTCTCAGCGCTTTCTAAGACCCATGTGATCTGGCTGTATTTCTTGTTGTTTGGGGCCTGCGGGATTTCCTGTATTTCTTGGCCTAAATCCTTTTTGCCTAACCTAGTCTGAATGTATTTATGGTTCTGTTGCACGAAGGGGGACCCTTTCCAGGGCCCAAGAATGGATTCTAATCTAACACTTGTAAATGAATTGTCCGAGGTGACACATGTTGCTGACAAAGTGAGAGACTTTTTTGGAAAGGGGCACCCAGGTAGAGAGCAGGAGGGTAAGGGAATCCGAGAGGACTGCTCTGCCACATGGCTGCTCACAGTCTCAGGTTTTATGGTGATAGGGTTAGTTTCCGGGTTGTCTCTGGCCAATCATTCTGACTCAGGATCCTTCTTGGTGGCACACACATAGCTCAGCTAAGATGGATTCCAATTAGGAGGATCCTCGGAGGTCAATAGGACATGAAGCATTTCCTTTTGACCTTTCCCAAATTCTTCCAGTTGGTGGTGGCTTGTTAGTTTCATCCTTACCAGAATCTCCTGTTGTAAAATAACTCATGTAAATAGTTACTATGGTGGCTGCCAGGGTGGGTGGTTTCAGTCAGTGTTTCTTCTAACGGTTCTTTTTTAAAAATAAATAATTGAAACCCTAGACAAAAATATGTGTAGGTATATTTATTGAGAGACTGTAATGTTACATTGTTCTAGAAGCTCCAAATTCAGTTGTGAAAGATGAAAACTAAAACTGTCCTTGTAGAGTTCATATTTTAGATATTTGACTCAATTTTCTTGCCTTTCTTTTCTCATTATTCCCATTTGGGAAAAAAAGACATAAAATAGTATTCGCCTCATTCAGGTTATCAAATGAGAAAAGGAAAACACTTTAGTAACTAGTTTAGTGTCCTTTAATTCAAGGGAAAACAATCCATGGATGTGAGGAGTGTGGTGCCTCAAAAGCACTTAAGTGGAGCACTCTTCCCAAGGAGTGTAGGGGCAAGAGTGAGTTTTCTGGAGTGTTAGAAGAAGCCTCCCAGAAACAGGGTATGATTGGCTAGGAGGTGTAGGATTTTCTTACAAGGCTGATAAGTTCTGTTTTCTAGGGGAAGGTTAGCCACCTGAAACTGAGTTGAAGGATTATGATTGGTATTAGATTTCCTTGACAGTGAGAGGTTTTCTGTAAGTGTAGGTTGACCTACATTTAGATTTGTGACATGGGCCAGGCTACAAGGGTGGCATCCATTTTCTGGGTCCTGATACAAATTAACTTTATCTGCATTCATTTAATGATTAAATGATATATATACATGTAGACTCTCTAGCAATATATGATGGTGGTAGTTGAAAGCAGAAGCTGAAAAGAAACAAAGGCTATAGCCAGGAGAAGGCTCATGAAGGAGAGCAAATATAGACAGGGTTGGTATAGAGACTGCAGAGGATAGAATCCTTTGTATCTTTGAACTTTGTAATCCAGAAAGTACTTGTCATTCATCACTATCAATCTGCCTTCCCACCCTGTGATTCATTTATGTTCTTGCTCTTGTTTACTCTCCCCAGCAGAAAGAAAGGAGAGGAAGAGTGACCTAGCATTATAACTTTCCTCAGTTTCTCTCTACAACAGTGGGAGGTTGTTGTGTTTTGGGCCCATATATCCCTGGATGATTTCTACCTGCCCAACAGAACAAGCTTTATTATAGCCAACCTCATAATTATTTACAGAAAGAACCATCAAAGAGATAGGCCAGAACTGGTTCTAAATAAAATAAGCTTATTTTGAAGAAACCTACAAAGACTCTTCCTTTTAAGAATTTTCCTAAAGTATCAATATTTCACAGAATGAACTAAAGATGTAGGCAACCTCCTAGACCAAAATGATCTGTGGGTCACCTGCATTGGAATCATATGAGGGTTCATTGAGAAAGTAGATGGCTGGGATTCCCCTAAGCAGATCCTTTGAATCAGATTCTCTGTTGACAGGACCGACCAATCTGTGATGATAGCAAGCTTCTGTTATGATTGCAAAGCTTGCTAAGCTTGAGAATCATGAACCTGAAATGCCATCATCCCAGAAGATTCTGTGGTTTCTTTTCTTCCTTTTTTATTCTACAGAAACATTTATTGAACTATGCTAGTCTGCTTAATTCTATCACAAAAACCTCATCCTCTCATGACACAAGGCTAATAATATCAATGGGTTGCTCAGTATCGCAATATACTCAAGAATATAAACTTGAACATCATCAGAATGTTATTAACCTAATGTATAGAAGACTGAAGATAAACCATTTTTTATCTTATTCAAAAATTCTTTGGTTTTAGGCTTTGGCCTAAATTGTAACTATTTCTAGAAAAGATGACACATATGTGAATATAATGAATAAGAGTTCATTTGTGTCCACCTAACCAACATCAAAGTTCACAGAAAGTATGGCTGGAATGGGGAGAGAATGAAGGATCAGCAGGGCACTGGCTCCTGGTATTGCCAGAGGAAGAAAAGGTGGAGAGAACTTTACTGTTTTCCACAAATCTGTTCTTCCTCCATGAAGTAGATAAGCCATATGTGGAAGCTCTTGGATATGAGGTGTCCTTCCATCAAAATTTGCTCTTGAGTTTGGGTCATGCCTACCTGACAGGCAAGCCTACTGCTGAGGATGACTGTAATCTTTGCTGTGTGTATTGTCAGGGAGGAAGAAAACTTTCCTTTATCCTTCAAGGTTCTTCTAGCTAGTTGAGAATTCAGTTGGCATGAGACAGATTAATAGGAGAAAATCAAATTGATTTTCATACATAAAGGAACCCCACATACAAGAAAGGGCCAGAGACAGAAAGGGAGTATGAGGTATACAGACCATCCTGAGCTGAGAAATGGGAGAGGGGCTTGGGGCTTACAAGGACAGAAGGAATATTTACAGGATGACAAGAGCAGATATTTGGTAATTAGATTTCCCCTGGTGACTCAGTGGTAAAGAATGCACCTGCCAAGCAGGAGACGTGGATTCAAAAGTGGATCGGGAAGATCCCCTGGAGGAGGAAATGACCACCTGCTCCAGTATTTTTGCCTGGGGAAATCCCATGGACAGAGGAGCCTGTTGGGTTATAGGCCATAGGGTCGTAAAAGAGGTAGACATGTCTAAGTGACTAAATAACAACAAAATATATTTTATCTCCAGTAATAACTCTCTTTCTGGGAAAAATCTCCAAATTAAATTCTTCTAGATAGCTGAGGGGCAGAAGCTTCTCTTAAACCAGCAAGGTCTTTACTGACTTTAGCTCAAAATAACCCATGAGCCAAAGTAGCGTATGCTGGGGAGGCCTGTTCTGAACCCTGCAGTATATATAAAAGGGGATTTTTCTAAGTCCAGCCTGCTCTTGGTTATATGAATGGGGGAGAGGCACGGGGATCTTCCTGCTCTCCTTTGCAGCCATTTCTTGGCTGATAGAAGCAGGGATCCACCAGGCACAATTCAAAGCTTTTCCTTCCCTAGATTGAATGGTGAACCATTACTGAAAAATCTCAAACCCTACTATTGTCCCTGTGTTTCCTGTGGCTGAATTAAAAGAAAAAAAATCATTAGGTGTGTGGGGAACAAGTTTCCTTTCTTGTTAAATGCTATAAAGCCAAGCCTTGTGGGCAGCTCTGGATGATTATTAGGATTTTCAAACTGACTCTTCTACTGTGTAGAAGGAACTTAATACCGTATCTGATTTTAATCTGCATCCCATGGTCAGACATGTTGTCTTAAAGCATTTGTTAACACTTAAAGAGGAGGAGCTGATTATATTGATCCTTTTTGTGTAAATTGGCCAAGGTGATCAATTTTGGGTTGTAAACTTTTGATGTTTAAATGCATTACCTTAATATCATTTAAGCACAGTCAATTGTCAACCCCATTAACCCATAGTGTACAGTCTGAACTTGGAATTCAACATTTCCAGAATGGTGATGTGTAGATGGGAGTTTAGCAATTTCCAGAAAGCAGATTGGCTATTTCCTTACAGGCCATTTCCTATGTGTGCTGCTGACATAGGTGATCATGGGGTCTTTTGCACACTCAGAGCATGTTGCTGAGAATCCACTCTTCCTCCCTCATCCCATCCTGACTACAATTATGAGAGAATGAGCATATTTGTATTGTTAGCGTTCAGGCAGTTAGTACACGGGTAGGGAAGGATTAATAGTGGGATTTCTTATTGCAAACCAATAAAAAAGATAAACACAGAGACAAAATCTTGTCAGCATGAAGCTCTTGACTGACATACAGAGGTGAAGGGCACAGTGATTTCCACAGC
This sequence comes from Antilocapra americana, assembly GCA_007570785.1. Taxonomy (NCBI): domain Eukaryota; kingdom Metazoa; phylum Chordata; class Mammalia; order Artiodactyla; family Antilocapridae; genus Antilocapra; species Antilocapra americana. The sequence goes on from ML661243.1 coordinate 2,463,374, forward strand.
CCAGGGGAAGGTTCTTGGATACAGGGCTGCTTCTGACCTGGTGGAAAGCAAAGCACCAACAAATAATTCTCTTCCAAAAGGCTTTCTCTGCCCTTTGTCCATGGAATGGATTCCTTCTAGAAGGAAAGAACCTGATTAAATGCTGTATCATTTAGGATTATGTACAGCTGTGAGTGTGAGTGGCAGAAAACCCAAATTAGCAGTAGTTTAAAGACACAAGATTTAATGCTCTCATATGAAAAATCTAAAGGTTGACAATCCAGGGCAGGGCTGGAAGTTCCAAGAAGTTACCAGGTCATGGTCTTCTCCCAGTTTTTACATCCACCATCCCTAGGGTGTGTCTCACATGCTTATAGGCTAAGATAATTACTTAAACTCTTGCTATTGTGTCACCTTTCCAGAAAGCAGAAAGGCAAAAAGAGGGCAAAGGACAATGCACCATTTTCCCTTAAGGACACTATTCAGAAGCCACACGTGAAATTTTCATTTACACACCAATGATCAGAATTTAGCCATATAACCATACTAGGCACAAGGGAGGTTAGGGAATATAGTATTAAGCATGTGTCCTGCTAAAACTCAAAATTGTCTTACAAATGGAGAGAATAGATATTGAAGGTCAATAGCTGTCTCTGTCCTGAGTATTGTGTATATTGCAGGTGGAGAGAAAATAACTATATCAAGCTGTTTGATTTTGCCCCTGCCATCATGGATCAACAACTCTCCACTTCCCCTTATCTTGACCAATCTAAAATGTTTGCAGCAACTTAAGCAAAATGGAAAAGCATCCAGAAATATCCAAGAGAAGGGGAAGGGGCATTTGAAACATCAATATTTCTCCCCCAAGTGGTTTCAAAGCACTTTGTTTTACTTAATCATTTTATATGGCACAATCTGGCCATCAGCTCTGTCTAATTTTTATTCATTTTACTCTTGGCTTAATTGGCAAGCCAAGAATGTGTTGGGGGCATTTGCTACCCTCATTAAAGCACACCAATGGGACCATTAATCTTTTGGAATAAAGATAACTCACATGACATTTTAGATACTCCAGAAAGGACTTACCTACCTGTTTATCATATTTACCACTCCAGATGTTCTGGTTGTCTATGAGAAGTCTTGTTTAAACTTCAAGCTTCACAGTATCCCTAAACCACATGCCTAGCATTCAAGACCCAGTTCTGGGGTCATTAGGTTCTTCTAGTATGAAATATAGGCCTTTTCTTAGGAACTGGGATGATATGGGAGAATGGCATTGAAACATGTTGATTATATGTCTAATCAATCGCCAGCCCAGGAGTGATGCTCGGGGCTGGTGCATCGAGATTTCCCGGGGGGAGGGAGGAGGGAGGGAGGAGGGAGGGGGGTTCTGGAGGGGGAGCATATGTAAACCCATGGTGATATCATGGCATTGTATGGCAAAAACAATTAAAAAAAAGAAAAGAAAACAGAAAAAAGCAAAGAATGTAGAAAATAATTTTGCAAATTGAAAAAAAAAAGAAAGTTCCTAAGTTTGGGAAGGTTTGTTGCATATATCTTTAAAAATGAAGAAATCTGTAATAAGGATGATTCTCAAACTGTGGATTAACCATGCTTAATCATTCATCCCAGACAGGCTTCACACAATTCTCTATTACATGCTTCTCGACTATCTCTGTGACTACCCATTTATGTCTGCTGAGGGAATGCAAATTTAAGTTTAACAGGAGCCTAAGCAAAAATATAATTGAGAAGGTAACTTTCCCCAAAATAATATACAAGGTAAAATAGAAATGATTTCAAAAGTATCAGTGTTACATTCATTGATGTGGATAATCAAGAAATGACTAAAGTAAAACATCATTATTTTGGGCCCCAGTAATTCACAACTTGTGATTAAATTTCTACCCACTTCCTGTTCAAAATACCTCTGTACTATCTCTGAATGAATGGTTAGTTACGCAGAGTAATGGTGTAAAGAAGATTGGGGCATATTTTACCTAGGAGGGACGGATCTCTTTTTAAGGGCGTTGGCATATTAATTATTTACATGCAAATGAGTGCTGCTCATTCCAAATGAGTCTTGTCATTAAAACTCTTATAACGTGACTTCATTTGGAAACATTTGGTTACCAGTTAGTTTGTTATTAGGTGTTATTGCAAATAATAAAACTACATCTAATCTTTTAAATATATAATGTAGGCCTTTAACAAATTGAGATTAACCATCCCTGTATTTGATCTGTATCCCTGTGGTATTCCTGTATGTGTGAAAACATATTTAGCTATCCATAGGCTAAAACTAACCCATTTATACAGAGTCCCTGGTGGCTCAGTGGTAAGGAATCCACCTGCAGTGCAGGAGACAGGAGTTTGATCCCTGGGTCAGGAAGACCCCCTGGAGAAGGAAATGACAACCCACTCCAGTATTCTGGTGTGGGAAATCCCATGGATAGAAGAGCCTGATGAGCTACAGTCTATGGTGTCACAAAGAGTTGAACACAACTTAGCGACTAAACCACCACCACAACCCATTTATAGATCAGTCACTATGTTGGCAAAAGGACCAACTAGCCCTGCCTTGTGCAGAAAAAAACATTCAGGATGACTGAAAATTACTTGAAATATTTACAAGCATTGAATGAGTTCAATGAATGCACCGGTCAGACATTCAGACTTTTATTCCAATCCAATTACATCATATCATAGCCAATGATCTCAAATGACTAGAATGGCACTGAAAGTTTTTCTTCGTTTTTGTAGACCTGACCAGCCTAATCACAAATCTGAGTAATTAGATATGTTTAATACAACTAAAACCAACAAAATATCATTTATCACACATTCAATATCAATGGCTTTTTGGTAAAGTAGATCATGTAATCCAAGTAGTTGCTTTATTATTATTAATTAACTCCCAAGACTTAGTCCCTTGGCTTAGCAACTATGTTCACTGGGGAAGCAATATTTCATTTAATTAAGAGCATAAGACAACAGAGTTCAGACTCCAGTTTTTTTCTACTCCTATCTTAAGCATTCTATTAGAAAGTTTCCTCACTTATAAAATGGGGACTACATTCCCTTCCTCTAGAGCAAGGGCTTAGCATGGTGCCTGGAAAATATCATTATTATAGCTGTCATTACAATTACTGAATTACAATTTACTGAATTGACATAGCAAAGTAACAGAACTGAACAATTTTAAATGGGACAGACCGTCCCATTGGTGGCTAGTCACAAGCTTAGCCAGTGAGGTTTTAATCATCAGCCATTGGCCATTGCAGTGTTAAAACCCCAGGTAATGTTTTTATGCATTGACACTACTTGAAAACCCATTATGAATTGTGTGTGAGTGTAACTGAAAAGGTCACTGTGGGATCAGTAGTACCTTCCAAACTGAGCACATGTGAAGTCTGTCCTCTGATTAGTAAGTGTGGCCACTATCCAAATTGCCTGCCACCTAGATTCTCCATATGTCACAACATATTGTGTACACGTAAGAAATTCCCAGACTCACAGTATTTCAGTGATTCTGAAGACATACTCATAGATCACAATGATCCAACAGAAAACCTCCATACAGCATCCATTGAATAGAACAAAATATTTAATAACAAAATGAATGAAAATCTGTCTAGAGTCAGTCAGCAAAGCATATTCTTTGTGATCTTTTACTGAATGGCAAACCTTTCAAAAAGCAGTGTTTATTCCTCCTCAGTGTCTTAATTTAAGAACACTCTATAGGGCGGTCCTAAGATGGCAGAGGAATAGGACGGGGAGACCATTTTCTCCCCCACAAATTCATCAAAAGAACACTTGAATGCTGAGCAAATTCCACAAAACAACTTCTGAATGTTGTCAGAGAACATCAGGCACCCAGAAAAGCAGACCATTGTCACTGAAAGGAGGTAGGACAAAATATAAAAGATAAAAAGAGAGACAAAAGAAGTAGGGATGGAGATCCATCCGGGAAGGGAGTCTTAGAAGAAGTTTCCAAACACCAGGAAACCCTCTCAACAGCTGGTCTGTGGGGAGTTTTGGAATCTCAGAGGGCAACATAACTGGAAGGAAAAATAAATAAATAAAACCCATAGATTACATGCCTAACAGCAACTCCCAGCAGAAAAGTACCCCAGACATTCATATCTGCCACCAGCAAGCGGGGACTGAACAGGGAGGAGCGGGCTGCATTCTTAGGGTAAGGACCGGGCCTGAATGCCCTGAGGGCAATCTGAGGGGGCTAACATGAGATAGCAGCCTAAACTGTGGGGTAGCCAGAGAGAGGGGTGGGGGAAATGAGAGAGAGAGCGAGAACTATCCCATGAAAAGCCCTAACCTAAGGCACTGCCAGGCCCACTCACAGAACAAAGGACTGAGTGAATACCAGAGGAGAGCTAGCTGGCTGTGGACCGGCCCATCCCCTGCTGGAGACAAGGGGGCAGGCAGGCGGCAGCCAGAGTCAGAAAGGGGCAAACTCGACCCAGAGATAGCATCCCCTACCAAACTGTGAACAGGCTTCCAGTTGCTAACCAAGACTTTCTGGGATTCTGAATGGTTGACAACCGCCAGGAGGGTTGCAGCCAGAGATCAGCTCCCGAGAAGAGACACACAGCAAACCGGAGACGGTGGTGTGCCGCTACCACCCAGGAAACCGAGAGGCTGGGACCAAGGAGGTGATAAGACACACTCACCACCTGGAGAGAGTGCGCTCACCACGCACCTGGTCGCCTGAGCTGCACGGACCTAGAGACAGCACAAAACGCAGGCCCAGCCAAGTCTGCGCCTTTGTGAAGTACCCAAGAACCTGAACCTGGGCACCTTAGACCTGGTAAGTGCATGAAACCCAGGGCCTGCTCTCTGCAGAGCAACCTGGAGCCTGAGCAGTGTATACGGGGAAAGCACACACACTGTGAGCAGGGACAAACACAGTGTGCCCGAGACACTGTGAGCACTTCCCACACATGCCAGTGATATTTGTTTGCAGTATTCCTCCATCCCCAAGTGAGCCTAAATAAGAAACCACCTTTACCCCCTTGTGTCAGGGCAGAAATCAGACACTGAAGAGACCTGCAAACAGAAGAAGCCAAATAAACAGAGGGAACCACTTTGGAAGTGACAGGTGCAACAGATTAAAACCCTGTAGTTAGCACTGACTACATTGGAAAGGGCCTATAGATCTAGAGAAGTATAAGCTGGAACAAGGAACTATCTGAAATTGAACTGACCCCACACTGCCCACAACAGGTCCAGAGAAATCATTTTTAAAAATTAGAAGAATTATTTTGTTTTTCTTTAAGTCCTCTATTACTCCTTTAATTTTCATTTTTATAACCTATTACCATGCAAAAAAAAAGACCCTATCTTTAAAGCAAACTTCATATATATCTCTTATACTTTATGTGATTTTGTTTGTTTTTTTTTAATATTGTATTTTTGAGAGTCTAACCTCTATTCTAGATTTTTAATCTTTGCTTTCTGGTATTTGTTATAAATTTTATACCTTTAAGAATCCAATCTTCAGTACCCATTTTTACTTAGGAGTGTGGTTACTGGCTTGATTATTCTCTCCCCCTTTTGACTCTCCTTTTTCTCCCCCAGGTCACCTCTATCTCCTCCCTCCCCCTTCTCTTCTCTACCCAACTCTGTGAATCTCTGTGTGTGTTCTGTGTGGAGAACACTTAGGGAATAGAGTACTGCCTAGATCTATCTCTCTCCTTTTGATTTCCCCCTTTCTCCTCCTGCATACCTCTATCTCCTTCCTCCCTCTTCTCTTCTCTATGTAACTCCGTGAACCTCTCTGAGGGTTCCAGACTGTGGAGAGCACATAGGGAATTGTTTACTGGCTAGATTGCTCTCTCCCCTTTTGATTCCCACTCTTCTCGTCCTGGTCACTTCTATCTACCTCCTCCCTCTTCTCTTTTCCATGTAAATTTGTGAACCTCTCTGGGTGTCCCTCACTGTGGAGAATCTTTTCACCATTAACCTAGGAGTTTTCTCATCGGTGGTGTATGGATGGAGAAGTCTTAAGGCTACTGTAAGAATAAGATTGAAAATCAGAGGCAGGAGGCTTAAGCACAAAACCTGAGAATACCAGAGAACTCCTGACTCCAGGGAACATTAATCAGCAAGAGCTCATCCAAAAGCCTTCATACCTACACTGAAACCAAGCACCACCAAAGAGCCAACAGTTCCAGAGCAAGACATACCACGCAAATTTTCCAGCAATGCAGGAACATAGGCCTGAGCTTCAACATACAGGCTGCCCAAAGTCACACCAAAACCATAGACATCTCAAAACTCACTACTGGACACTTCATTGCACTTCAGACAGAAGAAATACAGCTCCACCAACCAGAACACTCATGCAAGCTTCCCTAATCAGGAAACCTTGACAAGCCACTCGTCCAACCCCACCCACAGGGAGGAAATTCCACAATAAAGAGGAACCACAAACTGCCAGAATACAGAAAGGCCACTCCAAGCACAGCAATCTAAACAAGATGAAAATACAAAGAAATACTCAGCAGGTAAAGAAACATGATAAATGTTCATCAAACCAAGAATTCATAATAATGATAGTAAAAATGATCCAAAATCTTGAAAACAAAATGGAGTTACAGACAAATAGCCTGGAGAAAAGGACTGAGAAGATGCAAGAAATGTTTAACAAGGACCTAGAAGAAGTAAAAAAGAGTCAATCAATAATGAATAATGCAATAAATGAGATCAAAAACACTCTGGAGGGAACCAACAGTGGAATAACAGAGGCAAAAGATAGGATAAGTGAAGTAGAAATAGAATGGTAGAAATAAATGAAGCAGAGAGGAAAAAAGAATAAAGGATTAAAGAAATGAGGACAATCTCAGGGACATCTAGTACACTGTAAAACGCCCCAACATTCGAATCATAGGAGTCCCAGAAGAAGACAAAAAGAAAGGCCATGAGAAAATACTTGAGGAGACAATAGTTGAAAACTTCCCTAAAAGGGGGAAGGAGATAGTCACCCAAGTCCAAGAAAACCATAGAGTTGCAAACAGGATAAACCCAAGGCAAAACACCCCAAGACATATATTAATCAGATTAACAAAGATGAAACACAAAGAACAAGTATTAAAAACAGCAAGGGAAAAGCAACAGATAACACATAAGGGGATTCCCATAACGATAACAGCGGATCTTTGAATAGAAACACTTCAGGCCAGAAGGGATGGCAGAATATATTTAAAGTGATGAAAGAGAAAAACCTACAACCCAGATTACTGTACCCAGCAAGGATCTCATTCAAATATGAAGGAGAAATCAAACGCTTTACAGACAAGCAAAAAAGGTGTATAAACTTGAACCCAAAACAACAAAGTAAATGGCAATGGGATCATATTTATCAACAATTACCTTCAATGTAAATGGGTTAATGCCCCAACCAAAAGACAAAGACTGGCTGAATGGATACCAAAACAAGACCCCTATATATGCTGTCTACAAGAGACCCACCTCAAAGCAAGGGACACATACTGACTGAAAGTGAAGGGCTGGAAAAAGATATTTCATGCAAATGGAGATCAAAAGAAAGCAGGAGGAGCAATACTCATATCAGATAAATTAGCATTTAAAATAAAGTCTGTGAAAGGAGACAAAGAAGGACACTACATAATGAGCAAAGGATAAATCCAAGAAGAAGATATAACAATTATAAATATATATGCACCCAACATAGGAGCACCAAAATACGTAAGGCAAATGCTAACAAGTATGAAAGGGGAAATTAACAATAATACAATAATAGTGGGAGACTTTAATACCCCACTCTCACCTATGAATAGATCAGCTAAACAGAAAATTAACAAGGAAACACAAATTTTAAATGACACAATGGACCAGTTAGACCTAATTGATATCTATAGGACATTTCACCTCAAAACAATAAATTTCACCTTTTTCTCAAATGCACACGGAAACTTCTCCAGGATAGATCACATCCTGGGCCATAAATCTAGCCTTGGTAAATTCAAAAAATTGAAATCATTCGAAGCATCTTTTCTGACCACATTGCAATAAGATTAGATGTCAATTACTGGGGAAAAACTATTAAAAATGCAAACATATGGAGGTTAAACAACACACTTCTGAATAACCAACAAATCACAGAGAAAATCAAAACATGCATAGAAACCAATGAAAATGAAAACAACAACCCCAAACCTATGGGACACTGTAAAAGCAGTGCTAAGGGGAAGATTCATAGCATTACAAGCTTACCTCAAGAAACAAGAAAAAAGTCAAATAGATAACCTACCTCTACACCTAAAGCAACTAGAGAAGGAATAAATGAAGAACCTCAGGGTTAGTAGAAGGAAAGAAATCGTAAAAATTGGGGAAGAAATAAATGAAAAAGAAATAAAAGATACCATAGCAAAAATCAAGAAAGCTGATTCTTTGAGAAGATTAAAAAAAAAGACAAACCATTAGCCAGATTCATCAAGAAACAAAGGGAGAAGAATCAAATCAACAAAATTAGAAATGAAAATGGAGAAATTGCAACAGACAACACAGAAATACAAAGGATCATTACAAAATAACTACTATCAGCAACTACATGCCAATAAAATGGACAACTTGGAAGAAATGGACAAATTCTTAGAAAAGTATACCTTTCCAAAACTGAACCAGGAAGAAATAGAAAATCTTAACAGACCCATCACAAGCATGGAAATCAAAACTGTGATCAAAAATCTTCCAATAAACAAACGCCCAGGACCAGATGGCTTCACAGCTGAATTCTACAAAAAATTTAGAGAAGACCTAACACCTATCTTACTCAAACTCTTCCAGAAAATTGCAGAGGAAGGTGAACTACCAAACTCATTCTATGAGGCCACCATCACCCTAATACAAAAACCAGACAAAGATGCCACAACAAAAGAAAACTACAGGCCAATATCACTGAAGAACATAGATGCAAAAGTCTTCAACAAAATTCTAGCAAACAGAATCCAACAACATATTAAAAAGATCATACATAATAACCAAGTGTGCTTTATCCCAGGAATGCAAGGATTTTTTAATATCCACAAATCAATCAATGTGATACACCACATTAACAAATTGAAAGATAAAAAAACATCTGATTATCTCAAAAGATGCAGAGAAAGCCTTTGACAAAATTTAACATCCATTTATGATATAAGCCCTCCAGAAAGCAGGCATAGAAGGAAGATACCTCAACATAATAAAAGCTATATATGACAAACTCACAGCAAACATTATCCTCAATGGTGAAAAATTGAAAGCATTTCTCCTAAAGTCAGGAATAAGACAAGGATGCCCACTCTCACCACTACTATTCAACATAGTTTTGGAAGTTTTAGCCATGGCAATCAGAGCAGAAAAAGAAATAAATGGAATCCAGATTGGAAAAGAAGAATAAAACTCTCACTGTTTGCAGATGACATGATCCTCTACATAGAAAACCCTAAAGACACCACCAGAAATTCACTAGAGCTAATCAATGAATATAGTAAAGTTGCAGTATATAAAATTAACACACAGAAATCCCTTGCATTCTATATACTAATAATGAGAAAACAGAAAGAGAAATTAAGGAAACAATTCCATTCATCATTGCAATGAAAAGAATAAAATACTTAGGAATATACCTACCTAAAGAAACAGAAGACCTATATATAGAAAACTATAAAACACTGATGAAAGAAATCAAAGAGGACACAAATAGATGGAGAAATATACCACGTTCATGTATTAGAAGTATCAATATAGTGAAAATGAGTATACTACCCAAAGTAGTCTATAGATTCAATGCAATCCCTATCAGGCTACCAATGGTATTTTTCAGAGAAATAGAAGAAATAATTTCACAGTTTGTGTGGAAATACCAAGAACCTCTAATAGCCAAAGCAATCTTGAGAAAGAAGAATGGGATTGGAGGGATCAACCTGCTTGACTTCAGGCTATACCACAAAGCTACAGTCATCAAGACAGTATGGTACTGGCACAAAGACGGAAATATAGATCAATGGAACAAAACAGAAAGCCCAGGGATAAATCCATGCACCTATGGACACCTTATCTTTAACAAAGGAGGCAAGAATGAATATACAATGGAAAAAAGACAATCTTTTTAACAAGTGGTACTGGGAAAACTGGTCAACCACTTGTAAAAGAATGAAACTAGAACACTTTCTAACAACATACACAAAAATAAACTCAAAATGGATTAGAAATCTAAATGTAAGACCAGAAACTATAAAACTCCTAGAGGAAAACATAGGCAATACACTCTCTGACATAAATCACAGCAGGATCCTCGATGATCCACCTTCCAGAGTAATGGAAAATAAAAGCAAAAATAAACAAATGGGGCCTAATTAAACTTGAAAGCTTTTTCACAATGAAGAAACCTATAAAGTGAAAATACAGCCTTCAGAATGGGAGCAAATAATAGGAAATGAAACAACTGACAAAGAATTAATCTCAAATGTATACAAGCAACTCCTACAGCTCAATTCCAGAAAAATAAATGACCCAGTCAAAAAATGGGCCAAAGACCTAAACAGACTTTTCTCTAAAGAATGCATACAGATGGCTTGTTACATGGAAAGATGCTCAACATCACTCATTCTCAGAGAAATGCAGGTCAAAACCACCATGAGGTACCATCTCATACCAGTCAGAATGGCTGCTATCCAAAAATCTATAAACAGTAAATGCTGGAGAGGGTGTGGAGAAAAGGGAACCCTCTTACACTGTTGGTGGGAATGCAAACTAGTACAGCCACTATGGAGAACAGAGTGGAGATTCCTTAAAAACCTGGAAATAGAACTGCCATATGACCCAGCAATCCCACTGGTGGGCATACACACCGAGGAAATCAGAATTGAAAGAGATACATGTTCCCCAATGTTCATTGCAGTACTGTTTACAATAGCCAGCACATGGAAGCAACCTAGATGTCCATTAGCAGATGAATAGATAAGAAAACTGTGGTACATATACATAATGGAGCATTACTCAGCCATTAAAAAGAGTACATTTGAATCAGTTCTAATTAGGTGAATGAAACTGGAGCCTATTATACAGAGCAAAATAAGTCAGAAAGAAAAACACCAATACAGTGTATTAACACGTATATATGGAATTTAGAAAGATGGTAACGATAACCCTATATGTGAGACAGCAAAAGAGACACAGATGTATAGAATAGTGTTTTGGACTCTGTGGGAGAAGGCAAGGGTGGGATGATTTAAGAAAATGGCATTGAAACATGTATATTAACATATGTGAAACAGATCACCAATGCAGGTTCGATGCATGAGACAGGGTGCTCAGGGTTGGTGCACTGGAATGACTCAGAGGGATGGGACGGGGAGGGACTTGGGAGGGGGGTTCAGGTTGGGGAACACATGTACACCCATGGCTGATTCATTGTATGGCAAAACCCACTACAATATTGTAAAGTAATTAGCCTCCAATTAAAATAAATAAATTTTTAAAATTGATTAAAAATAAATAAAGAGCTTGTCTTTTCTCCATTGTAAAAAAGGAAGTAGAAGAACACTGTATAAACTATTAGCCAATCTCTATCCCTTCAAAAGTATTTATCAGCACATTACCCACAGGAACACCCCCAGGTGCATTCGAGAAATTCAAAGAATGAGATCAGTCCTTGCTCAGATTCTAGTCATACAAATTAAGGGGTACAATTTGTCAGAGGAGAAAGAGGGAAAGTGGAAGTTTTACTAGCTGACGTACATGTCTGTGAATAGTCTAGGGTGTCTCAAGGTATTTGATGAAAATCATATGTAAAGTACAGATATTTGGATATGTTTAATATTTTCAAAAAGAGTTTTCACTCCAAGTGATCCTTCTAATGACATCACTTTCATTTATTTACATTCCATTTATGCTGTTTTGAGTAAGAGCTAAAGTGGCAAGGTTACATGCAGAAAATGGTATTGCATATAACTCTGGTCATATTCAAAGGTAGGTGACTAGACAGCAACAGTCTACCCTGTAGGCTGCAAGAGTACTGCACTCAGAGTGGCTCAGAGTAGAGTCTCAGGTGCCTGCTGCCACCAGAATTTGTCTTGCTCAGAGCTCCTCATTCCACGGTGTTTTTTACCCTCCCTCCTATCACCATCCCAATTCCTTCCTGTCTAGAAACTGGACATCTAGACTTTACTCTTAGGGTTTATTCCTTACTAATCAAAGCATTTTAAAAATGCCATGTTTACAAACTGCGCTTTTCTGTCTAGGGCTATGTGTTTGGGGAATGCTCGTGGAGCCACAGTGAGATGCAGAGATGAATTCTCATTTGCCAGAAGCTTGTTTCATATTGAGGAAAGGGAAGTTTGGGACAAAGACTATGAAAGTCTATCTTAGGTAAATGGTGAAGCCAAATTACAGACATATAGAGGGACAATACCACCTTCCCTCCAAGGTCACATTATCACTGTGATATGATATGATAATGGAGAAGTCTAGCTATATGAGTCTAAGTTTCTCTACTTTTGAGATGAGTTAGGTAACAGTGACCTCCCTTTTTATTGATGGATTCTGAGGGCTATTCAGCTAGCACTTCTTAAAGGGGATTTAATAAATACTAAGCAGTAGTATAAACAAATTTCACTTAAAACTAAGAATAATGGAATCTGTGATTCATTTATCATTTCTGGCAATGCAAATATTTCAGAGGAAACCAGTCATTTTTTCCACTTTCATGGAAAATTTGCAACTCAGAAATCATTCTTTGGGTTCTTTATGCCTTCCTGCTCAATCTATCATTGACTGTTGAGATTCGTGCCTGCTTGGTGGTTCTGTGTCTGTTTCTCAGCAATCTGTTAGGAACTAATAGTAAAGAAAAGGGTACTCTGTTGAAACAGCATGGGCCCAAGGTTGAAAATACAAGTTAGGCTGAAAAAGGTGAAGAGATGTAGGCTGTGAGTTCACTTTGGAAATGCAGTCAGTAAAATGGGAACTTCTAGGTCTAAATAAACCTCAATTTATTATTTGCTATATTTTTATAATATACATTTAATTTTTCATCTATGTATGTCTGCCTAAGGTTCTGGTACCCACGCACTAATCACAAACCCAGCTTGCAGCTTTTCCCATTAAAGGATGTTCTATTTCTCATGCTTGACTGTTATGACCAGTTGGCTGCATTGCAGGATGAGAAAACACTCTTAAATGAAGGAATAGATCAGCATCACAAATTCTATTTCAAAATACTTTAGCTAGGGACTTCCCTGGTGGTCCAGTGGTTAAGACTCCGCATTTCCACTGCAGGGAGCATGGGTTCAATTCCTGGTTGGGTAACTTAAGATCCTACATGCCATGCAGTATGGCCCCCCAAAATATTTTGGTCCACAGAGTTTGGGTTGGATCTGCCCTTATTATCAATGTTTCACCCACATATGCCCTCTCTAGGTGGCTGGCTTGGGCTTCTTCGCAGAAACACAGTCTCAGAGTAGTCAAACTTTTTATGAGCAGTCTACCTTCTTGCAGGGCAAGTGTTCCAAGAGGCAGTAAGTGGAGAATGCCATTTTTAAATGGCCCAAGCCTGGAAAGTAGCACATCTTCTTCTGTTATATTCTATTATTCAGACAAGCCATATAGGCCACTCAACTTCAGTGGAAGGAGAAATAGACCTTACTTCTCGATGAAGGGAATTTCAAATACTGTGAGCTCATTTGTTATGGGACTTCCCTGGTGGCTCAGATGGTAAAGAATCTGTCTGCAATGCAGGAGACCCATATTTGATCCCTGGGTCAGGAAGATCCCCTGGAGAAGGGAATGGCTACCCACTCCAGTATTCTTGCCTGGGAAATCCCATGGACAGAAGAGCCTGGCGGACTACAGTCCATAGGGTCACAAAGAGTCAGACATGACTGAGCGACTAACAAACTTTATAATTGGCCACAGAATCCAAACTTATCTTTTCCATATGAATAACCAATTGACACACTAAAACCTGCATGGAATCACTACCAACAAAAGACCTCTTTCTTTCCTTCCTTCTTTCTTTCAAAAGGCCACTTTCACCTTAATTTTCAGGGGAGATTTTTGCCCCACCATCCAACACCAAATTTTTAGAGAGGCAATTTTCTTTAGAATCTCTTAGTATGTGAGGAGGAGTAGCTTTATTTCCAGTTACCTTTGTACTGGGAACATAGCTTTTTGGAATCCTAGTTTTATATGAGTAGGCATCTTATAGTAGAGGTCCCACCTGCTTGACACTGGTCTTTATCTATAGTTCCCCATACCTCAGAAAGTTGTAAAAAGCTGAAAGCTCAAATTCATGGTTTTGTGAATGCCCTCCAAGCAAAAGCAAGCTCACGTCTTTAGGTTTCTGTTTCTGTTTGCCTCTTCTGCATGTTCCTTACTTTCTTGATAATTCATTTATGCATTTAATACACACACACACAAATATCTTTGTTGAGTAAAATCAAAAATTAATGAATGCTAGCTTTATGGAAATGAAAAGGGGTGGAGGAAATGAGAGAACAGCCTTGGAACCTCTATGCTCCAGGAATGTGGAATTCAGTGAAAGCTGTCATTGCTTCCTTAATCAGTGCAAGACATTGATTTGCTTTGTTTTGTGTTGATAGCGAAATTTCTATAGCTCACCCCAGGGGGACAGGAGAAAGATAGTACACACTCATCTCACTTAGGTAAATACTGAACCATAAATAAAGCACTGCTATTTTCTTGAATTTATAAATAGAATTTTCCTAACAAGGAAATACTTTGAGTAACATTTCTTAAGCTGCATTTGTTTTCCAATCATCATTATCAGGTAGATGTGATGCTTTGAACAATGAGAAGGAAATATTTGAAATTCATGGCAATTTGAAATGGTGGTATATTGTTATTATATTTTTCATATTGTTATTTTATGTGTTTGTTTTACTTGGGGACATTTTTATGTGCCCTAAAAAGAAAATCATTAAATTACATGATTTACAGAAAGTTTTACAACAAAACTCTGGATCTTCTCCCACTCCTAAACCTGGGATGAGGTGATCTAGTATAATAGTTGCCATGATCTGAATGTGTCCACTCAAAATTTATATACTGAAACCAGAGCCTCTGAGGGGAATAGTATTAGGATGTGAGGATTCTGAGAGATGGTTACGTCATGAAAGTCTCATGATCTTTTATAAGGACATAAAATTATTATCCCAGAGACCCCACAGAGCTCCCCTGCCCCTTCCACCATGTGAAGACACAGAGAAAAGGTACTATCTATGAACCAGAAAGCAAGCTCTCACCAGGCCCATATCTGGCAGTGCCTCGATCTTGGACTTCCCAGACTCAAGAACTGTGATGAAAAAATCTCTGACATCTATAAGCTACCCAGTCTCTAGTATTTTGTTACAGAAGCCAAAACAGAATAAGTAAATTGTCGAGAACAAGCTCTCTGATGTTACTTTCTAGCTCCACCATTTCTTAGCTAAATAATTTTTGTCAAGGCACTTCATTCTTCAGCTTTAGTTATTGAATAGGCAAGTGTATGTAAATGAATGTTAAATGAGATAGCATGGGCCAAGTATAAGATTAGCCTTAATACTTACTTTCTTGGCACTTAAGCATGTGAGTGTTAGTTGTACTTGTTGCTCTTATACTAATTATTAATATGAAATGAATCCCAGGGATGGTGGTATAAGATCAGGATATTTGTTATATATACTCATTCACTCATGTTCATGCTCAGTTATGCCCAACTCTTTGCAACCCCATGGACTGTAGCCCACCAGGTTACCCTGTCCATGGAATTTTCCAGGCAAGAATACTATTTCCTTCCCCAGCAGAACTTCCCAACCCAGGGATTGAGCTCACACCTCCTGTACTAGAAGGTGGATTCTTACCGCTGAGCCACCATACTACTTGATACCTAATAGGAAGAAAATCCATATTTTTTACATATTGGGTTGACTATTTGACCTAAGTTAGTTTAAAACAATTATCTCGAAATCGCTGTGGTAAATTTCCTGCATCTTTCAATAAGGACTGTAATAAGTACTTTATCTCTCAAAAGGAAATAGTCTAGTCTTCTAAAAATAGTGTTTATGAACAGGGAATGTTACAAAGCTTTTGTTAGAACCATTACTGTATTTCACCTAAGATTGAACATCAATGTTCACTATTTCAGGACAAAGCAAAAGGAACTAAATAGAATTCAATATGTTTAAGACTGTTGAATTTTTTTACTTCATCAAGAAGTGTTGACTGAGCCAGCCTCCTCAGTATGCAGTTGCACTTACAGTTTTATTTATTAATGATCACCAATGGCCTCCATAATTTAGATGTAATGGTTAAACAATTACCTTTTGCATTTGAACTGAAGAAAGCAGAAAGTCATTTAATTGCTAGTAATTTTTCCTCATTATACAAAAGCCCTGCCTTACTTCTTGTTCACAACATAATAATAGCCAGATAAAAGTGATTCGTCAAACAATAACTCATTTTGCTCCTTAAAAGCCAAACAATAAATCCTAAATGGCTTCATATAGCATATAAGCCATATGGCTAAAAACAGTATATCTTTGAAAAGGGACCTTGGTATGAGTTGAGGATAAGGGAGCTCTTTCTCCTATCCGATTGTGTCTTTGTAATAACGTGGTTGACCACAGAAATACCAAACTATGCCCTGATGTAGTCCTCTTTTTCTTGTATTCCTACCTCTTTCCAGACTTACACATTCACTCTCCAACCCCACACATGATCTCCTGACCATATTCTTGTAAGTGAATTGCTGTTATGACAGATTCGGGTGAATAATTCTGTCTTTCTGCATGAAAGAGAAAGAAAAACATGATATGCATTAGTCTTGTTTTGTGGTTTGATTCCCAACTGCTCCCAAGCAGCTCACAGAGGACTAACGTGGGTTTGATTAGAGAAATCTTGGGTTTGATTAGAGAAATCTTGGGTTTGATTAGAGAAATCTTGTGTATCAGGCAGGTCACACAATTTCAGGCAGCTTCTGTGTAAATTAAATCTAAGTAATTTATTCATGATGATATCCACTTCAATTGTGGAGAGCCAGAGTGAAAGAAAACATAGTTGGGACAGTGATTTGGAAAACAGAAACTCCTGGGCTTTGCTCCCAGCCTTAATGTCAACTACCTCTCTAGCCTGGATGCACATCCCAGAAGGGTACTTCAAGGGTTAATAAGCTTCTTCATGACCCAGATAATCAAGATGGTGTGATCACTAACCTAGAGCCAGACATCCTGGAAGGTGAAGTCAAGTGGGCATTAGGAAGCATCACTAAGAACAAAGCTAGTGGAGGTAATAGAATTCCAGTTGAGTTATTTCAAATCCTGAAAGATGATGCTATGAAAGTGCTACACTCAATATGCCAGCAAATTTGGAAAACTCAGCGGTGGCCACAGGACTGGAAAAGGTCAGTTTTCATTCCAATCACAAACAAAGGCAATGCCAAAGAATGTTCAAACTACCACACAATTGCACTCATCTCACAAGCTAGTAAAGTATGCTTAAAATTCTTCAGCAATACGTGAACCATGAACCTCCAGATGTTCAAGCTGATTTTAGAAAAGGCAGAGGAACCAGAGATCAAATTGCCAGCCAACATCCAATGGATCATCAAAAAACCAAGAGAGTACCAGGACAGCATATATTTCTGCTTTATTGACTATGCCAAAACCTTTGACTGTGTGGATCACAATAAACTGTGGAAAATTCTGAAAGAGATAAGCATACCAGACCACCTGACCTGCCTTTTAAGAAATCTGGATGCAGATCAGCAAACAACAGTTAGAACTGGACATGGAACAACAGACTGGTTCCAAATAGGAAAAGGAGTACGTCAAGGCTGTATATTGTCACCCTGCTTATTTAACTTATATGCAGAATACATCATGAGAAATGCTGGGCTGAAGGAAGCACAAGCTCGAATCAAGATTGCTGGGAGAAATATCAATAACCTCAGATATGCAGATGACACCACCATTATGGCAGAAGGTGAAGAAGAACTAAAAAACCTATTGATGAAAGTGAAAGAGGAGAGTGAAAAAGTTGGCTTAAAGCTCAACATTCAGAAAACTAAGATCGTGGCATCCGATCCTATCACTTCATGGCAGATAGATGGGGAAACAGTGGAAACAGTGGCTGACTTTATTTTTCTGGGCTCCAAAATCATTGCAGATGGTGATTGCAGGCATGATATTAAAAGACGCTTATTCCTTGGAAGGAAAGTTATGACCAACCTAGACAGCATACTGAAAAGCAGAGACATTACTTTGTCAACAAAGGTCCGTCTAGTCAAGGCTATGGTTTTTCCAGTGGTCATGTATGGATGTGAGAGTTGGACTATAAAGAAAGCTGAGTGCCGAAGAATTGATGCTTTTGAACTGCGGTGTTGGAGAAGACTCTTGAGAGTCCCTTGGACTGCAAGGAGATCCAACCAGTCCATCCTAGGGGAGATCAGTCCTGGTTTTTTATTGGAAGGACTGATGTTGAAGCTGAAACTCCAGTACTTTGGCCACCTCATGTGAAGAGCTGACTCATTGGAAAAGATTCTGATGCTGGGAAAGATTGAGGGCAGGAGGAGTAGGGGACGACAGAAGATGAGATGGCTGGATGGCATCATCGACTCGCTGGCCATGGGTTTGGGTGGACTCCGGGAGTTGGTGGTGGACAGGGAGGCCTGGCGTGCTGTGGTTCATGTGGACACAAAGAGTCAGACATGACTGAGTGACTGAACTGAACTGAACTAAATGCTTTGCATGTGGAAATGTGCTAAATAAACATATGACAGATTGAACTCACCAGAGGGAAAGAGAGACCTGAATTGGGAGAATGGGAGTGGGGGAAGTTATAGAGTGAGAGATTATTGAATGTTTGTTCATTCTTATTTTGGAAAAAAATGAAGGTATCCTTAAGGAGTATTTTGATTTATCTAAACTGAAGAAGGGAGAAGAAGGCTAAAAAATTATCAGAAACTAGTAGAATACTCTGATCCATAACCAGTGACTAGAAATGGGAGGCTGAGTAAGGACAAGGGTGAACCATATAATAATGTGGAGCAAGGCTTTGTGGCTAGAAAAAAAAAAAGGAAAGCTAATCTTTCATGAAAGGAAATAGGACACTGATCTTCAGAGGCAGGGAGCATTATGTCACAGAAAACAAGAGAAAAGACTGGATATTTAGATAAACTTGTCCCAGAGGAAATAAGTCAGGAGGAAGAGGAGATGGGCAATATCAATGTTGTAGGTAGATGGACACTATAATACCAAATCAAGGATTCTGATCTAAAATATAAGATCAGAGACATGTTATCATCAAAATGGCAGTGAATGATGGCAAATGAGATAAAAATTTCAGCTGTAAGGTAATAGTTCAGTTCAGTTCACTCAGTCATGTCCGACTCTTTGTGACCCCATGAACCGCAGCATGTCAGGCCTCCCTGTCCATCACCAACTCCCAGAGTCCACCCAAACCCATGTCCATCAAGTTGATGATGCCATCCAGCCATCTCAACTTCTATCATACCCTTCTCCTCCTGCCCTCAGTCTTTCCCAGTATTAAGGTCTTTTCCAATGAGTCAGCTCTTTGCATGATGGCCAAAGTACTGAGGTTTCAGCTTCAACATCAGTCTTTCCAATAAAAAACCAGGACTGATCTCCCCTAGGATGGACTGGTTGGATCTCCTTGAAGTCCAAGGGACTCTCAAGAGTCTTCTCCAACACCACAGTTCAAAAGCATCAATTCTTCGGCACTCAGCTTTCTTTATAGTCCAACTCTCACATCCATACATGACCAGTGAAAATTAAGCTCATCATAAAATGCTGCTTATCAGGGCAAAAAAGAAAACCACAGTGAAATGCTGAGGAGATGCACAATGAGACAACATAGTGGTCCAAGATGTAGTTTCAGTCAGGTATTAAAACATGAAAGACAACAGAAATGGAACAATAACACAAAGAAAGAGATACTGAAAATTAGATGATACTGAGGGTGAGAGGCTGGACATGGCAGGAAAAGATTTGTAGTATAATAAGACAGAGTGTGGGTCTTAGACATGTATGCTCTCTAGAACTTCAGTAAAGAAGGAGTTCAGAAGCAGGAATAGAGCTATTCATATATATGGATTGACTCATTGAACCGAGTATCTCTTCCCTAGAATCACGTTAGATGTCCAGTTTGCATTTGCTTCTGCAGAATAAATGTGTACACCTGCTCAGATCACTCTGTTATAATATTAGCCAAGAAAATAAACATACCTTGCATCCCAAGTTAGGAGGCTCAAATACCATCTTTCCTCATTATTTCCTTTCAGGGTAATAATTCCATCCAGCAAATTTTGCTAGTGCTGTCACCAGTCCAGACATTAGGGAGTCCACCTCATTGACATCTGTCATTTAACTCAAGCTGTAAATGCTTGACTGGAATTTTTTTATTGTAACAAATTCAATAAAGACTTTTTTCTTTACAATATTGTGTTGGTTTTGCCATACATTGACATGAATCTGCCATGGGTGTACATGGGTTCCCCTTCCAGAACCCCCCTCCCACCTCCCTCCCGATTCCATCTCTCTGGGTTATCCCGGTGCACCAGCCCTGAACACCCTGTATCATGCATCAAACCTGGTCTGGCGATTTGTTTCACATATGATAATTTACATGTTTCAGTGCCATTCTCCCATATCATCCCGCCCTCGCCCTCTCCCATAGAGTCCAAAAGCTTTTCTTTGCTTATCTTTATTTTATACAAAGTTGGCCCCTAAAATGCTTATGGAGCATTTCTTGAAACCCAGATTACAAAATTACTGATGATTTAGCTAGTTACCCCTTCTGAATTGCCTAGATAAAAGCCATAAACCTTAATTACATAATAAAGTTCCCTTCTAAATATCAAAATCCCTAAGAGAGCAATCATTTGCAGTATCTAGACCAAGATTTTGTATGCAAGATTACCAAGCATCCCACTTGGGTATTGGGCACAGGCTGTTACTGTTTCATGGCTGCATTGCCAGCTCAGCTTGACTTGCTTAATCCTCTGTCTGCTCTGCTTTATGTCACCCGAGCTAATTGAGCCACAAAAGATAGAGGGGCCTTGGTTTGGAATAAAGTTGCCTCTTTAAGTGTTCTTCAAGTGTTTAATCCTAAACAAGGACAGTTGCCCCATCCACAGATTACCTCAATTAGCAAGTTGAGATTGGCTCATCTACTTATTGTGATAACTTGCTTGGCACATTTTTTAAAATGATTATTATTATCTCCAATATCACCTTCAGTACAAAAGTTAAGAAGTGCTCACTGCAAAAAATTAAATATATGGAAAACCACAAAGAGAAAAACAGAAGCAAAGTCCTTGATGAGAGAGTTCTCCAAAGAAGGTACAGAAATGGCCAACAAGTATATAAAGATGCTTAGCATCACTGATCATCAGGAAAACATAAATCAAAACTGTAATGAGATACCACCTTCTGTCTATTAGGATAACCACTGTACAATAAAAACAGGAAATAATAAGTGTTGGTGAAGATGTGGAGAGATTAGAACCCTTGTGTGATATTGGTATGTGAAATGGGACAGTGCCATGAAAATAGTATGAAGTTTCCTCAAAAATTAAAAATGGAATTGCCATATGATGCAGCAGTGCCATTTCTTGCTATGTATCCAAAAGAAATGAAAGCAGTATCTCAAAGAGATTTTTGCACACACGTGTTCATTGTAGCAGCCCCTTTGAGCTAAGTAAATCATAATCATTGTTATTTGAGGGAAAGGTTTAAATAAAACAAATCACTCAAAATTTTCTTCCACTTAAGGGAATCCTTGTGAACTCATGTAAATGTGCGTATGTGTTTATGCATGCAATAGTATTCTATCAGGTGTTCATATCTTTATTTATTTAATCCCAATACATTCAGCTTGTCTTAAACCTTGTGACATTGAAAATAACACTGAGATGAGCACTTTGTGGGTGTATTTTGTGGACAACTATGGTTATTTTCTTAGGATTAATTCTTGCATTGGATACCTGGGTGAAAGCTATATAAATTAAATTACTTACATATCTTAAAAATATTCACTAAATCCTTTTAAAATGGGAGAGTCAGAGTTTCTTTTTACATCTGGTGACTGTTACATTTTTTTAAACAAAAAGAATCTAGCATTATTGAGCTGTAAAAATCATTTTATTAACTACTTTGGGTGAGCAGACCAAAAACGAAATCTATAGATAATGAAAACAGATATTAGGGGGTAAATTCTTATGACAGTTGAGAGACACACAAAGGCAACACAAATAGAAAAAAAATCTTTTTGCTGCTGTTCTGATGTCTGCCTGGTCTGTAAAACGTAGCAGACTTCTCAGTGCCTGTGGTGAAATGCAGCATATATTTGAGTGAGAAATCAGTCACTGAAGGCTCCTTATGTTAATAATGCTGTGAGATCCACTAAATTACTTGCATATAATGTCCCCAAAACACTTGGTTTTATCCACACCCTGGAAGAAATAATATTAAGGTCTATTTACTGTTCATCTTCATCAATTTTAAACACCAACAAATCTGTGAATGGCTCATATCAGAAGGCTATTAAGCTGAGGACTATCATTAAAATGGCATAAATCAACATTCTTTTTTATTAAGTAAGCCTTCATCCTAGCTAAATATTTTAGACCTCAAGCAAAGGAAACCCTTCTCCTTTGCAACCAAGAAGTAAACAGATGTCTAGTCCTTATTTCCTGCGATGTATGAGCTGGTTCTTATGTATGCACATGGATGGGGAAAAGGGTAGTCTTTCCTTAGGCAGACTAGAGTGTTCAGCTTATGCCCAACATGGTATGTAGAGACTAGAACATGTGGATTAATGTTCAACAACTGGTGATTTTCTGGGTGATGTGGATGAAGAATGTAAATGCCTCCTAAACATTAAGCAAATCCATGACCAAGAGGAGGCACTGTGGATGAAGAATGTCACCTGTCCAATCAGTAAACAAAGAATGCTATGGACATTAAGACCTCAGCCACTATCAGTTCAGTTCAGTTGCTCAGTTGCGTCCAACTATTTTCAACCCCATGGATGCCAGGCCTCCCTGTCCATCACCAACTCCCAGACTTTACTCAAACTCATGTCCATTGAATTGGTGGTGCCATCCAACCATCTCATCTTCTGTTGTCCCCTTCTCCTCCTGCCTTCAATCTTTCCCAGCCTCAGGAATCTTTCCAATGAGTCAGCTTTTCACATCAGGTGAACAAAATATTTGAGTTTCAACTTCAGCATCAGTCCTTCCAATGAGTATTCAGAACTGGTTTCCTTTAGGATGGACTGGTTGGATTTCCTTGTGGTCCAAGGGACTCTAAAGAGTCCTCTCCAACACAGTTCAAAAGCATCAATTCTTCAGCACTCAGCTTTCTTTGTAGTCCAGCTCTCACATCCATACATGACTACTGGAAAAACCATAGGTTTGACTAGAGGAACCTTTGTTGGCAAATTAATGTCTCTGCTTTTTTTTATTGTTTTTGCCATACATTGTCATAATATCACCATGGGTTTACATATGCTTCCCCTCCGGGACCCCCCTCCCTCCTCCCTCCCCCCCCCCCCCGCACACTCGCTGCACCAGTCCCGAGCATCAATCCTGGGCTGGCGATTGATTAGACACATGACAATTAACATGCTTCAATGCCCTTCTCCCATATCATCCCACCCTTACCCTCATCCACAAAGTCCATGAGTCTATTCTATACATCTGCGTTCCTTTTGTTGTCTCGCATGTTGGGTTCTCGTTACTGTCTTTTTTATTATGCTGTCTAGGTTAGTCAAAGATTTTCTTCCAAGGAGCAAGTGTCTTTTAATTTCATGGCTGCAGTCACCATATGCAGTGATTTTGGAAGTGCCAGAAATACGTTCTGTCACTGTTTCCATTGTTTCCCCACCTATTTGCCATAAACTGATGGGGCCGGATGCCATGATCTTAGTTTTCTGAATGTTAAGTTTTAAGCCAACTTTTTCATCCTTCTCTTTCACTTTCATTAAGAGGCTTTTTAGTTCTTCTTCACTTTCTGCCCTAAGGGTGGTGTCATATGCATATCTGAAGTTATTACTGTTTCTCCCAGCAATCTTGATTCCAGCTTGTGCTTCATGCAGCCTGGCATTTCACATGATGTACTCTGCATATAAGTTAAATAAGCAGGGTGACAATATACAGCCTTGACGTACTCCTTTCCCGATTTGTAACCACTCTGTTGTTCCATGCCAAGTTCTAACTGTTGCTTCTTGACCTGCATACAGATTTCTCAGGAGGTAACATGGTCTGGTATTTCCATCTCTTTAAGAATTTTCCAAAGTTTGTTGTGATCCACACAGTCAAAGGCTTTGGCATAGTCAAAAAAAGCAGAAGTAGATGTTTTTCTGAAACTCTCTTACTTTTTTGATGATCCAACAGATGTTGGCAATTTGACATCTGACTCCTCTGCCTTTTCTAAAATCAGCTTGAACATCTGGACGTTCACAGATCACGTATTGTAGAAGCCTAGTTTGGAGTATTTTAAGCATTACTTTGCTAGAGTGTGAGATGAGTGCAATTGTGTGGTAGTTTGAACATTCTTTGGCATTGCCTTTGTTTGGGATTGGAATGAAAATTGACCTTTTCCAGTCCTGTGGCCATGGCTGAGTTTTCCAAATTTGCTGGCATATTGAGTGCAGCACTTTCACAGCATCATCTTTTAGAATTTGAAATAGCTCAACTGGAATTCCATCAATTCCACTAGCTTTGTTTGTAGTGATGCTTCCTAAGGCCCACTTGACTTCACATTCCAGGATGTCTGGCTCTAGGTGAGTGATCACACCATTGTGGTTATCTGGGTCGTGAAGATCTTTTTTGTGCAGTTCTTCTGTGTATTCTTGATACCTCTTCTTAATCTTCTTCTGCTAGGTCCATACCATTTCTGTCCTTTATTGCGCCCATCTTTGCATGAGATGTTCCCTTGGTATCTCTAATTTTCTTGAAATGATCTCTAGTCTTTCCAATTATATTGTCTATAATCACTCCTAACTGTGCACCCAGAGGGGATTCAGAATAGAGAAAAGCAGGAGACTGGCTCTAGATAAAGTGCATATGAAAGGGTTGGTTTCAGTGAGTACAGACTCTTGCATATTCCCATACATAGAAATGGGAGCTCTTTGAGAGGCTGTCTCCCAGGCTTAAGTCCTTAGAAAGCTTGCCAGATAAAACACAATTTTCAAATTTCAGGTTGTGCATTTTTTCTCAGTCAACAGTGACTAATATTTGGGGAGCATTCTTATAAGCATAGAAGATTTAGTCACCATTAATAATGCATTTAACGGCATTTTGACATTACTTGGCAATTCTCTCCATATTCCTTTTAGAATTAGTAGAACTTTGAATTGGTACATAAGCAACCAATAATTAGCCCACTTGGCTGATCTCTGGGCCCCAAATCTTACAGGAGCTGCCTAGGAAGTAGCTGTTTCTATAAAGTTAGGGAAGCTTGGCAGTAAATGATACCACGCTGACACATCATCCTTCTCTTTCTAATTCCTTGAGTATGTATGTGTGTCAGAGGAGGGTCATATGTGTGACTGGAAACAATCTCCAGGATTATAATAGTTGGGATTATAATAGTTTCGCTGAACTATTGTTTCGCTGAAACAATCTCCAGGATTATAATAGTTTCGCTGAACCCCAAAAAAACTGTCTTCATTGCTGCTTCATGAACTTCATTCACAAAGCAAATGGTGAGAATGATTGTATTAAGTTCTAACAATGGAACCAAGTTAATATGAAATTGAACACTAAGAAAAAATTTAAGAAGATGCAGTATTTTGGTAGTTGTTAAAATAATTTTACCATCCAATAATGCCATCCAACAGAGGATGAGATGGTTAGATGGCATCACTGACTCAATGGACATGAGTTTGAACAAGCTCTGGGAGTTGGTGATGGACAGGGAAGCCTGGTGCGCTGCAGTCCATGGAGTCACAGAAAGTCAGACACAACTGAGCGACTGAAGTGAACTGACTGAAAATAATTTTATCGCTTTTGGTGGTGACCTTTGGGGTCTGGTAGCTTCCCTGATAGCTCAGTTGGTAAATAATCCACCTGCAATGCAGAAGACCCTGGTGTGATTCCTGGGTCAGGAAGATCCCCTGGAAAAGGGATGGTCTACCCACTCCAGTGTTCTTGGTCTTGCCTTGTGGCTCAGCTGGTAAAGAATCCACCTGCATTGTGGGAGACCTGGGTTCGATCTCTGGGTTAGGAAGATCTCCTGGAGAAGGGAAAGGCTACCACTCAAGTATTCTGGCCTGGAGAATTCCATAGACAGTCGATTGAGTCACAAAGAATCAAACATGACTGAGCGACTTTGACTTCACTTCACTTTGGTATCTGGAACCTGCTCCCTTCCCACCTTTACATGAAAACAAAGGTTTGTTAAAGCAGTACTATGAGGGAGGTTTTGATTATTGAAGAATAGGGGTGTTTATTTTCTCTTTCATTTGCAAAGCATCACGTGAATTTTGCATACAGAACAGATATAAGAAATGGTTCAAATACCCATTTGAACTGTCCCTGACACACACACTTACATGCACATACACATACTTTCTTACTGGCAATAAGTTCAAGTAAACATAATTTCCTCTCACATTAGAAATATAATTTATAAGAGATGTTTATCATTTTAACATTCATACCTAAAATATGGGATTTTGTTGTTTAGTTGCTAAGTTGTGTCCGACTCTTTAGCAGGACACAAAATCCTCTCTTGCTAGTGTTCTTTTTCTGTCTCTCTCTCTCTCTCTGTCTCTCTCTCATACACACAAACACACATACACACACCTTTGGAAAGAAGAGAAATTTAAGAAGCATTAAAGTTTCCATGGTGTACAACCTAGAATAGTACATTTAGGATATTTTAAATCTAAGAACTTTGATTGAATTCTATCTCCCCAACCCCAAAAATGTGGGTTAGGTGTTTGTTTGTTTTTTTAACCAGACTCTCTTATCTTTTCTCACTTGAGGAATATAGGGCCTGAATATCCCAGAGATATTTCATTTGTAGATACAGAAAGTAGAGTGAGATTGTGGGCAAGCAAATCTTTCAAGTACATAAATGGAAAGTGAAAGTAAGATAGCATGGTAATTAACACAGATGAAAATAGTTTGTATTCTTCCCTAGACTTCTTGTGGGTGATAAATTGTCTTAGCTGGAAACTATATTTTCAAGTTGTAAATCTTTGTATGACTAACAACTTCCTTATATCTTGCAATAAAATTAGAGAACAAATATTAAGATGTAGTTTTTATTTGTCTGTAAAATTATAACACCAGAGCAACAGCATGAAGCTGTACATGAAATTATGACCATACATTATTACTTGATGGCAATTTTCCTCTATTAAATTATATGGGTAGCAATAGGTAGATAGAAATGCAAGATAAATAAAGTTCATAGCCTGCATCTTGTCGAGTGCTTAAAAAAATTTCATTGAAAAGATCAATTCATGTTGGAAATATTTATTTTAACTTGAATCTCTTGTGCATTAAAAACTTAGTTGACTGAAAAGGAATATCAAAACTATCTTGCAAACATCTTTGAAGAGTGTGTTTGCCACACCTTAATTAGTATGTTTATTGTAGAATGTTTTTATAAGTGGATATCTCTGGCTTCCCAGAACCCACTCCAGTATTCTTGCCTGGGAAATCCCATGGACAGAGGGGCCTAGTGGGCCATAGGCTTTGGGGTCGCAAGAGTCAGACATGACAGCGATGAAGGAACAACATTATCTGGCTTCCTACATGTCACAAGTGCTTCAGCTGGCTATCAACTGGAGAAAGTTACATCTGAAAAATAGTTGCCTTCCCTGGGCATCCAGTGTAAATTGTTTCCTCAGTCTAAAGACTAGCTGAAAGGATTTAGCTAAGAACTTAGAACAACCTTCAAACATGTCCATAAATTTCTAGATATAATTCACATTTTTAAGCTGTCTCCATAATCCATAGTACATAATCAATACTTTGGCCACCTGATGAAAAAAATTGACTCATTGGAAAAGACTCTGATGCTGGGAAAGATTGAAGGCAGGAGGAGGAGAAGGGGATGACAGCGGATGAGATAGTTGGATGGCATCACCGACTTGATGGACATGAGTTTGAGCAAGCTCCAGAAGTTGGTGATGGACAAGGAAGCCTGGCATGCTGCAGTCCATGGGGCCACAAACAGCTGGACATGACCAAATGGCTGAACTGAATGATAATCCATGGAGAAGAATTAACCCAATTGCAGCAGAGGTGGGAAAAGACTGACTTTCATACATAAGACAGCAGTGATCAAGTCTTGAGCCTAAATTACATAAGCCACCTCACAATGTGGAGGAAAGAAGTATTTGAAATCAAAAGGCATTGATATATTATAGAAAATATGAAAAATATAATGCTTTTACTTGGAGTTTAACCGGAGCCTGAATGCCCAACTATCTGGGACATTGTGAGAGAGATTTCTATATTGGGTGTATCCTCTAAGGTCCATTACAACTTTCTGATTATATGACTTGGAGGTAGAATTATTAAACATGAATATTTGGGGCATAGTCTTATCTTGATGAATTTAATAACTTTCTTACATAAATCTTTGTGCAACTTAGAAGATGCTCATTTTGGTAAGGTGACAAGGAGCCCAAAACTCTATAATAAAACACCTGGGTAAATAAACTGAGTATTAATGTCCATCAATTTTCCCTTTTGATCATCACTGTATTATAATTCATATTCTATTAAAATGAGTCTGGCAAGTTCTAGTGATGGAAGAGTGACTTATATCAACTAAAATTCCCACAGATAACATTCATAAATTCTGATTTTAAAAAACATAAAAATAACTGCTAGTTGAAAGAAGAGAAGATTAAACAAAGCCTTCAGAAATTGTAAGGTTCTTTGACCTTTGAAGAAAGGAAATCACAGTGTTTGGGGACCATCTTCATACATCTTTTCCTCTGAGACCAGTTCCCAGCCTGAGCATCATGGAGGTAGAGAGGAATTGATAAGCAGATTTGCAAGCTCCATCTATGTATGGTTTCCTCCTTTCTAGAATTTCCCCTCTCAAATTTCAGTCACTCTAACAACCACAAACTCCATTCCCTAACACAGGAGACAACAATGTTTTTGTGTAAAGGGCCAGATAGTACATAATTAAGACTTTACAATACTCCCTCTATTGCATATTCTTCTTTATTTTCCTGTTTATTTTATATAAACTTTTATAAATGTAAAAAGCATTCTTAGTTCCCATTTGTAGAAAGAGAGCCCTGAGAAAACAGGCCTGATTTGTCCAGGAGGCAACCATTTGCCTATTCCTGATCTAATACCTCAAGCAAATAAGACTGCAGCATATAACATACATTTATTTGGATTCCCAGAAGGAGAGGAGAGAAAAAAAGGAGTGAAAAATCATTTGAAGACATAATCCTGAAAATATTCCAAATCTGGCAAAAAGCATCAATACATCATACTAACCTAAGAAGCTTAAGAAGCTTAGTGAACCCCCAAGAAGTATAAATACATAAAACAACAAACCCAAGGCTCTTCATAATCAAATGCCTCCAAAACGAGGTACATAGAACATTTTGAAAATAACCTTTTTATATTATTAACTCTAAAGTAGACTGTGAAATAGTAAGGAAATATGTTATAATTCCTAAAGCACACATTAAAAATAATACCAAAGTCAAAGTTAAAAAGCTGTAACAGGAAGTTAAATGGAAAGCTTTAAAAAATTAATTAACCCAGAAGAAGATAGGAAAGGAGGAACAGAGAAACAAAACCTCAAACGCAACCAGTAGAAAACAAATTGAAAAGCAAAGTAGTAGACTTAAACATAACCACATCAATAAGCTATTTCACATGTAAGTAGACTAATCTCTCCAACTGAGAAGCAAAAATTTACAGACTGTTTTTTTAAGTGACCTTGCTTATGCCATTATAGGCATTGTTTTGATATTATGACACAGATAGGTTGAAAATAAAATTATAGGAAAAGTTATATGGCATGAGCAATAGACATAAGAAAGCTTGCACGTCTATGTTATTATTAGACTAAGGAATATAATGAGATAAAGAGGGAAATTTTATACTATGCAAGAGTTACTGTATAAGAAAGATGACAACTAAATTTGTTTTTGTACCTAACATTACATCAGCAAAAGCTGACAAAACTAGTGAGAAAGAAATCCACAAAGCACTGTGCATATGATCATAAAGGACCTGAGAAAGCCCTCAGCTCTCACATCTTTCTGACTTTCAGGCTCTGTAAAAACAGGAAGTAAAAGACACGGCAGTGCTGTAAACTGCCTGGCTGAGTGTTGAGGGCATATACAGAAATATATATACACACAGTGCCCGTTTTCAAAGACCAGGAGATTTTTCTTAGTTTCAGCCTTTAAAGAAATTGTGTGTGGAGGTTCCTTAAAAAGCTGCAAATAGACCTGCCATATGACCCAGCAATCCCACTGCTGGGCATATACACCGAGGAAACCAGAATTGAAAGAGCCACGTGTACCCCAATGTTCATTGCTGCATTGTTTACAATAGCCAGGACATGGAAGCAACCTAGATGCCCATCAACTGACAAATGGATAAGAAAGCTGTGGTACATATACACAATGGAATATTACTCAGCATTAAAAAAAAATTCATTTGAAGCAATTCTACTCAGATGGACGAAACTGGAGCCCATTATCCAGAGCGAAGTAAGCCAGAAGCAAAAACAACAATACAGTATATTAACACATATATATGGAATTTAGAAAGACGGTAATGAGAACCCAACATGCGAGACAGCAAAAGGAACGCAGATGTATAGAATAGACTCGTGGACTTTGTGGATGAGGGTAAGGGTGGGATGATATGGGAGAAGGACATTGAAACAAGTTAATTATCATATGTCTAATCAATCGCCAGCCCAGGATTGATGCTCGGGGCTGGTGCAGCGAGATTTCCCGGGGGGGAGGGAGGAGGGAGGGGGGTTCTGGAGGGGGAGCATATGTAAACCCATGGTGATATCAAGACATTGTATGGCAAAAACAATAAAAAGAAAGAAAGAAAGAAAGAAAGAAATTGTGGACCCATGGCGGTTTCATGTCATTGTATGGCAAAACCAACACAATAAAGTAAAGAAAATTTAAAAACACACAAAAAAGAAATTTCTGAACAATCACTGGTTGACCACTAACCTGAAACAGAGACTTCAATGGCTATGTACAGCAAAGAATATCTACTTTACAAAATTCTCTCAGGAAAGTCTCTAACAAACAAGCAACTACTGCTACAACAAGCAGCACCAACAAGCCCTGGGGAGGGGAGAATCTAATTTCCAGAGTTGCCACATTGCAATGTTCAAAATGTCCACTTTTAACAATAAAAAATCACAAGGCTTGCAGAGAAACAAGAAAGTATAGGTAAAACATAGGGCCAAAGACAACCAATAGAAACTATCCCTGAGGACGCAGAGATACAGGAGTTTCTACACACATATTTTAAATATGTTTATAGAGCTAAAGGAAACCACATATAAAAAATCAAACTGTGGGAACAGTAGCTCATGAAATAGAAAATTTCAGTCAAAAGGTAGAAATTATTAAGAGGATCAAAATAGAAATTCTGGGATTAAATAATACAATCACTGAAATTAAAAAATCACTAGAGGCACTCACTAGCAGATGTAACCTGACATATGAGTTCAACTGAGGTAATCTAGTCTGAGGAACCAAAAGAAAAAAAAAGAAGAAGAACAATGAAGTAAAAGAGTCTAAGACAAATGTAGGACAACACCAATCATGTCAACATATGAATATATGCATAATGGGAGGCCCAGAAGGAGAGAAAGAAAGGAGCAGAAATAATATTTGAAGAAATAATGGCTGAAAACTTCCCAATTTGATGGAAAGCATTAATCTACACATCCGTAGTCAAGGCTATGGTTTTTCCAGTAGTCATGTATGGATGTGAGAGTTGGACGGTGAAGAAAGCTGAGCACCGAAGAATTGATGTTTTTGAACTGTGATGTTGGAGACGACTCTCGAGGGTCCCTTGGACTGCAAGGAGATCCAGCTAGTCCATCCTAAGGGAGATCAGTCCTGGGTGTTTTTTGGAAGGACTGATGTTGAAGCTGAAACTCCAATACTTTGGCCACCTCATGCAAAGAGTTGACTCATTGGAAAAGACTCTGATGCTGGGAAGAATTGGGGGCAGGAAGAAAAGGGGAAGACAGAGGATGAGACGGCTGGATGGCATTACCAATTCGATGGACATGGGTTTGGGTAGACTCCAGGAATTGGTGATGGACAGAGAGGCCTGGCCTGCTGAGGTTCATGGGGTCACAAAAAGTTGGACAAGACTGAGCGACTGAACTGACCACATCCAAAAAGGCAGTGAACTCCAAGTAAGATAAATTTAATGAAATCTTCAGTAAAATGCATTATAATAAAACTGTCAAAAGCCAAAGCCAAAGAGAATTTTGAAAGCAGCAAGAGAAAAAAAAATAAGAAAACCTTCATTATGTACAAGGGTCCCTGAATGAGATTAACAGCTGAATTCTCATCAGACACTATGAAGGCCAGAAACAGTGGATGACATATTCAAAGTGCTTAAAGAAAAAATACAATTTTCAACAAGCATTCTCATCCAATAAAACTATTTTGTAAAGATAAACCAGAAAAACCAAGAGAGTTTGTTGCTAGTAGACATGCTCTCAAAGAAACACTAAAAATAAGAAGACACTAGAGAGTAACTTGAATCTACATGAAGAGATAAAGAACACTGGTAAAGTTAATTTGTTGTTCAGTCACTAAGCCATGTCTGATTCTTTGTGAATCCATGAACTACAGCATTCCAGGCTTCCCCATCCTTCACTATCTCCTTGAGTTTGCTCAAACTCATGTCCAATGAGTCAGTGATACCATCCAACCATCTCATCCTCTGTCGCCCCCTTCTCTTCTTGCCCTCAATCTTTCCCACTTTTCCAATGAGTCAGCTCTTTGAATCAGGTGGCCAAAATATTGGAACTTCAGCTTCAGCACCAGTTCTTCCAATAAATATTTCAGATTGATTTTCTAACTACACAGGTTAATATAAAAGTCTGTATTAATAGTTTTTATTCCTCTTTTTTCTTATTTCAGAGACAACTATGTAAAATAGTCTTTATAAATCTATACTGATGGGCTCAGAAGTTAAAAAATGTATTTTGTAACAATAATAAAGGGGAAAACAGAGTTATAAAGGAGTAAAGTTTTTATATCTTATTGAAATCAAGTTTTTAGTAATCCTAACCAGATTGTTATAAACTGTTCACTGTAATTCTCAGAGAAATCAACAAGAAAACAATATTCATAACAGCCAAATGTGGAATTAGCCCAAATGTCTAACCATTGGTGAATGAATGAACAAATTGTGGTATAGCCATACAATGGAATACTGCTAAGCAAAAAAAAGAAAGAATAATGCATAGAACAACTTAGTGAATCTCACAAACATTGTGTTGACCAAAAGAAGCCAGATGCAAAAGAATATATGCCATAGGATTCACTTTATGAAGTTCCAGAACTGACAAAACTAATCTATGGTGACAGAAATCAAAACAACCATTTTCAAAGTAGAATAGATATATGACTAGAAGGAGGTGCAAGAGCACATTCTGAGATGATGGCAATGTTCTCTCTCTTGATTGGAGTGGTAGCTACAGGACTTTATAAATTTATCAAGAATCATTGACTTGTTCACTTAAGATTTGTACATTTTAATGAATGCAAATTTTGTGCCAATTAAAATAAAAGTATGGTATCTCTTGAAGTTTATGAAATCAGT
Source organism: Antilocapra americana (assembly GCA_007570785.1). Taxonomy (NCBI): domain Eukaryota; kingdom Metazoa; phylum Chordata; class Mammalia; order Artiodactyla; family Antilocapridae; genus Antilocapra; species Antilocapra americana. The sequence goes on from ML661243.1 coordinate 2,497,221, forward strand.
CTTTTTAGTCAAGTTCCTCTAAATACAACACCCACATCTGTAATGTAGTACTAGGGAGAATACTCTTCATCATTTTGTCAGTGAAAAAACAAAACTTAAAAATACTGTAATTTTGGATTTTTTTTTAATGAGTCAGGTCATGTATTCTAGGAGCAAATACTGTTTCTCCTTGCAAACATCACTTCCTCCAATGTGCCAAAAAGCACATTTTGGTATGTGTATATATTTGTTTGTAAAGATATGTGGTCTTCTTGCAAAGTCCACTATTTCCTCCCCTTCCTCCCAAATAAAACCATGTGTTTTGTGTTTGTAAAATTTTAGGTAATACTTATGAGGGCACGTTCATTCAACCAGGTCTCTATCAGGTTTACAAAGGGCTTGTATTCTTCATAGAAGTACTGCTACTTAGTAGATGGCTTCTTTTAAGGTAGAAATACCAGTTACGATACCTTGGCTTCAGTAGCTGCTGAAAGTTTCCGAAGTCTCTGACAGTGTGAACTTCTGTCCAAGGGACAGGGGGCAGATTTGGGCTGGTGTGTGGGCTTCCTTGTCTCTACTTTGGGTTATTTGTGTGGAAAAGTGTGCAATTTGGTCAACAGGGAATATCTCTTTACTTTCTCCTGGGGAGTCTTCATTATATTACCTAAAAGTGATAGATGCATATTTTGTTGACTTTTTTTGTAAAATATTTTTCAAAATATCTTTTCAATAAAGAGGCCATCAAAAGGGTTAAGGGTTGTCAAACACCCTTACTCAAATTCACTTCACCAACATCTCCTTAAGTGAAAGGTCTTACTTTAATTTGAGACATCTTAATAAGTAGATATCATTCATTCCATAAATACTTCTGAGCACCAACTGTATGCAGGACCTGAGGTGTGGAGAAGAGCTGCCACGCCTGCCTTCAAAATCTCATATTCCAGTGATGAGATTTCTTTTTAGTTCATGAGTATTAGTTTGGACTGTACAATATTGCCATTTTTGTAGATCAAAAATAATAAATTAACAGTGATTTCACAGAATCAGCTTAATGTAATCTGAAGGGAAAACTGCTCAGTCTGATGAAGTCAAGAACAAACGAGTGATCACTTTCAGATGAGGTTCTCATGGGGTGGGAGTAAGAGAAATGAGGGAAACTGCTGCCTTTTTGTTACTCATTTCTTTGCTCCTTTTGTGGTCATCATGAAAATTCATTGCTTGCCAATCCAGATTAAATAAATACTTCACTTGTACATCAAGGAGGAAGAGGTGTAAAAATAAGAGGGAAGATACATAAAGAGAACATTGGTGTGGAGTCACTCACAATCTGAGCCTTTGAGTAAGACATTGTGTGGTACTGAAATGTCTCTAGTTAGAGTGCTTATTGGGCTTTCCAGGTGTCTCAGTAGGTAAAGAATTGATCTGCAATATAGGAGACATAAGATATGCGAGTTCAATCCCTGGGTTGGGAAGATCCCCTGGAAAAGGAAATGGCAACCCACTCCAGTACTCTTACCTGGAGAATCCAATGGACAAAGGAGCCTGGCGAGCTACAGTCCATGGGGTCACAAGAGTAAGACATGACTTAGCAACTAAACCACCTGAGTATTAAGAAGATAAGACACCAAATGAGTAAATTCTCATTTGAGGTCAGGGATGTCTGGAAGATGGAATTATGCCCACAGAGGATCTGTCCAGGTGGGTGTGGCCTATGGACCTCCCTGCAAGCACTGGTTGCTTAGGTATATCTTGAAGTGGTAGCAAGTTGGAGGAGGAAAACTTAACAAGGAAATGGGTGTTGATTATATACTGAATCTTCATTTATTCATTTAGCAAGTATTTATGGGCTGTGTATTATGTACCAGGCATTGTGCTAGGTCTCAGAGGTACAGAAACAAACAGTCGCTACTTGTGTGAAACTTACATTCTAGTTGGGAATATGGATGTCATCCAAATTCTCATGAAAATAAGCACATGACAATACAATATGGTATCTACTAAAATTAAAGAAGGAATAGCATGTGCAAATGTCTGGTGTTGGAAATGAGCATGAAACTGTATCTACAGCCTAAATCATAGCTGCAATTAGCAGTAACTATTAAAATCGTAAAAGTAGCTGATGCTCGGATTGTTTGCAAAATCAGAGTGCAGGAGAAATTTGAGGGAGAGATAGACAGAGGAGACCATGTGGGATATTGAAGGCCATAATGAGAAGCTTTGTCTTTCAAAACCATGGGAAGCTTTTAAAGTTTTTGCACAGATTCTGGAAGGAGGAAAAGTAAGTTGACAATAATCAGCTCTACATTTAGAAAACATTACTCTGCCTGGTATTTGACTATTAGATTTTGAGAGGGGACACAAGTGCACAGTGAATGACCAATTTAATCATTATTGTAGTTTAAGTAAGAGATGGTGAAAATGATGGCTTTTGTTAGGGTGTGGTGATGAAGATGGAGTGAACTGAATGGTGTGCAGTATATTAGTCCACCAAACAATTTTGATACAACCCATTGCAATGGAAAGTATGAGTCCTTATTCTGAATGTAAGTAAAATAGAGTTTCATGGTAGCTCAGCTGTTCAACTAGAGTTAAAGCTCTGGTACATACCAAAAATCACAGTAAATAACCTAGTCAGGCTTTGAGCACTGATACAGGCTCAGGTTATGTATAGCAAAAGATAATAATCACTCATTAATTCTCTAAAACCAGGTGATCAAGTGGCCCTATGTAGCCTTAGTCTCAGTTAATCAACATAAGATATCAACTACAGGTGACGTAGAAAACAGAACTATCCCACACAAGTAGCCTCGAGTGTACAAAGAAATAAGCACCACCTCAATATGTATGAACCACTCAATGAATACATTCTAAATATTGAATACATACTATTGGACCTAATGCTTGGCTCTGCAATATTGCCAAGGGCAATGAACACTACATATACAGAGAAGTCTATTTGATAGGGTGATTTCTAACTATCAGGATGGGGATATGAGGGAAAGTATTGTCTTAGGTGTAAGTAAAAGAAGCTTAATGATTTTTTTCTCCTAAACCAAAAGAGTAGCAAGTTTGTTGATTTCTCTCTTGATTTATCTTCTGCAGTGATGTGGGTTTATTTCCCTCCCCCTCCCTTTTAGGACCTATATACAACTGCCATTAATAAAAGGGTAGAGGCCCTCTAGTGGGCTACCCAGGTGCTTCAGTGGTAACGAATCTGCCTGCCAAGCAGGAGGCCTGGGTTCGATTCCTGGATTGGGAAGATCAACTGGAGAAGGGAATGCAACCCACGCCAGTATTCTTGCCTAGAGAAGCCAATGGACAGAGTTGTCTGGCAGCTCACATGGGATCGCAAATAGTTGGACATGACTAAATAACAGTAAAAGGCCCTTGAAGACTAGGCTAGCTGAGTAAGAGAATCCAAAAATGGAACCTTCTAAAGGTCTTTAGTTTCCAGAGGAAGTTGTTGTAATTTATCTGATGAGTATTAGTTTAAAGTAGCCCTTTGATCAGTCTGGCCGATCCTGCACTGCCAGCTTTCCAGAATCTCTGATACCTCGAATAGACTAGCAGGCAGATGGTGCTTACCTCCCAGATCACCACCCAGCTGTCTTCCATCTCATCATTTCCCGAATCTTGCCAGCTTCCCATTCACTGTCTGCCATCTTTTACCACTGTCCACTTCTGGGTTTACATCAAGTTTCTTAAAATGGCCTATTGTCCTTCAAGTTGACATAGTTGGAAATCCTTGGAAGAACATTCTCAACCAATGGTTCTCAGTCCTTTGCTATGCATCAGAATCACTTAGCAGATCTTACAGATGGAGATTCCTTGGTCTGCTTTTGTGTTAGACTTGCTGGATGGTGATTCCCAGAGGTATGCATTTTTAGAAAGCTGTTTTGGAAGCAGTGGACCAGTTTTTGGAATCCCTGCAAACTCTTTGACTTCTGTTCTACTTAGTGGCTTCAGATTCCCAGAAGAGGAAAGGTGGGTAAGCATATTGTCTTTTATACTCCTCTTAAGAAAGAATTTACAATTTTCTCAAGCATGATACTGGATTAGAATAATAGTACTAACCCTAGTTAATATAGAAAATACAGCATTTTCATTCATGATAACAACAACTACTATTGAGTTCCTAGGATATATTTACCATCATTCTAAGTTTTTCACAATTTTTAAAACTCTGGGAGAGGGCAAGGGTGGGATGATATGGGACAACAACATTGAAACATGTAAATTATCATATATGAAATGAATCGCCAGCCCAGGTTTGATGCTTGATACAGGGTGCTCAGGGCTGGTGTGCCGGGATGACCCAGAAGGATGGAATCGGGAGGGAGGTGGGAGGGGGGTTCTGGAAGGGGAACACACATATACCCATGGCGGATTCATGTCAATGTATTTCAAAACCAACCCAATAATGCTAAGAAAAAAAATTAATCTTTTCTTTACAATCCCATGAAAGTAAAAGTGTTAGTTGCACAGTTATGTGACACTCTTTGTGATTCCATGGACTGTAGCCCACCAGGCTCCTCTGTCCATGGAATTTTCCAGGCAAGAATAATGGAGTGGATTGCAATTCCTTTCTCCAAGGGATCTTCCCAACCCACGAATGGAGCCTGAGTCTCCCGTACAGCAGGACAATTCTTTACCTTCTGAGCCACCAAAAATTCCGTGAGTATTTACATGAATCAGATGAGAAAAAATGTTACTCAGAAGAATTAAAAAACTTGCAAGGAGGAATTGGCCAAGTTATGATGTGAATTCAGGGTTCTCTGAAACCAACATTCACAGCCATCATCCCATAATAAGCAGGTGGCAGAACTGAGAACCAACCGAAGGTCTCCCTTCTCTTCTGCTTCTCTGGAGCTCATATAAGGTATTCCTTGGTGTAGGTCAGACACCCACCCTGTGGTAGTTGAGGAGTTAGGGCAGCTAAAACCTGTAAGAGCTGCTCATAAAGAAGGATTTGATCTCACTGATGAGTCTTATGAAATGGTTGTGATAGCAAAGCTGAGGCAAAATCAGAAGAGTTTTGTACCTCCTGGCTGTTTTTAGGTTATTTCAGCCATACAATTGCAGTTAAAGTCTCTGGCACTTCCTCTGTTTTGCTGCAATGCTGTATATTCACTGTGAAACCCTCAACCGACCGGAGATTGCCAATACTGCAGGTGAAGCTGCTGGTAGCAGCTGTGGTTCCTTGATGCAACTTGTCTTCCTGACCACTATAAATTCCTCGGGTCTCCTCCCCCTTGGTAGGCAGGACTCTGTGTTCGCTAGCACAGCCAGCTGCTTTTGTTCAGACCCAGAAGGAGAGGGAAAAAAACACAAAAAGATACCCTATTATTCATTGCTGTTAAACTACTGTAATCAAGGCAAAGTGCTCTGCTAGTCACAGAAGTTGGTGGGATCTGTGGCAGAATTCTAAGAAGTGGACAGGAAACAAAAGAATTTTGTAACACATGGGATTCCTGATGGTTTATTAGCATTTGTATCACAGGTTCTATTTCTGCTACATTCACCAGGGACAAATAACACACTAGCTTTGATCCTGCTATTCAAAAGGAAGGAAGCTGTAAGGTGACGCAGTATAAAGGCTGCCCAATATGAACCTCTCATTGGAAAGCATTACACTATTAATTGTTCTAAAATTCCTCATAATTAAGATGAACTTATTTTTAAATGCAAAACTGTATTTTAAAAATAACTTGTACATAACAAGTTGGCACTAAATACTTACAGTAAAATTTGTTTTTTTGCATTTCCTTTCCCATGGTACATATACTACGTTTCATCGTAAATTGTGTTACACAATATTATACACCCAATAAAGCATATGATGAACATTTACCAGTCAACAAAGAGGATTTAACCATTTCTGATTACCTATGGAGGTATGACTGTATGCAGGTCAGGAAGAAACAGAACTGGACATGGAACAATAGACTGGTTTCAAGCAGGAAAAGGAGCACATCAATATTGTATACAACAATATTGGATACAATATTGTATACAACATCAAGGTTGTATATTGTCACCCTGCTTATTTAACTTATATGCAGAGCATATCATGAGAAATGCTGGGCTGGAGGAAGCACAAGCTGGAATCAAGATTGCCAGGAGAAATATCAATAACCTCAAATATGCAGATGACACCACCCTTATGGCAGAAAGTGAAGAAGAACTAAAGAGCCTCTTGATGAAAATGAAAGAGGAGAGTGAAAAAGTTGGCTTAAAACTCAACATTCAGAAGACTAAGATCATGGCATCTGGTCCCATCACTTCATCACAAATAGATGGGGAAACAGTGGAAATAGTGGAAAGAGTGTCAGACTTTATTTTGGGGGGCTCCAAAATCACTGCAGATGGTGATTGCAGCCATGAAAGTAAAAGATGCCTACTCCTTGGAAGGAAAGTTATGATCAAACTAGACAGCATATTGAAAAGCAGAGACATCACTTTGTCAACAAAGGTCCATCTAGTCAAGGCTATGGTTTTTCCAGTGGTCATGTATGGGTGTGAGAGTTAGACTATAAAGAAATCTGAGTGCCAAAGAATTGATGAGAAGACTCTTGAGAGTCTCTTGGACTGCAAGGAAATCCAACCAGTCCATCCTAAAGGAAATCAGTCCTGAATATTCATTGGAAGGACAGATGCTGAAGCTGAAACTCCAATACTTAGGGCTCCTGATGTGAATATCTGACTCATTTGAAAAGACCCTGATGCTGGGAAAGATTGAGGGCAGGAGGAGAAGCGGATGACAGAGGATGAGATTGTTGGATGGTATCACCAACTCAATGGACATGGGTTTGGGTGGACTCCAGGAGTTGGTGATGGACAGGGAGGCCTGGTGTGCTGCGTTTCATGGGGTTGCAAAGAGTCAGACATGACTGAGAGACTGAACTGAATTGAACTGATGGAAATCAGATCATAGTATGGTGCTTCCTGTACAATCATATCTTAACGTAAGGGGTAAAAGTTACAACACATACAAAAATGGAGATGGTGCACTCAAATGGATCATTCAGCCATAGAATGGAGCCATGCAAGGACTAGAGTCCTCTCCTTTACCACCTTCTAAAATGCCTCCTTCATCCAGTTTACCCAAGTAGAGAGATACTGAAATAATAGACACTGGCAAAGTGTCTGTCAACTGTCTGAAGTGACAAAAGAGGCATAAGTGAGTTTTCTTTGTCACATCTCAAGACACAAAAGTGGAAAGGGCAATTTTGAGTTAGTCTTTCAGGACAGTCCAGGTACAGAGGCTGATGCATTCCAAACTGCTTCTGTTCGCTGTGCGGCAAGTGGGAAAGATGAGACTATATCTAGCTGCCCCTCTCCAGAAACACAGGTCTCTAATTATCCTCTTCCTGCCATCTGAGTATGTGTGTGTGTGTGCTAAGTCACTTCAGTCATGTCCAACTCTTTGTGACACTATGGACTGTAGCCCACCAGGTTCCTCTGTCCATGGGAGTCTCCAAGGAATAATATTGGGATGAGTTACTATGCTCTCTTCCAGGGGATCTTTCTGATCCAGGGATCGAACCCACGTCTCCTGTGTCTCTTGCATTGGCAGGTGGGATCTTTACCACTGTGCCACCTTGGAAGACCTCGCCATCTGAGTATACAGATGGACATTATTTTGCAAACTGAGTCAGGCTTAAAAAAAGCTCTAGAAAGGCAACACCCTGCAACCTTGCTTTATATTTTCTCTGAATCTGAAGAACAGTTGTCTCAAAATTTTTTCTAGTTGTTTTTGGAGTTAACCATGGTTCTTCTCATGACCATATCAGGAAAGCTTCTGGAAATGCTACCTAAACTACCAGAAGTTTCTTCCCTGAGCTCCACTGTATACCCACAAGAAAAATAGGCATTTGAATTTAGGTGGAAGGATGCACTCACTAAACTTGACTGCAGGCTAAAACCAAACTTCTGATAACTTCTATTAAAGGAAGACATGAATTCTCAGCACATTATTTAATTTGAAATATCTGTATTTTGAATCTTTAGGCTTTTTTTTCTTTTTTTTGATTCAGAGTCATTACAGAATCCTAGGACTTTAGAGGTAGAAGTGATCTCAGTGTAATAACCATAGAGTAACATTTCAAGGCCACTTTTTATCCTAAGTAGAAGCTATCAACAGGCATGCCAGCCTCCTGGCATAGGGTAGATTGTCTACATGTACTTTGGTCTATATGTAAAACAGAGTCCTACTGAAGCAAGTCAGTGTTTTCTAGAAGCACTTGCCTAATTAGCTCTTTTAACTTATTCTTCACTGAAGAAAACACCAGATACTTGACAAAACTTACACTTTGTCGAGTATTAGCATAGGTACCATTCACAGAATTCTATGACAGTTAGTTTCTATTGTTGGTTGCCCAACTGTCTGGTCGACACCAATTCTTTCACCATCTGTTTGGAAATTTCTGAACAGGAAAAACTAAAGCTGGCAAGGCAAACATTTCCAGCCCTGTCTTTGGACAAAAGCATAGGTGGTTTCCTCCTCTTTTTCTCCCCAAGTTTGCACACAACACAATACTGGTTTGGAGGATGGAATCTACCAAAATATTAGAAACTGGGCTGAAGAAGCAGGATTTAGGATGCTGTACATGTTCCACAAGACAGAGCTTTAATCGAAGCAAAATATTACATCATCAGTGGCGATGAAATTTGCTCACAAATCTGGCCTCATCAGTGTTTCCACTTCCAACTATGTTTTTCTTCCCACCTCTCTTATTTTTTTCCCCTTCTGTTAGCTCCTTAGAGCTGCAGTAAATCATGTTGTGAAATAAGATGAGTTTGAATAGCAAAAGCATTAAGATTTCACAGTCTGCAGCATAACAATGAACTGCCTTATGTTGGAATTCAAGTTTGTTAGTAAAGCTCACAAATATTATCATTTCCTGCGGTGGCAATTTCCTATCCATCCAGGAAAGTGTTTTTTGTTACCAGAGCCAACATCAACCATGCCTTGTGAGCTGCAGATGGGGTCTCTTCGCCACAGTTCCACATTCTGTGCTGCATCATGCCCAATTCACACTGGTCTGCGCGGGTGTCAGCATCTGTGATAAATTGTACGGTGGTGTCATATTGATCACATGATGGGAAAGTAGCTCAGAAGTATTTTTTTCCTGCTTTTTTTATTGTTGTTGGAGAGGCAAAGACTGTTCCAAAGAAGAGGGCCAGTGCCTAGGCACAAGACTGCTGGGCCTGTGGGCTATGTGGAAAGCAACAGTGCAATGTCCAAGTCTGAAAGGGAGGCAGGCAGGAGGCCTTTCCAGCTAATCAAGACTCTTTTCAACAGCCTGCCTATTCAGTAGTCTGGTAGATGCCACTTATCTCCAATAGTTATGCTCCAGTTCAGCCCTGGGAGTTTGGGGGAGTTGGAGTTGGAGCATGCATGGTCAATTTCATGGGTAGGAAACACATGGAAGATGACAGAAAATTCATTTTGAGACTACTGAACAAAGAGACTGCTGTCTTGGAGTGCCATCAATCTCTCCCTCCCTCATCTCCCCTCCTCTCTACCTAGAGGGGCTCTAGTCTTTGAAAACACCAGAGAAGAAATATATTATCCCACTTCCTAATGAACAGGGAGGAGGAGGCCAGATAAGAAATTTTTTTAGGAGTAAACTGTCCTTGCAAGGAGTGAAATTGGAAACAATTTTTGTTTCTTTTTTTAATATTAAAGTTCCTAAGACAAAATAGACAATAATTCAAATGTATGGAAAAGGTTAACACTAAACAAGTAGATTTTTTCAGTTGATTATCAGAATTAAACCCTAAACTGCTGAAAGCCTGCAATTTGGAACATTTCAAATCTTCATTGAGGGCTAATTGCTATTCCTAGTTAGGATATAGATGAAGAAAAATGTCTTAAAATTGACAGACAGATGCAAAAAGAGAAAATATGCTGATGTGAAACCTGTTTACCTTCTCCTAACTAAAAAATAGTTTTCTAATCAGGGTTTTAACAGGGAAAGTTTACCTCTGTGGGACTCTGGAATGGAAACACTTTATTTTCTAATCATTAAGTCTGATCTTGAATGTAGGTTGACTAAGAATTCCTGCTGTTGGAGGAACGAAACCTAAAGAAAGACAGGAATGAAAGGAAAAATGTGTTTTCCTTTTCCAAAAAATAACTTCAATACTAACAATAGGAACAATGCTTTTCAATGGTTTATCCTCCCAGACGGAAAAAAGAGATTGCTAGGAATAGCTCTTAAGGAGTACGAGTCTTGCTGAAGACTCATTTATTTACTCACTGTGGAATTCTGAGAAGGTAAGGAATATCACCAAAATTGCATCCCTTGGTCCCATGGGAGAGATGACAAAGGCATTTCAGGAGTGAGTGGCTTCTGGAAAATTAAGGCTAAAGACTCCTGAATTTGAAAATATGCTGCAGTCTCTTCTTCCTGTGTTTCCCTAGAATTCATGTCCTCAAGAGAAAGACATTGTAGTCAATCTAAATTCCATGCCCTAGTCAGTGAGTAAAAATTCAAATATTTACTTCAACTCCAGAAGCACTCAGCAGCACAACAACAAAACCTTTCTCTGGAGTCCGCTTATTCTTCTTGATACCATTTCACTGTTCTCCTTTCTCAGCCAAGTTCCTCAAAAGAGTGATCTTGCTGAGATTCACTGTCTCCATTGGCCTGCCTCCAGGTTACTTCTCAACCCACTGCCTTCTAGTTTTCCTTCTAGACCCTAGAACACCACCCCAATAGGAAGTGAAAGTGTTAGTTGCTCATTCATGTCAGACTCTTTGTGACCCTATAGACTGTAACCCACTAGGCTCCTCTGTTCATGGAATTCTCCACGCAAGAACACTGGAGTAGGTTTACATTCCCTTCTCTAGGGTATCTTCCTGACTCAGGGATTGAAGTCTGTTCTCCTGAATTGCAGGCAGATTCTTTACCATTTGAGCCACCATGGAAGCCCCTCACCCCCATTACTGCCACCTAATTACCATGACTCCCTTGAGGATGTCCTAAGCATGATAACCTATGGCCAGCATGTAACAAAATCCCAACTGCTCTTTTTGGTCTTGTTCTATTGATATCTTGTTTGACCTCCCATCTGCATTTGACATTTGAACTTCCTCCTTCAATTTCCCTCTTCTATTGGTTTTTGCTACCCTGACCTCTACTTGTTTTATTTCTACTTTTCTGACCACTCCTTCTCAGACTGTGTAACCTTCTCTTCTTCTGCCAAGTCTTTGGGGCAGATGTTCCTAAAAGCTATCTTCTTGGTCTTATGCTTTTCTAGTCTACATGTTTCCTGTGGCCTAGCTCCTATACTCAAAACTCAAATGCCCTCATAAATATAACTTTGCTCCTGACTTCTCTTTTGTGGTTTAGTTCCCTGTATCTGATTATCTAATTGGTATTCCGCTTGGATGTCTTAAAGATATCTCAAGCTCCCAACTCTAATACTAAAATCACCTCCCTCCCCAAACCAACTACTTTGTCTTATATTTTCTACCATGATAAATAATACTTCCACTGACCCCAGTAAGCTACCCAATCCAGAAACTTGGAGCCATCCTTGATTTTTTCCTTTCCTTGTTTTCCCATATCTAATTTGAATATATCCTATGTATCAAATCTGCCTACTCAGTGCTATTCAAATGCTAGGACTTCAGCTCAGGTCACCAACACCTGTAGCATGTCCACTACAACAATAGTCTCTTAACTCTTTTCCCTTCACCCCTTCCTGCCCCTTTTCAATTAGCTCTGCCACACTGCAGTCAGAGTGGTCTTTCTCAAGTGTAACCCTTGTTTCCGCCCCATACATGGTTTCCTGTGTTAGTGCGTGATGAAGTCTAAGGTTTTTAGAATGCATTATATAGATTCCTCGATCATATAGACTTTTCTGGTTTTCCCATCATATAGACTTTTTCTACCTATCCAGTCCTCTTAGCTCACTTCTTTGTATTCTGCATTCTGGCTCTGCTTAAGTTATTTCTTCAGTTTTCTTCAAAATTGCCATGTTCTTTTTTTCCCCTAGACTCTCATACCTGCCATTTTCTGAGAATAGTCTCCATCCTACCCCACCTCATTTCCTCCTAGCAAATGCCTTTCTGATTCATCTGAAGTGCCATTTCTCCAAAGGACTTGTTAAGTTCTAGTGCAAAATCTGCTTTCCCCTTTATAATACTTATTACACTTGTATGTAATTACTTGCTTGGTCTCCTGCTAAACTGTAACCTCTGTGAGGGTAAGAACATTGCATGCCTCATTCATCACTTTATCCAGTACTTAACACAAGTGTGCAACAAATATTTGGTGAATCACTGATACTGTGTGAAGGAGTAATGGGAAAGGAGGTAGGGGACAACTCCTTACCTACGCCTTACCTTGGGGAGAGTAGTTAAGAGTCAATGAGAAATGCCAAGTGTTACTCAAATACTTTGTGATATTTTCTGGAGGAAATTGCTCTAATACTTCAAGAATTATAAACCTGAAGGGGTAAGTCTACTTCAGATTGAAAATACAAAGTCTTTGTAATGATCACTCAGGACATTTAAAAATGCTGTGTCCGCTTGGAAGACAGACTCCAGAATCAAGGACAGCAGAACAAGAGTGCAGGCAGTAGAAATAGATTCTGAGTTGGAGAATTAGGGCCCTGATGAGTGTCCAAGGAAGAACACCAGCTGTAATAGTGTCAGAGAAATCAATGATGAGCTCAACCATCATCAAAACAAGTATTGCAGATGATAATGTCACTGCAGTAAGCCCCTAGGAGCCTTTGGAAAAGGACTGCTAATTTGGGGGATTATTTGCATTTCCTTGGAATGAAAATTTTTTTGTGTGACAGGGACACAGTAGGAGACTCTCTGCAGCTAGGATTCTTAATTCCATTTGCCATACAGAAATAAAGTGACTACTTCCTCTGAGGAAGATGGGCAAGCCCTCCTTGCTTACCTATTCTCTTTTTCTCATTCAGCTCTCATGTATCTGCCAACCAACTATCATCACTCCTTTCCTATCCTAGGTTTCTGTCTACAGCTAATACAAGCTTTTCAAAGAGAAATCACCCAGTCCCTTTCCCCAGATACAGTGATTCCTCAACTGCTGTTTATTTTCTAAACTCCAAATGGAAAAGAAAATATGAAAAGAAAAAAAAAAAACCTCCTGGTTGCAAAATAGATACAGAAAATGGTAAAGATACAGAAGAGAAGTCAGACCTGGCACCTGCACATTTCTGACTGAGCAACATACTTTCCCTTTATCGGAAGATATTTGATTTTAGAACAACAAAGTTCTAGAGAATTCAAAACAGCATATTGAACATGTGTAATGCCATATTGTCTTCTGTACCTTCACAAAGACATGCTGAGATGTGTTCCTTTCAATGCTCAAACATGTGGTTATTTGAATGTGTGATTCAAAAGGAAGAGGAAAAGGAAATAGAAGGCATAAGACCTTGAGGTGATATTAAGCACCATGAAGCAAAATTGATCTCCCTTAACTGCTTTTCTTCCAGGAAGCTGGTGTGCTCAACAGCATTGCCCAGAGCATAAGCCAAACACTTACACCTAATGGTTGGGCTCATCAGCTGCACGGGGCTTTCCAAAAATTTCGTAAAAATAAGACAATGAATTCAAATAAAAACAAACATTTGGGAGGGGTACACATCTTAGTCCTGGAAAATTGTGGTAGCAGCCATTTGAGATTCTACTTTTAGACCCAGTTTAGGAAAAAAGACTGCCTTACTTTTCAATACTGTATTGAGTGGCACAATGGTAAAAAAATTCCGCCTGCCAATGCAGGAGACGTGAGTTCGATCCCTGGGCCTGAAAGATCCCCTGGAGAAGGAAATGGCAATCCACTCCAGTATTCTTGCCTGGGGAATGCCATAAACAGTGGAGCCTGGTGGGCTATGTCCATGGGGCTGTAAAGAGTTGAACACGACTGAGCATGCATGCATTATTATGATTCTACCCTTAATTATTAAATATACTAATGATGTATCTGCCTATTTTAGAATTATAATCAATATCTTTCCTGAAAATAGCCATTTTTAATAACAGATGTCATAAGAATAAGCAAATGCAGTGACGTTCATTTTCTATACTTTCAGAGTCCCCACAGCCATGAGCTAAGCTCCTGAGAAAATAATGTGTGTGTATATATGTGTATGTATGTGCATGTGTGTGTGTATATAGAGAGAGTGTTTTCTTTCCCCATGATGCCATGTTAAAACAGCACTGGAAATCTGGGTCTCTCTTTGTTAGTGTAAATGTGTGTGTGTATGCCTTTTTGACTTTCTTCTCCTTATAGCTGTCTATTTCTGTCTTATTCTGAAAGTTTCCTCTGGACTCTGTAACTGTTTGCCTTAGCCTTTCTCTGCCTCTGTCACACTCTCATTTTCTAGCCTATATGTATTTCTACTCTGCCTGTGAAGACTGAAGGGTATCTTACCTTCTCTGTAAACCTTTTCATGACCCATCTTCCTTACTCCTTTCTGACCTCCTATTCCCTTTAGTTGTCTCTCTTGTAGCCCTTTCATGCTGGACTATAATCTGCAGTGAGAAAAGACAGTCTGTTTGGTCAAGTTTGCCCTCAGAGCCAGTGGCACACTATATCTAATATGGTTACCCATGGCGGACTCATGTCAATGTTTGGCAAAACCAACACGATAATGTAAAGAAAAGAGAAATTAATTAATTAAAAATAAATAAATTTTATTAAAAAAAAGAGTTCTAGGAGGGAAATGACTCCTATTCCAGTTCTTTAACACTCATCATTTCACTGTTGTATCCTAGGTCTAATGCTACCAAACTGAGAAGGAAGGTGTGCTTTTCTTTATCCATGAGCTTAAACAGTGGTTCTAAACCAATGGCATAATAGTTTCTCAAGTCACTTGTTGTGTAGAGGCATCTACCTTTCCCTGAGAACACCCGTTTCCTGCTCCTTGACACTGTACTTACGGGTTAGAATGATGTGCCTTAAACTTTGCTTGGCATCAGAATTCCCTGGGGAAGATTGTTAAAAATACAAATGCCAAGATCCTACCCCAGAATCAGACTTGGGGCAGGGGATGCTGGGTATTTGTATCTTTACCAATCTACCTGGGGCATTTCGATGCACAGTCAAGGTTGAAAATCAGTCATTAGAGAAGAATTTCTATAGGTTAAACATTAACCTCCACCTGGTCCTCATTTAAAGTAAAACTACCAACATGATAATGTAAAGAAAATATAAAAAATAAATAAAGTAAAACTACTTCTTGAAGAGCAACACAGTAAGAAACCAAAGCCTTGGTTTGAATGAGTTTACCATGAGGGTCTTCGAGGCATGAAGGAAAGCAATAATGTGTACTTAGCACACACTGTGTTCCATACTGGATGACTGCCAGGAGAGCCCTCCATGTCTATGGCCTTATGGGTAATGCTCCTTCTCCTAGAGCAACACTCCTTAACTTTCTTCTCACACTTGCTTACTTTCATCTCATGGGTAGTAGGGTTGCCAGATAAAACACAGGATGCCCCATTACATTTGAATTTCAGATAAACAAATCTGAATCTCAGATAATGTTAGAGGAGTAACTATACCCTAAACACTGCATGGGACATACTTATACTAAAAGTCATTCACTGTGTATCTGAAATTCAAATTTAACTCTGTGTTCTGTGTTTTCACATGCTAAATCTGACAGTCCTACCCATAGGAGGAAAAGTGAATTATCTAAATATATCCGTTGGCCCCTGTTTTTCAATTGGGTAGAACTAAGAGGACATGCTGGGTAAGTTTGTCTGCTCTGCAGACCCAGTCTTTTTCAGGTGAACCATCTGAAAGATCAGAGGTGGAGAGAAGAAAACTACTAAGACCATTTGGCTGCATGCCAAAGTTATATCCTTGAGTTCAGCATTATCAGTAATAAAGCTGATATTTTTTATCTTCATTTGCCCTAAGCCCGTGTCTTATTTCTCAATTGGCTTTGAAATCAGATATTAATTATTTCTTCCCCTAACAGCTGCCATGGTTAACTTATTTACTTTCATCTTAACAGTCCTTCTGTGAGATAGGTGCTATAATCCCCATTTTACAGTTAAAAAATGCTGGGGCATTGAACTAGGCAATGGAAGAAGCAAAATTCAGATTTCTCAACATATGATTTAGCCTCAGGCATTTGACTGGAGTAGTTATTTTCATCCCATTAAAGTGAAACTGATGTCTGAATCTCTGTTTGATTTGGCTATTTAAAATATACAGGCCTTAAATCATGAGAAAAGAAAAAACCCATCAGTGCTAATAGTGCCTTTCTCCAGTTTGACAAAAGGAAAAGTGAAGTATTGTCCTTTAACTCTCACCCTATGCTTTATGAATGCACAAATAATTTTGTTTTTATAAACAGCAAGGCCACTGACCAAGATAAAAAGCAGTATGCCTAAGTGAAAAAATTCCCTCTCCTCAAACATCAATTAGAAACATTTATTAGTTGTATTCGATTGACCGTTCACGTTTATTTCCAAGAAAAGAGGATGACTCCTCTTTAGGCTAGAATGCTTAAAAGGCTGCAGGTAGGCTGTAGTGCTTCAGAGTAATTGCTAAAGACAAGTGACCTTTGGAATCTAGCATTAGTCAGTTCCGGGAAAAGAAAGAGAACATAGGCAAAAGAACTGCACAAAACTCATCTTTAGATTTATTAAATGGCCTTTTATTTTAAGCCATAAATATATGCATAAGTATTAGCTTTCTAAATAAATTAAGGGAAAGTAGGAATAAGCAGTCACTTGAAAAATGCTTGCATTTGACTCTTAAATGTGGGTCTGAATATGAGTCTGTGGATCTACATCTGGATCTTTGAGTGAGAACACTGTTGTGGGGGGCATAGCAAGTACACTAGGGCTTCCCTAGTGGCTCAGATGGTAAAGAATCTGCCTGCAATGCAGGAGACCCAGGTTTAATCCCTGGGTCAGGAAGATCCCCTGGAGAAGGGAATGGCAACCCACTCTAGTATTCTTTCCTGAAGAATTCCATGGACAGAGGAGCCTGGCCGGCTGCAGTCAGTCCATGAGGTTGCAGGGTCAGATACGACTGAGTGACTACACTTTGATTTTCCATGCTTGACCTTGTAGCTTGTGAGCACTCTCTCTCTCTCCCCTCATCTATCATGGTACAAATAAAACAAAGACTTCCGAAGCTGGAGTCACTAATGGAAGGGATCTGCGTGTTTAGCCTGGCCAAGTTATTAAGCAAGCTCTGACCAGGGCAGAAAATATAAAACATCAAACAATAGTAGAAAGTTTTAGCCATACTCTTTGGTGAGGGCTAAAGTTAGTGTTGTTACCTTGGAACCAGCCTCAACTCTTGGATATCTGGGTGCTGCTTCCCAACACCACTCTTCATATCAGACCACTGTGTTATCAATTCCTGCTGAACCAAGCCCAGGGTCATTATTCATTCCTGGATATCCTACACTGGATTTTCAATTATTGTTTTCAGAGGTAAGCTCTATATGCTTCTCTTCCATTATCATTTATTTCTTAATCATTGTGTAGCTATTCTTTATTTTTAGTGTATTGAATTCTATTCTAGTTCCTACCAGAGGATCAGTTCTCGGTACCAGGCCTATTGATACTCAGAAGAAAATTCTTACTGTCTCTGCCCACAGTTGTGCTCAAATGTTAGGCCTTGAAGAACATGAGTTTGTTGCCACAAATCCAGAAAGCTCACTCATTATACTTCTGTTTCTCTAGCTATTATACAAATCCATGTGATGTAGATGTTCTGGCTTGCATGAACACTTAGAGTTTGCTGCTGTAAAAGGGCTTTTTTTGGTCTGCTGTGGTGTTAAACAGAAATAAGAATATCTTCTTGACTGGGGAAAATTTTTCTCCATTCTTCAAATAGCCTTTTTGTGGGTTGTTTCTAGCCTTTTCTATAGGCTTGGGGGACCCAAGCCACAATTTTTCTTTACCACTGTGTATATAGCATGAGTATTAGGCAAAATGTGAAATATATTTTTGTGGTGCCATCTACCCTCCTTCCTGGATAATAATAGACATAAAGATAATTAATGTCTATGATGTTTTCTAGATGCTACCAACATGCTCAATTATCCATGTGCATTATTCTGTTTAAGCCTCAGCACAATCTTAACATGTAGAATTTAAGTTCAGAGAAGCAGATATCCTATCTGGCTCATTACCTGTGGTATCCCTGTTACCAAATGTAAGTTCATGTGCCCGACGCACAGTGAGGCCAAACAAAGTGAAACACTGGTGTTTGGAGAAGATAACAGTTTATTGCAGAGCCATGCAAGGAGAACAGGTAGCCTGTGCTCAAAAACCCCCAAACTCCTAGAAGTGTTTCAGCAAAGCATTTTTAAAGGTCAGGTGAGGGAGGGGAATCCCAGGTTATGTGATCAACTCATGCAAAATTCTCTGGTTGATTTTGAGGTAATAGGGTGGTTGGTTAACATGATCAATCTATGGATACTCATGATCATTAGTTACAGTAGTTAATGGCTTCCATTTGGTGGTGGCTTTTAGCATCTGAAAAACTCAGGAAGTATGCATGAAATACTATCTTCTAGGTATTTCAGTATGTGTGTGTGCTCAGTCGCTTCAGTTGTATCTGACTCTTTGTGACCCTATGGATAGTAGCCTGCCAGGCTTCTCTGTCCATGCATGGGATTTTTCAGGCAAGGATACTGGAGTGGATTTCCATTTCCTTCTCCAGGAGATCTTCCCAACCCAGGTACTGAACCCTTATCTCTTACGTCTTCTGCATTGTAGGTGGATCCTTTACCCACTGAGCCACCTGGGAAGTCCAAACTACTTCAGAGAGGAGCTAAAGCAGAGGACATGGTGGGGGGTTGGGGGGAGGCTCTGTCCTGGGAAGGTCCCACAGGATCCTACTTGGCTGTATCCCCAGGGCCCGCACAGAACCTAGCATATAGAAAGCCTGCATATCGGTTGAATGAACAGATGAAGTAGATTCTGTTATAAACCTTCTGTTTTACAAATAAAGGAAATAAGGCTTAGGGAAGTTAAGTATCTGTTCCAATGTTACACAACCAGTAAATGGTAGAGCCAGGACTGTGACAGATCCATCTTACAACAAAACCTGCATTCTTAGCCACTGTTTTGTACTTTGTCCCCTTTCTGCCCATTGATTCCTCAACAGCCGCATGACCTCCACTAGAGAATCCCAATTGGGCTAATCAGCTGAAGCAGTGCCCATGCTCCCTTTATGACCCTGAAAGGCTCTGCATCATGAATGCCATTATCCCTGTCAACTCACTAATACTAAGGAGCTCCTGGATTACATTCCCCTTTGAGCTTTAGGGTTTAATCTAGCCACTTAAAGAGGTAAATAGGAGTCATGATTCCTGTCAATATGGAAAGCCACTGAAGCAATATTTCTAGCCCAGGACATTTCAATAGGACATTTTGAATCAGTGCATGGGTGTCCTGGTATTTAGGCACATTGTGAGGCACAGTTACTCTTTCACTACATTTAGCACATTAGTACTAAAGTGTGGTGAATGAATCCCTTAGTAGTGTGAATAAGGTAAGAGGTAATTATTACATGTGACAGGACACCAAGCAGGCTTCTGTCAGCAGGTGGGGAGAATAATGATACAAAGCTGGAGCAGGCAAGGTTCCTACCCTTCCTACAATTTAGTTTTAGAGTTAAGGCAATTTAAGAGTGAAATCAATTCCATAATACATGAGCTGTCACAAGGCTGTCTGTGATTAACTTCTAAATGTGTAGTCCAGTCAATGAAGGTTGAGCTCAAAGGCATAAGACTTCAGCGTAGACTGGGAAGGCTTAGCTGACATCTCAGAAAGTTGTTTACTTACCTCCTAGTATCTGGCCCATTATTTTCAAAGCACTAACCATGCAAGTATTATCTTTTCAGAAAGGGCTTCAGAATACATATTTATTCAAAAAAACAAGACTATTTATTTAAGACACTGTGGTGTCACTGGGACCGAGCGATGGAGTACCCTTCTGCTAATGACATCCCCAGTCTAGATTCTACATCTTTCTCTGTTACAATAAGAATCAAAGCAGGCTATTACCATATTTGTGGATCAGTTTCACCTATTAAAAATACATATTCCTAGGCCCAGTTCCAAACCTACTGAATCAGAATCCGAGTAATTAGTATTTGAAAAAATATATATTTCTATTTTGAAATATTTATGGATGAAATGTGCTTCAAAATAAGCCAAGGATTGGCTGTAAGAGATATAAATGAAACAAGATTAACTATGCGTGGTTAATTGTGGAAGCTTGATGATGATCATCTGGGAGGATTTTTATTTTTTTGTATTCTCTCTTATTTTATGTGGTTGGTAAAAAGTCTAATAAAACTAAAAGCAAAAATTGTGTATTTTTGTCAAAGGCCTCCCAGGTAATTCAGATGCAGTTGACTTGCAGACTGGTATTTGGGAGTCTTTAGACCAGATTATTTCTCAAAGCTCTTACAGCTAATATATAATGTTTTTGTACAAGAAAGATGACCTGAAATAGGACAAATCAAGACTTGCCTTCTTGGTTAGAAATATATGTTTTTATGTATAAATTTAGATGGAATCATTTGAGTTAGAGGTAGACACATGAAAAAAAAAGACAATCAATACTGGATATTATTCTGCACAGAGCTAAAGCCCAGGACAGAGAGGGTTTTTTTTGGGGGGGGAGGGGAGGAGGGTGAAAAATAGGAATCTTTCCAATGAAGATAACCAATAAGGAAACAGTCAAGAGGTCTTTTGGGATAGTCAGTAATGGCATCATTAAAATAAGAAGCAAAGGATAATAATGCTAATAGTTTGGAGCATCTTTCTGAATATATCTACATTGGCCATTTGAAGCTCAGACCTCACTTATGAGCTAAAGAAGGAGGCTGGATGAGATAATTTGGGAAGGCATTTCCAAATTTATATTCTAGGATTCAGGGGATTATGTTGACATAGCAGGTTTTATCATTTTCATTTCATGAGTGTGGTTACAGAGGTTCAAAGAAATTGAGTCATTAAGCTTTTGAATCTTTAGTTGAACATACCAATATTTGCAAAGCCTTACAACAGGTTTAACCACTCTGGACACTTCATAGTATACAACACTTTTGCTGGGATAGAGGGTTGAGAGTTTGAAAAATCAGCATAAGTCCTTAGATTTCTTTGATTAAGCTAGGTACAGCTTTCGTTGTCTTGGAATAATAACTGTTAGAAGGCTGAGTATTGGGTTCTGTCTGAAGAAGTAAGGAAAATGTTGGCACTCTCCCCAAACTTTGGACAGATCTACCAAAGAGGCAGATTCATCTAGAAATGGTACATTTAATAAGATATGAACATACAATTTATGGTTAAGATCTTCTTTTAAAACATTTGAGCAAAAGTGTTTCCTGTTTGAAGGGTTATGAGTTAAATGTTTTCTAGGGTGTGGGTTTCCCTCACCAGAGCTTTAAATGGCTACATGGAGCTATTCTTCAACTAATTCCTAGGAGTGTCACTTAGTCAAACAAATATATACTGCAGATGGTGATTGCAGCCATGAAATTAAAAGCGCTTACTCCTTGGAAGGAAGGTTATGACCAACCTAGATAGTATATCAAAAAGCAGAGACATTACTTTGCCAACAAAGATCCATCTAGTCAAGGCTATGGTTATTCCAGTAGTCATGTATGGATGTGAGAGTTGGACGGTGAAGAAAGCTGAGTGCCGAAGAATTGATGCTTCTGAACTGCGGTGTTGGAAAAGACTCTTGAGGGTCACTTGGGCTACAAGGAGATCCAACCAGTCCATCCTAAAGGAGGTCAGTCCTGGGTGTTCATTGGAAGGACTGATGTTGAAACTGAAGCTCCAATACTTTGGCCACCTCATGCGAAAAAAAACCCTAATGCTGGGAAGGATTGGGGGGAGGAGGAGAAGTGGACCACAGAGAATAAGATGGCTAGATGGCATTGCCGACTCGATGGACATGGGTTTGCATAGACTCTGGGAATTGTTGATGGACAAGGAGGCCTGGCGTGCTGTGATTCATGGGGTCGCAAAGAGTCGGACACAAGTGAGCGACTGAACTGAACTGAACTGACCTGGAAACTGGCCCCTCATCTCATGGAATAATTACCAATCTTTTCTACACATAAGCCAACATCCTAGAGTTTATGCAGTTGGTAGCAGCAAGTCTGAAGAAGTACTTCTTAGCTATGACTTAACTTTTCAATTAATTGAAGACTGAAGCTCTTCTGATAAGGAAGTAAAGTTGATCTTGCAAATACCACTACACAGGGAATGAGTAGACCTGTGTTCTTATCTTAATTCAGCTTCTATTTCATCCACATTGACAACCAAACTTCAAAAAAAAATTTTAAAGGTGATCCATGTGTTAGACATAGTCAAATTACAAAGAAAACGGACATCCTAAGCGTATTTCAGTTAATGAATGTTTATTGTAAATAAATGAGCCACACATACCTTCTAAGAGCTTGACCATCATTCCTCATATAACAGAAAGCCCTCCTCTCACAAGAAGTATTCTATTATCCTATCTCCTATTGCTCTGTTGTGAGGTTAGCTCAGCTATTTTGTCTTTGCTTCTACTTATCCCACTACTGACCAATGGACAGGCTGAAACTGAGATTCCCCATGAGTAAGGATCTGGTTAGTATTCTTAAGCCATCTGCCTCAGAGGTCACTGATCATGGCATAAATATTGCCTTTGGGTCTAGCACTGCTCCACAGCCCAGTTACCTATAATAAAGTATCTAGGTCATGTTGTAACTCATCATCTGATATCAGGTATTACCTCATTTTTGGAAATTTTTCATGCATGCTTTTGGTGGAAAAAAGAGAAAAGAGAGTAGGGAAAAAAAGAGTAGGCAGGGAATAGTTATATCTAGTGGCCACTTTTCGAACATTTTACAAATAAATTTTTAGTAAACAGGGAGATTATTTTGTACAGCAGATGGTTTTATTAAGAAACTTACAATTATATATTGAACAAAAACTTTGAGTATCACGAAGGAAGGAAATTTTCAATAGGCATCCTAATCGTAGAGACTAATGGAAATATGTTTAGAGGATAGATCAAATAGAAGCTGAAGATTACCTGAAAACCAAAGCACTTTGACAGACTATTTCCTTTTTAAATTTTCTAATTTACTCTTCTTTGGTTGGTTTTTATTTCATTTGCTCGTTGGAACTAAAAAGAAAAAGTCATAACACATACAGAGAGCACACTCATTTGAAAAGTCATTATATTAAAAATGGCTTTGTAAACTCTGCAGAAAGCTACCCAAATTACTGGGGATCCATAGCAGCTGCCAACAGCATTTCAGATATTGAAGAATATCCCTTATTGCCTCAGTTGAAAGGACAGTTAACATAGCCACAATTGCACAAAATAAATCCAAATAGCAGAATATTTGAGCAGATAGAGGCATTGTGAGACCAGTTACTTTTATGATCTTCCTATGGCATGCCTCTTCTCAGATGGACAGTGTGTAATATTAGAACATTTGGAGAATTATGACCAGTTAGAAAATCATTCAAACTGTCCAGTTGCTCTGTAGTCAAGGTTCTCAAAGACAGAAGCATTAGCCTGTCATGCCTCCAGTCAGAGTCACATAGAGTTTCCCTATGCTGGATGCTAAGGCAACCTACAGACTCAATCTGAGTTTTAAAAAATCTAGGTCTTCAATTATCCTCTAGCGCAAGGGTCCTGCTTCTTTTCGTGTCCCTGATTTTACTGGTTGATTCATAAGCTTACAGAAAAGGAATTAATAGATTTCAACTCTTGGACCTAGATTTCAACTGAGCCTTTCCAAATTGTTAAGGTAGCTCTTCTGTCCAATGCTGGCTCCACTGTCATGTAAAACTTGGAATGGCATCTGGTGCTAAGAAATGACACATAACACACTACATCAGCCATCCATTCTCCATCACTATCATCAGCAGTTTCCTGTTACTGCTCCCACTTAATTTCACTTCAAGAATTATAATTACATGCATACCAGAAAGAGTGGCATAAATTTATTGAAGTACCATTGTTAAGTGTTTAGCGTAGTGGGCATTTGCTGGCTAAGGTGATAGCTAACAAGATTGGAACATGCTGAACTGCAACTAAACAACTTGAACAGGTATTCCATCATTACCTTCCAATGCCCGAGTGGCTTCTAGGACCACGCTGTTTAGTGGAGAAGCCAATAGGCAGGGATAGTCAATGCCATGTTTGTCTGGTCTCTTGGCAGAGGGGACTAGTCTAAAGCTTTAGGATAAAGTGGGTACGTTTGGAATCCTATTCTTTGATTGGGTTCTTCCCTCTAGGGGAATTTTGAACTCTTGTCATTCACATACTCATACACACAGAGTCAGGATAGTGTTGGATTTGGGAAGACAGTAAAGAAATTTGGATTGTTGTAGTCTGCTTTGAAAGAAACTGAGGGATTTATCCTGCCCATTGGCTTAAATATTTATTGCTTACTCTATCTGCTTGTTACTCCATTAGATACTGACGATAGAGTGAAAGGTTTTGGGCCTCCTCGGGGAGCTTACTGTCTAGAAGATGAGATGGGCTTTAATCCAACAATTACACAAATAGTAATGATTGTACCTGGGTTGAAAAGATCCCTGGAGAAGGAAATAGCAACCCACTGCATATTCTTGCCTGGAACATCCCATGGACAGAGGAGCCTGGTGGGCTACCGTACATGGGGTCTCAAAGAGTTGTACACAACTGAGCATCTCACACACACACACACACAAACATGGACTGTATAATTACAACATGAAACAAATATTCTGAGGAAAAGAAACATGAGTCTCTGGAAGGATCTAGCAAAGGAAACTGACCTACAGTAGGGAGTTCAGGAGGTTTCCCTGTGGTAGAGACATTTGATCCCAGATCCAAAAGATGAGAAGGGCTTCCCAGGTGGCTCAGTGCTAAAGAATCCACCTGCCGATGCAGGAGATGTTGGTTCAGTCCCTGGGTTAGGAAGATTCCCTGGAGGAGGAAATGGCAACCCACTCCAGTATTCTTGCCTGGAATGAATTCTTACCATGGACAGAGGAGCCTGGTGGGCTACAAAGAGCTGTGACCACAGCCCAGTTACCTATGGGGTCACAAAGAGCTGGACATGACTGAGCATGAGCACAAGTGAGCAAGCTAAAAGATGAGTAGGGGTTAACCAAGCATGCATTTGTATGGGCGTGTGGGGTGAGGAGGGTATGATGTGAAGAACATTTCAGAGCCATGGATAAGCATATGCACAGGCAATGCAGCAGAAGGAGATGAGGTCTAGTCAATGAACTGAAAAGAAGCTAGCATGTTGGAAGCACAGAGCCAGGGGAGAGGGAACCAAGATGAGACTGAAGAAGTAGGCAGGGCCAAACTATGCAGTGCCTTGTAGACTCTGCTAAAGAGTTTGGTCTCTATCCTAAGAGCAACAGAAAACCATTTAAAGGTTTTATTCAGGCAGTCGATAAAACCAGATTTTTTTTTTTTTAAAGATCACAAAAGTATCTAGGTGGAGAATGAACTATAGCACATCAAGGAGGGAAGTGGGGAGACCAGGTAAGAGGCTGGGGCAATAATGCAAGTGAGAGAAAATGGTTGATGTGGTCCTGAATGGCCTAATCAAGGATCTTGCAGTCAGTGAATAAATCAGCAAGGAATTACTAGGCATGAATCATCAAAATATGCATGGCTAGGTCTACTCATCATCTTGAAGGGAGATTCATCTTCAGCCTCCCATCTCTCTTTTTGGCAGCACTGTTTGTGTCCAATGATCAAGAATCCCAATTTAATGGAGCTGAGTTAATAAGGTGTTACTTTATTAGAAGTATTAGCATTTAAGGATATCTGGAGAAAGAATTGATTCAAGTGCTGTTAACTAGTGTTTTCATATTGAACATTATTTCTCAATCTGTGATCCAAAAAGCAGTCAATGCCACAGAGTATCCAGGGGGGCAGAGGAATGGGGAAGGGGAGTATTTATGAAAAATTAAATTCCTAGGCCCTGCTTCAGATCCACAAAGCCAGAATTCCATTGTGGGGCTCAGGCAAGGACATCCATGAACATTAAAGTTTGAGAACAGTAATAGCATATGGAGGCCAATTTGGAGATTGAGGTTGAACAAGGAAAATACCTGTGACAGAGGAAAAGAGGGGGCATTGCAGGTTGAAGGTGTTCCTAAGAAAATGCCAAGAAGTAGAATCAGCCAGATGAATGCAAGGAAAAAGAGTAGTGAGTAGACTGACTTTGCTAGGATGCAGAAGCTTTGATGGGAGCAATGAGAAATCACCTTTAGTAAGAGAAGGGAGAAGAGAAGGATTTGTTGTTCAGTCGCTCAGTCGTGTCTGACTCTTTGCGACCCCATGGACTGCAGCACGTCAGACTTCCCTATCCTTCACTATCTCCTGGAGTTTGCTCAAACTCATGTGCATTGAGTTGAAGATGCCATCCAACCATCTCATCTTCTGTCACCCCCTTCTCCTCGTGCCCTCAATCTTTCCTAGCATCAGGGTCTGCCTGCCTAAGAGAGCAGTCTTATCAAACCTGAGAGACATTAAATGAAGGGATTTCTATGATCCCAGAGTCAACAGATGAGCTGCCTCTCGGACTTCAAACTTGGAATTTCCCTCTCCCATGAAATGGAGGTAATGTTAACACCACTTATTCTTCACATAGCAACAATAGCCAATCTTAGTGAGCTCATACTGTGTGTCAGGCATTTTGAAAAATATTGATATTTTAAATACATGGCATCATTTAATCCTCACAGCATCCCTATGAGTAGATACTATGCTGTGTTGTGCTTAGTCACTCAGTCGTATCCGACTCTTTGCAACCCCATGAATTGTAGCTCGCCAGGCTCCTCTGTCCATGGGATTCTCCAGGCAAGAATAGTGGAGTGGGTTGCCCTGCCCTTCTCCAGGGATCTTTCCAACCCCAGGATCGAACCCAGGTCTCCCACATGGTAGGCAGATTCTTTACTATCTGAGCCACCAAAGAAGCCCATGGTAGATACTATAATGATCTCCATTCTATAGATGAAGAGACTGAAGGACAGAGAGGGAAAATAACTTGCTTAAGATCACACAGCTGATAACCAGAATTCAAATCCAAGTCGTTCTCTCCAGATTGTACCTGTAGTTACAATGATGTGTTACTCACATTAGTTCTAACTTATTCAGAGGACTACAACATAGTCCTAAATAAAGGTGCTTTCCTTCTTTGGGACATGATAATCATTATGTATGATGGGGGCTTGGCCTGGAGGTCCAAAGACAATTCAGACTATAAGCAGGCTTGGCTATCGCCTGGATAAGCACACCATCTCATGCAGAGCCCCTCACATCTTGCTTCATAGATTGATGATGGTCCATAAAGAGGTAAGTGTAGTTGTAGAGAATGAGCCTTTAGAAACCTTATAGCAATTTTACAGAGTACTGTTATGTCTGTTGATGTTCACAAAAAAAATGAGGGCTTGTATTTTTTTTCATTATATTTTTTCTAGAAATTGTTATTATATTTTATAAAAGTATCTATAGACTGAAAAAATTGAAAACAAATCAAAACAAAATCGTGGTTCTTCACTCCAGATGGATTGTGATGCGCGGGTCTAGTGGGTATAAGAGAAAACTGTAAACAACTAACAATACTGAGGTATTCTCAAGCTCTGATGTGGGTGGGAGGCTGACTGGTAGAGCTGATCTGAACCTTTATTTTGACATGGCAGCCTCTTCCACTTTACAGAATCAACCACCTTGAGGATTATTATGACAGATTACAATGTGAAACAAGCCCTTTTTTAGTAGACATGTTCTTAGAGGTCATGCGTTCAATTCTGGGCAATTACTGTCAGTTTAAACATTCAAGATGAAAGAAGGCAGTGTATAATTAATCAAGCAGAGGCACATAGATTCTAAGCAGTAAAGATTCAACGGGATAGTAGATAGAATAGAGGGAAGAGGGAAGGGAACCCTTGTCATTTCCATTGATATTATTCCCAGTGCTTAGTCATTCAGTCATGTCTGACTCTTTGTGACCCCATGGACTGCAGCCTGCCAAGGCTTCTCTGTTCATGGGGATCCTCCAGGCAAGAATTACTGGAGTGGGTTGCCATTCCCTCCTCCAGGGATTATCCCTAGAGTCATATGTTAAAAAATCTTAAACACTTTCAACTTTGCACTTTTGCTAAAAACAGAGCAAGACAGGGAAGAAAATGATACAGTAGCATTAAATAAGTCCTCTTCTGGCACTGTTTATTTCCTCATTCATTCACCAAATATTTAATGTGTACCTATTACCTCCCTGCTTGGCACTTGTGGATACAAAGGTTACATCCCTGTCTTCAAGGAGGTCACAGTTTAGTAGGACAAACATGGAAGCAGTTATGAAAACCTTGATAAGTCATAAAAGAGCAGTAATTCTCAAGGAGGTATATGTCTCAGAATTAACATGGGAGAGAAATAATTTGAAAAGTCATATCAATATTCTACCACTTTATACATAACAGAGATAAAATAAGCATATTGACAGGGAAAAACTGAGAAGGGGGTGACAGAGGATGAGATGGTTGGATGCAATCATCGATTCAATGGACATGAGTTTGAGCAAAGTCTGGGAGACAGTGAAGGACAGGAAGGCCTGGCGTGCTGCCGTTCATGGGGTCTCAGAGAGTCAGACATGACTGAGAGAGTGAATAACAGCAACAAAAGACTGAAAATAAAGATCAGTAAAAGTTTGGCTGATGGGAGGGATAAGATGATGGTTATCCAAATTAGGAATCTGGATTCTCACTTGGGTATGAATGTGTATTCCAGTGTCTTTGCAAGCAGCAGGGGAAAGGGGAGGAATGGCAGGACAGGCAAGACATTTCCCCAAAAGGAGCATACTTTTTAATTGAAACATGTTAATTATCATATATGAAATCAATCGTCAGCCCAGGTTTGATGCTCGGGGCTGGTGCACCGAGATGACCCAGGGGGAGGGAATTGGGAGGGAGGAGGGAGGGGGGTTCTGGAGGGGGAACATATGTATACTCATGGAAGATTCATGTCAGTGTATGGCAAAACCAACACAATAAAGTAAAGAAAATTAAAAAAAGTCAAGGGACTTCCCTGGTGGTCCAGTGGTTAAGACACCAAACTCCTAATGCAGCAGGCATGGGTTTGATTCCTAGTTGGGAAACTAAGATCCCATATGCCTTACGCAAATGAGATGATTGGACAGCATCACTGGACTCAATGGACATGAGTCTGAGCAAGCTCTGGGAGAGGGTGAAGGACAGGGAGGCCTGGCATGCTGCAGTCCATTGGGTCACAAAGAGCTGGACATGACTGAGCAACTAAACAACAACAACAATGCCTTAGGCACAGCAAAAAATAAAAAAATAAAAAAATCAAGACATGCTTTTTGAGTTTAGGTATGAAGAGAAACTATGGAAACTATGGAGGCTAAAACACTATCTGGGGTTGGATGGAAGTAGACATACGGAAATGATGCATGTTGAGTCCTGAACATTCAGTAAGCAGTCAGAGTGTAATAAATATGCAAATAATGCAGGGGAAGGCCCCCTTCTACAGTGCATGGCTATCCCCCTACCTCCTTGGCAGTTAAAGGACAGCATGGGCAACCTAGAGCAACAATGGTGCTGAAAGTCAGACCTTTGAGGAATCTGGCATGTAGCACCATTAGTGCTAGGAGCTCTGGTTTTCAAAGTCTGTGTGTGTGTGTGTGTGTGTGTGTGTGTGTGTGTGTGTGTGTTAGTTGCTTAGTCGTGTCTATTTGCAACCTACCAGGATCCTCTGTCCATGGAATTCTCCAGGCAGGAATACTGGAATAAGTTGCCATTCCCTTCTCCAGGGGATCTTCCTAACCCAGGGATCAAACCTGGGTCACCTGCATTGCAGGCAGATTCTTTACCATCTGAGCCACCATGGAAGCCCTTTCACAAACAGGGCATGATAATCTGCATAGACCTCACAGATCTGTTGTGAGGCCCTAAGAAGATGCCAGAGTATTCTGTTAAATCTTAGGGAGTATGTGCTTATGTGTTGACTTCCCTGGTACCCCGAAACCCCAGTAAGGTTATCCAAAGCCCCCAGGGATAAGCAAGATCACTGATGTAGAAGGCACTAAGCCCCTCAGAAAGTTAGTATTTGGAAATATTAATAATAATGATCTACATCTGCTTCAATGCAAAGAAATAGAGGAAAACAATAGAATGGGCAAGACTAGAGATCTCTTCAAGAAAATTAGGGATACCAAGGAACATTTCATGCAAAGATGGGCAAAACAAAGGACAGAAATGGTAAGGACCTAACAGAAGCAGAAGATATTAAGAAGAAGTGGCAAGAATACACAGAAGAACTGTACAAAAAAAGATCTTCAAGACCCAGATAATCATGATGGTGTGATCACTCACACTCACCTAGAGCAAGACATCCCGGAATGTGAAGTCAAGTGGGCCTTAGGAAGCATCACTACATACAAAGCTAGTGAAGGTGATGGAATTCCAGATGAGTTATTTCAAATACTGAAAGATGATGCTGTGAAAGTGCTGCACTCAATATGCCAGCAAATTTGGAAAACTCAGCAGTGGCCTCAGGACTGGAAAAAGTCAGTTTTCATTCAAATCACAAAGAAAGGCAATGCTAACAAATGCTCTAACTACCTCACAATTGCACTCATCTCACACGCTAGTAAAGTAATGCTCAAAATTCTCCAAGCCACGCTTCAACAATACGTGAACCATGAACTTCCAGATGTTCAAGTTGGTTTTAGAAAAGGCATAGAAACCAGAGATCAAATTGCCAACATCTGTTGGATCATTGAAAAAGCAAGAGAGTTCCACAAAAACATCTATTTCTGCTTAATTGACTATGCCAAAGCCTTTGACTGTGTAGATCACAATAAACTGTGGAAAATTCTGAAAGAGATGGGCATATCAGACCACCTGACCTGCCTCTTGAGAAACCTGTATGCAGGTCAGAAAACATGATATAACTGGACATGGAACAACAGACTTGTTCCAAATAAGAAAAGCAATATGTCAAGGCTGTATATTGTCACCCTGCTTATTTAACTTGTATGCAGAGTACATCATGAGAAATCCTGGGCGGGATGAAGCACAAGCTGGAATCAAGATTATTGGGAGAAATATCAATAACCTCAGATATACAGATGACACCACCCTTATGGCAGAAAGTGAAGAGTAACTAAAAAACCTCTTGATGAAAATGAAAGAGGAGAGTGAAAAAGTTGGCTTAAAGCTCAACATTCAGAAAACTAAGATCATGGCATCTGGTCCCATAACTTCATGGCAAATAGATGGGAAAACAGTGGAAACAGTGTCAGACTTTATTTTTTGGGGCTCCAAAATCACTGCAGATGGTGATTGCAATCATGAAATTAAAAGATGCTTATTCCTTGAAAGGAAAGTTGTGACCAACCTAGATAGCATATTAAAATGCAGAGACGTCACTTTGTCAACAAATTTCTGTCTAGTCAAGGCTATGGTTTTTCCAGTAGTCATGTATGGATGTGAGAGTTGGACTATAAAGAAAGCTGAGAGCCACAGAATTGATGCTTTTGAACTGTGGTGTTGGAGAAGATTCTTGAGAGTCCCTTGGACTGCAAGGAGATCCAACCAGGCCATCCTAAAGGAGATCAGTGCTGGGTGTTCATTGGAAGGACTGATGTTGAAGCTGAAACTCCAATACTTTGGCCACCTCATGTGAATAGCTGACTCGTTGGAAAAGACCCTGATTCAGGGAAAGATTGAGCGCAGGAGAAGGGGACGACAGAGGATGAAATGGTTGAATGGTATCACCAACTCAGTGGACATGGATTTGGGTGGACTCTGGGAGTTGGTGATGGACAGGGAGGCCTGGCATGCTGCAGTTCATGGGGTCACAAAGAGTCTGGCATGACTGAGAAACTGAACTGAACTGAACTGAATATCTGCTTCTCTCTGATCATTCCTTTTTTTCAAGGCTTGACACCAAGCAAGCCCACATACCATGCCCTCTATTGTTGAAATTGGGCTGCACTGCCATGTCCATTAGCTGCCAAGCATTCTGCTTCCAATTCTAAAGCAGTGAGTTTTGTGTTTGTTGTTAACTTCAATGAAAATAACTTCCTGCCAAAATATGCAGACAGAGACTTATGTAAATATCACATGCTCATCGTCTCCTATTGTTTGAGACCATGTATCCAATATCAGAACACGATGAGCTATTGGTCACATCTGGCAGAATCCTTAGGAGACTTTGAGATTGGAATCTCTGCTGGAGCAGAGGTGACTGAAGGCACAAGACGAAGAGTGTAGTTTTCCTAAAAGTGAAATAATGGGATGAAAACTCTCAGCCAAATATCTTTTAGTGCTCATGATCCCTTATAGCACAATTCCATTTTTTTAGCTTGAAAAGGCTGTACCTGTCACTAGGGTCTCCTCCCAATCAGTGGGCTCGGACCTGATAAAAAGAAGGCCTGACCCAGCCAGTCCATCAAGAAGACAAGCGGCAAGCCCAAGGCAGGGAGGGGTGACAAAGGTACCAAGGAGCAAGAAGAAACGTTACACATCATCTTACATACCACTGCTCTTCTGACCCCTGGTACTTCCTGGAGTGGTATATGGATGAATTCATAGCAATTGTTAGCAATGGCAGCCAGCAGGTTTGTTCTGAACCATAACCAGGAATTAAGTAAAGGTAAAGAATCTGCCTTCAATGCAGGAGACCTGGATACGGGAAGATCCCCTGGAGAAGGGAACAGCTATCCACTCCAGTATTCTGGCCTGGAGAATTCCATGGACTGTATAGTCCGTGGGGTCACAAAGAGTCAGACACGAATGAGCTAACTTTCACATCGAGTAAAGGTGACTTCTGTGTAACTCAATTATGCTTTCCCCATCGCAAGCCCTGTTGTAGCCTTCCCAGCTGCCCAGGCTTCAACCCGTTCCCCCCTCTCCTTCATATTCTCTTGTCCTGAGTACCTTGCCCAATTAAGTTCTTGTCTGGTCAGTTTATTAGAGCTAAAACATGAATAGTTGCTGAAGGCTTTACTTCTGAACATGGGCTTTCTATCTTCAAAGAAAGAAGTAAATAGAGCAGCAACTAGGTGTGGCAGGTAAAGTGATGATCTACTTCTGGATTCCTCCTTTTATATTAATGGATAATATGGGCAATAGGGTGGCATTATAGGGT
Organism: Antilocapra americana; assembly: GCA_007570785.1. Taxonomy (NCBI): domain Eukaryota; kingdom Metazoa; phylum Chordata; class Mammalia; order Artiodactyla; family Antilocapridae; genus Antilocapra; species Antilocapra americana. The sequence goes on from ML661243.1 coordinate 2,530,379, forward strand.
GGAATTTTCCACTGTGATTCAGAAGTACAATACAGACCATGGTGATGTATTTTGCCTTTACCTCAGACCATGAGAAAGAAACTGAGAGAATTAGACACTACAATTTAATATACCAAGATTAAAGCAATTATTGTAAATTAGCTTAATCATTCCTCCATATGCCTTCAGAAGCAGGATTTTCTTTTTTATATTCTATTGTCACTACCAAAGAAATGGAGGCTTGTAAATACAGATAAACTTAATTTTAAAGGGTTTTCTATGCTCAAAGGTTCTGATGCTTTTAATTAAAAATTTCCTGATTATACATAGGAAAGTGTGTTGAGGCAATGTGAGACACCAGGAGAGCATGAATGACATATGGGAAGCAAATGATGGTGAACATGTAGCTGTCTTTTCATTTCATCCACATATATTTTATTCTAAAGACAGTAAGATCTACTCTTAGGATGGCCTCTAACTGACTCTGGAGCTCCTCAAGGCCAGATAAGAGGGAGCAGCTTAAATGATTTCCTCCCTCTTAAGCCATAGATTTTAGACTTGCGTTTCTGGAACACTCCAGCAAGAAATCACTAAGGGAGTACTCCAGAAGATGGAGAGCAGTGCTTTTCAAGGTTTAATGTGCACACGAATCACCTGAGAATGTGTTAAAATGCAGATTCTGATTCAGCAGTCTGGAGTGATGCCCAGGGTACTTTACTTCTAACAAGTTCCCTTGTGATACTGATGCTGCTTGTCCATAAGACATATTTTGAGTTGCAAGGAACATTCTAGATACAGAGTCTAGATACCAAGCCCTCTTTGACTTGGAGCAGTGCATATGTGACGAGGCAGTGGAAAAGTAGTACAGTTCTCTCTGGACCAAGTAGAGGGCAGAGGAAACACAAGGGAGGAAGATATGAGAATGATGACACTCGTGCTCCCCAGGGGTTCAAATAGATGAGTTTTAAGCATTACACACCAGAAGGGCAGTTGCTTTCTCATGCTAAAATAGGAACTATGCCTAGTGGCGAAGAGCCTGTGTTATGAAGTCATATTCTCTGGGTTTAGTTTTCACCCTTGTTACTTTCTAATGGAGATCTTGATCATGCCTGAGCTTGAGTTTACTTGTCTATAAAGTTTGAATAATAGAACTTATCTCAGGATGGATATGAGGATTAGATGAAATAAAGAACATAAAACTGGAGCATAGCACCTGCTATAGAGTGCTTAATAAGTGGTAGCTATTGTCATGCTTTCCATCTTTGAGTTGATTGCATTTAAGTACCACTGGGCTTTCTCGAAGTGTTAGGCATGGTAGTGTCATAGCTGCTTTTGATGTGACTTTCAAAGCAGCTTCAATTGTCTGAGACTTAAGAACAGTTGGTGATTTCAGATTTAAATAAATGGGATTCTAGACAAAAGCATGAAAATGGGAAGAAAAACTCCCTGGCAGGAACTATGCTTATTTTGTTCTTTGACTCTTGTCGCTGCTTCTGCCTACAACTTCTCTGGCTTGAGAATCACTTGAATAAAGAAAGAATGATTTAAAAATAAGATTGAAACAAACTCTTCTGTTTCTGCAAAAAAAAAAAAAAGGAAATGTAGAATTGGGGCAGCTATCATGCAGCCTGGGGCAGGCCAGGCCAAAGGGAAGGGAAGAGAGGAAAGAAAGCCTGAAGAAAGAGGTTCCCAAGTCCATCAACTATACACAGAGCATCACTGAGGTGTAGTTACTTTCCTGGGGGTAAATAAGAGCATTAGACAGAATTCCTGGGCTATGGTCTAGTTGGGAAGATATTGGAGTGAAACACACACCCCCATGCAAACACATACAGATGGATAAACATACCTGTAGCAAAGCTTCAGTGAGGACACTACTGTGTTTCTGGGGAGTAGAAATTAGTCTGGAAGGGAAGATTGGGTCTGACTGTGAAGGTGCTTGAATATGAAAGATACCCTGTGGGCAATTAGAAGTCAATGGTATTTTGATGGAGGTGGGGTACCATATGCAAAAGAGCATTTTAGAAAGATTAATCTGGTAACAGTTTGAGCAATTCATTTTAGCAAACACTTACTGAATATTATGTATAGCCCCTGATGGCTCAGACGGTAAAGCGTCTGCCTGCAATGCGGGAGACCTGGGTTTGATCCCTGGGTCAGGAAGATCCCCTGGAGAAGGAAATGTCAACCCACTCCTGTACTCTTCCCTGGAAAATTCCATGGACAGAGGAGCCTTGTAGGCTACAGTCCATGGAGTCTCAAAGAGTCAGACACGACTGAGCGACTTCACTTCTTCCTGATGTGAAGAGCTCACTCATTAGTAAAGACCTTGATGCTGGGAAAGATTGAGGGCAGAAAGAGAAGGGGGCGACAGAGGATGAGATGGTTGGATGGCATCATCGACTCAACAGACATGAGTTTAGCAAGCTCTGGGATGTAATGAAGGACAAGGAATCCCGGTGTGCTGTAGTCCATGGGATCACAAAGAATCAGATACGACTGAGAGACTGAACAATGGCAAAAATGTATAGCACCAGGGTCCAAAATGCAGAGCTATACAGGAATACAGAAAAAAATTCCATATTCTCTGAAAATTAAAAGTCTTGTCAGTGAAACAGATACACTTTATATACTAATACGGAATGATTTCCAAAATAGAGTATTACATATAAAGAGGTAAAGTATAGAACAGTATGTTTATTTTTTAATAATTAATTTACTTTTTTCTTTACATTATTGTGTTGGTTTTGCCATACATTGACATGAATCTGCCATGGATTTTTTTCTCCCACCTCCCTCCCGATTCCATCCCTCTGGGTCATCCAAACATGCTACCATTTGTTAGGTAAGAATGGAGGTAAGTCATGTATGTTTATATATATGTCTGTATACATATACAATTTATACAAGATGTATATGTGTAAAATTTGTGCAAGGATACACAAAACTCTAATTATGTTGATTGCTTCGAGGGGAGAGAATTAGGGTGGCTAGTTGGTAGGGGTGTTAATTTTACGCATATCCTGTGGCACCCTTTGAGTTTTAGAAATAAATGAATGTATTATCTACTTGCATTAAAATTTGTTTTTATAAAATAATGTGTATGGGAGTATGGGAAGGAAAAGATGAATTCCAGCTGGAAAATCTGAGAAGACTTCTGAGAGCATGTGGTCTATGAAGGTGATGGTTTGAGTGGGAGGTATTTCAAGCAGAGGACAGAGCTTGCCTTGAACCATGAGGTAGGAGATAGATTTGCACTGGTCCATACGGTAGCCACCAACCACATGTGACTACTGAACACTTGAAATATAGCTAGCGTATGTGAGATGTGCTGTAAGTGTAAAATACTCAAGGGTTTTTGAAGACATAGTAAGGAAAAAGGATGTAAAGTTTTTCACTAATAATTTTTTGATTACATATTAAAAGGATAGTATTTTGGCTATATTAGGTTAAATATATTAAAAAGGATGTCACTTGTTTCTCTTTATTTTTTATAAGTGTATCTACTAGATTATATAAAATTACATCTGTGAGTTACATTAGATGTTTGCTAAACAGTGCTAATCTAGATAGTGGAGATTTTTAAAGAGTTTTGAATTAGGTTAGTAGGGCTACAGCAGAGGGTATACAGGTAAGAGTGAGTGGGAAGTTTGGAAGAAGTGTGCCAGGCCAAATTGTGGAGGGCATTGGCTGCTCAGCTAAAGAGCTTGGACTTTAATTTTTTTTTTTTAATCTGGCTGTGTTGCTTCTTAGTTGCAGCTTGCAGGATCTTCATTCCATCATGTGGGGTCTTTTGTTGTGCCATGTGGGCTCTCTATTTGTGGTGCACAGGTTCTGGAACGCATGAGCTTCAGTAGTTGTGGCACCAAAGCTTAGTTGCTCTGGGGGCATGTGGTATCTTAGTTCCCCAACCAGAGATCAAACTCGTGTCTCCTGCATTGCAAGGCAGATTCTTAACCACTGGACCACCAGGGAAGTCCTCCTGGAATTTAATTTTGTATTCACTGGTGGGTCTCTGAAGGGCTTGGAGTGGAAGAATTTGATGATCAAATGACTGCTTTGGACAGGGGTGAAAGTATGGGCAGGAAGAATAATTATGACAGTAACAAGGAGTGAGGCACTAGGGTCTGGGCTTAGGTGGTAGCGTTGAAACCAGAAAGAGAGCCACATAAACAATATTACAAAGGGAGAATTGATAGAACTGAGTGGAGGTGTAGATGTCAGAGACAACATGAAGCTTTGCATCCCCGGTGATTAGAAGCATGTCAGTGCATGTAATAAACATAATGAAGCCTGGAAAAGAAGCTGGATGGGACTTGCCTGAGAGAGAAGATGATTTTTGACATGGTGAGCTTGAGGTGGCTGGCTGAAATGTAGCAGTGAGGGTATGAGGGAAACAGATTTTGGGGTCTTAGAAGAGGTGATCAAAGCAATCAGATAATTATTATAATGATGAATATTTGTATGGCATTATGCTACACACAATGCTCTCACACGGATTATTTTACATAATCCTTACAATAGTCAGAGGCTCAAAGAATTTAAGTTTCTTGGCCAGGATCACACAGCTAGTTAGTGACCAAGGTAGCGTGCTGAAACTTGCTTTCTATCACTGTGCTTGAAATAAATTGCCAGGAGAAAATGCAGAGAAAACCCCGGACTCTAGATTATACAATTTCAGTTCCCCCAGGCTGCTGCCTAAATTGAGGGGTAGACCCAACCCTGGGGAAACTGTATTAGGTTCCCTTCAGTTGTTTTAAACATCTTTTTTAGAAATGAGGAAGCCAAGACCCTAGAAATTAAGTAAAATGTCAAAATCTCTGTTAGTGAAGGGGAGAGGTGGAACTCAGACAAGCGCTGTGGTTCATAGCATGACTGTCTCCAGGTATTAATATTTCCTCCATGTTAGAGGAGTGTCTCTGTCTCCTGTCATGAGCCTTGTCAAACTAACATGGGCTTGGTCATAGAGCTTGCTTTGGCCCATGGAACGTGGGCCAAAGCGACCTCTGTCGCCTATAATCAGAAGCTTTAACAGCCATGACATGGTTCAGTGTTTTTTGCTCTCTTCCCTCTATAGTAAGAATGGTATGTCCCAAAGAAGGACTCCTCTCTCAGTTGAGATCCTGGAATAATGAAGGTGTACTAAGGAAGCAGAGCCAAAGATGACCTGTAGCAGCTGCAGGGCCCTTTGCTATGGTGATTGAGCTTGAGGGATTGTTTGTAACTGTACTACGAACTAGCCTAAGCTGACTTTGTGCTTTGTTTCCATTACACTGACCCATTACACAAATGCTTACTTATCAACTGGTTAACTTGTCATCCTTCAATTAAATGTCACTTTTTCAAAGACTTTTCTTGACCACACAGTCTAATTTAGGCTCCCCTCCTAAACATAAATCATTATTTTCTTTTATAGTATCTGCATTCTTTCCTTCTTAGGCATTTAATGCAATTGTCATAGGCATCATAGATTTGTTTATCATTGCCATGTTCCACTTGACTGCAAGCTCATGAAGACCTGAATCCCATCTATTTTTGCTCACTGTTACAAAGCACCTGTCACACAGTAGTTGCTCAATAGATATTTGTGGAATAAGTGATGGACTAATGAATAGCTTATTGTTATCCTGGTTGTTGGATTATAAACTGAAAAGGTAGGGGGATGCTGTGATTAGTGGAGATAAAGCTCCTAAAAAAACTCCTGGGTGCAAAGATCAGCGACTCTTTTTTTTTATCTTTCTCTTTTAAGGAAACTTTGAAAGCAGTGGCACATTTCAAAACCCTTAAAAACAGATTCACTTTCCAACAGACCTGTGGCCTGGCAGGCTTCCTGCCTAATACCAGGGAAGCCTGTGGAAGCCCAAAGAAAAACTAGAAGGGCTCCTTTGAAAGAAAAGAGGACTGTTGCCATAGAATGCTTAGTCATAGAGAGTAAAAAAAAGTCACCTGCCCTTCTTCTTCTGAGTGGTTGTTGCAATTTAGTGAGAAGTGGAAAAGAAGGGGAGAGAAAGAGACAACTGGGAAATAGAAATTATGGGCTGGATATAGTGGATGCTTTTCTGGTGCAAAGCAAAGGAAAAAATAAGACCTACTTCCCTTCACTTTCATCTGCCAATAGAACACTTAAGAGGTGGCTCTGGACTGTATCCTACCAAGCTGGCAATCAAGAATTTGAAGACTTTGTGTAAAACTGCCAGCCTCTTCATGACAGGGACATACACACATGCTCAGGTGGTAGGAGGGAGGAGGAAGCAACAGTTCTGTATTTTACCTCATGAAAGGTCTTGTATTGAGAAACTCATGAGGTTCCACAGCTTGAGTTATGGACACATGCAGTGAACGCTGAGGTTGGGGCTATAGTTTTAGTGGGTGGAGTCAATGACCCTTTCCTCCCAGGATGCCCGTTAATCCTCTGACCCTAAGGGTCCTGCCTTCTGTGGCTCTAGAACACACAGTGAGGGTAGGTTCCTTAGGCAGCACCAGAGAAGGAAAGCTTATGGGGATACACTGCACTTTTAAAAAGTAAAATAAATGTAATAAAAAGCATGCAGCATAATTGCCATGACTTACGCCCCATGACATTTGATAATAACAAGGTTGGTACATTACAAATAAGTTCCACATTTACAACTCTGCCTTGATATTTACACTTATTAAATTGTTTAGGGAGGTGGCTCCTGCCTGCTGGAAGCCCATATATAAAACATATTAGCATGATTGGAGTACAGCCAAATCCCTCAGTGTACATTGCAGATACTTGTTAAAAGCTTGACCTTGGAGGGAAAGCCATCCTCCTTGTCTTCAATCAGTCATCAGCTCCTGAAAGTGCTCCTCTGAAATCTACTTCCAGTCATGCACACTTGGGGGAGCTTGTCCTCGATGCTGACCTTAGGCAGGCCCTCAGTTCCCAGGACAATGATGAAGGCTGAGTTCTCACCTGGAAGAGGAAATTAGCTATGGTAGTTCCTATGATTTTCAATTACCTGTACCAAACATTCCTTTTCATTTGTTTAATTTACTGAGAGTTGACACTATACATTAATTCATTGAGAAATTGCTTTGTGTAAAGGCCCAGAGATGAATGAGACAGTCATGGCCATCAAGAAACTTACACTTTAAGTCAAGGACACAGACAACTAACTCTAGTAGAAGGCAGAATGAAATAAAGGCCATAATAGGAGTATGAGCAAATTGCTGTGGGAGCATAGATAACACAATTTATTTTAATGAGGAAAGGAGAACTAAGGAAGGCTTCAGAAAGGCAGCATTGGTCCTTGAAGGATTAATAGAAAAAGGGTGAGGTTGGGCAGTGAGGTCATACCAGTCAGAGTAAACTGCATGTACATAAAATGGCATGAATGAAAATACACATTCGGGGAAGTAATCATATGTTTGTTTGTTTATCATTGGGAAGCTCCAATGATAAATCCAGTGTAGCATGGCTGAAGGGATGGTGAAAGGGCTTGAAAGTTACGTTTGAGTCTGTTCCTGGAAACTCTTATAATAGTTTTGTTAAAGGGAACAATTGAATTTTTTGAAGTGGATCAAGAATGGCATTTTAGGAAGCAATCTTTAGCAATGTGAAGGATGAGTTGAAGACGTAAAAGACCAAAAACAGGGAGACCAACGTCTATGCCTGACTAGATATTATGGGAGTGGGAATAACACAAAGATGTTTCTGGTGTTTCTAGCCTTAGAGACTGGGAGAAGTGTATTACCCATAATGAGATGGGCAATCTGGAGAGAAGGATCACTTTGCTGGAGAAGCACATATTTGGTTGGGGATATACTGAGCTTTGGGGCTTCCCCAGTGACTCAGTGATAAAGAATCCACCTGTCAATGCAGGAGACACAGGTTCAATGATTCCCGGGAGGAGTAAATGGCCCCACTCCAGTATTCTTGCCTGGAGATTCCCATGGACAGAGGAGCCTGGTGGGCTATTGTTCATGGGGTTGCAAAGAGTTGGACATGACTGAGCACGCACATACCACATATTTTTAGTGTGTGAGCTATCTTTTAAAGGTGGTTGTGGGGTTCTGATGAGATCTCAGTCATCTGCTTATGGGAAATTGTCAAAGCCATGGATATGGCTACCACAACCCTGATTGTGGGAGAATACAAATGAACACTGGGACTATTGCCTATATTTAGCATTCACGTAAAGATAACCACTAATAAACAGGAGTGATGAATTTTCTGAGTGGTGGGAGAAGACAAGCCTAGGGGGACCTGGTTCCAAACTGAGGAAAAATAAGCAGGATGAGGATAAAGGGAAATTCATAGGATTTGGCAATGAGGTGATCAGTGGTAGCCTTGAAGGAGAGAGATTCGTGGGAAGGTTGCTGTTGTGGTTTAATCAGATAGAGGAGACTTCAGGATGCTCATAGACTAAGGGGAAATAAGATGATGGAATAATGGATGTGAAAAGTGAAAGTCCTTTCAAAAGTACAAAGCACCACACAATACAAGGTCACAGCAAGTCAGCTTTTTATCCCAGATGCTCTGGAGTTGAAAGGTCATTGATATCTGACAGATGCTTTGGTTTTTATCATTATACTGAGTTCTACTAAGGGGGCCTTATTCCTGACCCCTTTCATCTCACTTTCTCCCCTGCTCCTGACCCCCGGCACCACCATAGCTGGGTAAATAGCTCATTACTTGATTTCTGTCAGCAGATTTAGGTGACAGCTATTACATGTCATAGGTTATATGCCATTATATATTATATGTCATAGATATGTCACTCAGCTATTATATGTCACAGATTTCCAAAAAGTGTTAAAAGAGGAAATTCATAGTATTTGGTTATTTTCAATGTAATTCCCATTGTGATATTCAGGTTCCTGGAAGAAAACAAAGGGACAATAACACAAGATGTTTGTGGGGTGAGGGTGAGATGGAGCAAATTCAGAAACCAGGTCCCCTTCTAGAACAAAACAAAAATTAGCTAAAATAAAGCCATTCAATGTCACATGTATCCAGCAGTTAAATGTATTCAGGAGGGAAGTCCTGATTCTTGGAGTAGAAAGGTATTTAGCATAAAGGGAATAGACCTGAGTAGAGTTTAAAAGACTGAGAGATTCCTGAGAAAACAAACAGTAGAATTTGCTGTTCTTTAAGCAAGTAATTGTTGCTCAAGAAATTCTGAAATGTATGACTTAAAATATTAACCAGACACTTAAGAAGTCATAACCATGAACTAATTAAAGCTTTTCCCATAAATTATACTTCATTCAAATGCCTTTCTTTCCTATAAGAGACCAAAACTGAATCCGGATATTTTAATATTCACTCAATTTTTGTCAGTTTTTCCTTTCTTTGAACAGTCTTTCAGTGTTTTGACTTTCAGTCTATTGAGGAGAAAATAGAAGGGGTTGGAAAGGGGAAAAGAAAGGGGAAGAGAGGAAAGAAAAGAACACAGCACAGAGAGCTCACCCTGGCCCTTGTTACCATAATCACTATAATGTCGCTAAATATATCCTTGTGTGGAACTGTGTTTTTCCTTTCTGCTCTGTTTTCATGACTTGATGCTACTTGTATGTGAGGTTTGTATGAGCCATTCAACACCACCAATGATGGGGTCATATCAAGTGTCAGAGCTGTAGCTGTGCATATCCATAGTATCACTGTAAAGATGAGCTTTTCTTCTTATATTCAATTTTTGTTATTGTTCTTGAAAGTAGCCCATCAGTCACTCGGGCCTGAAATCTTGGTGTCAGATTTTATATTTCTTCTCCTTATACCCTCAACATCTAATTGATTGCCAGTTATTGAGATGCTACTCGGGTCTGTCCCACTGATGCTATGCTAGTTCGAGCTCTCATTAATTATCAAAAGTATTATTGCAAAAAGTGTTTTTCTAATTGCCTCCAACACAGTTGGGCTTATGTGACCCCTTCCTGCTGTCTTACACACAGCTTCCAGCACCATCTTCCTGAAGTTTTCCATGTTCTTTCTTCAAAGAAGTGAAGTGTTAGTTGCTCAGTCATGTCCAACTCTCAGCGACCCGATGGACTGTAGCCTGCCAGGCTTCTCTGTTCATGGTATTCTCCAAGCAAGAATACTGGAGGGGGTTGCCATTCCCTTCTCCAGGGGATCTTCCCAATCTCTCAGTATTTCCTGACATTTATAAAATCAAGCACAAACCACACAATCACTGCTGCCTTTCATGGACCTTACACTCTATCCAACCTGAATTGTTCCACATTCTTTACATTTGCACATCAAAGCTTGTACTTCTGCTCAAGACTTCTCTCCTTCCTCAAAAAAAAATTAAGTTCCTTTAGCAAAGTAGAGAAGTTGAAGATTTATTTATTATTAATATTTCTAATAATATAAGAGCTCTTGTGCTTTGCTCATACACATGAGAATAGGGCTTGTATCTGTCCAGCTCACTGTTATGGTCTCAGAGCCCAGCACTGTGGTTGGCACACAGGAGGTGCTCATTAAATTTTGACTGAATGAATAAAAAGTTAAAATGTCCAAATCTACTTACCTTTTAAATTCTATTTCAAATGCCACCAGTGCCCAAAAGTCTATGCTGATACTTTCTTTCCACCTCAATACCCACCTCACCTCATCACTCTACAACACTGTTTTTTTCTGAACTCCCCTAGGCCTTATCTGTACCACTCTTATGACACTGATCGCTTTTTTTCCATCTTGAATTCCATTTCCTTTTGTACATGTCCCATCTCCCATTAGAATGTGAGATCCCTGAAGGCAGAGTTGTGTTTAACTCACAATTGTGTCCTGAAAAGCAGTGTCCATTGAATGGGCACTCGACGATTAGAATCGAGTGATTCTAATCAAGATTAGAATCGAGTGATTCTAATCAAGATTAGAATGATTAGAACACTGGAGCCTTTAGCAAAGTAGAGAAGTTGAAGGCTTATTATTAATATTTTTAATAATATGATAAGAGCTCTTGTGCTTTACTCATACACAACAAAACGTGAAAATATTGTCTGCAACTCAGCCAAAATATAGGTAAGACTACTGGCTGAACTTTTATTAGCCAAGATATAAGGTCACCATGGCTAAAGTCTGAATTCTGGCTAATCTCCAAGAACTAGGGACAAAGTCATAATTTGTACATTTCATGAATTTGTAAGTTGTTTTTCCCTGAAATGGATACTAACTATAATATTTTATTTGTGGCTATTGGGATTCTAGACATCTAAATAAATTCAGTCTGTAAATGGACTCTTTGGCTATTGCTTTCTTTTTACTATAAATCAAAATTACATACCATGTTACATGCATTGCATATATATATATATCAATTTCCAGATTTCCACTTTCCTTTGAGCTCAAATTCCCCTAGCTGTGGATACTCAGGTTTTCAGACTCCCTGCAAAGGAGTTTGCCTACTTGGGTCAATGCAGGAGAAAAAAACCAATATATTTGAGTCCTGAAGGAAACCATTCCAAGGGAAACAATGCTCTTGCCAGGAACTTTGGACCACATCATTTGTAGATCTGGTTATTACCTTGTCCAACCATTCATCTTCAAGTCAGCCCACCTATGACGAGAGATTCTTTTGAAAGCCCTCCAGAGAATAATTATCTACGATCTTTTATTTCTAATTCCAGATTTTTACCCCTCTGAGCATTTGAAGCCCATTTACTTTCATTGTATAATAAAGGTTAAAAACCCTCCTCTGTAGAAACAGTTTCTCTGGAGGATGTAAATCACCCTTCTGACTTTTCTGCACTTTTAAGGTGTGCAGACATCTCTCTACTACTTTGGGAAGAAGTGCTCAAGAATACTTAGAGAAAATCTTATGATTCTCACAGGTATGTGTGTCTTTGAATATATCCCATGATTTCTGCCTGACCAGGTCCTTATAGAAATAATTTGGTACTTTTGTTAAGTCGAAGCTTCTCCTTCTGGGGTATTCTTACATCCTGCCTTTATACTTCAGTTGGTACCTTTCCACCCATCCTTGATATTAATTATCACAGGCAGTAAAACATTTAATGTAATCTTAGCTTTATTGAATAAGTAAGTATGCATTACAGATAGATTGCAAGTCATTCTTGGTCCTGCAAAGAGACAGGCATTTATTCTGAGGCAAAACGAGAACATGAATCCATAATTCTTCTACTGAAATACTTCTGAGTGTCTTGGTATGGGCACAATCTCCCTCAATATCCATTCAAATAGGCTTTGCTGTCACCTCTCCTTTCAGTTAAGGGATTCACAATATCTAAAATAAACTTGTAAAGAACACTTCTGTATCAGAGGTAGTTTTATACCTACATTTTTAATCATAGAAAATATTTGGTCAAAGACTCCATAAAAGGGGCAGAAAAGATACACCGGAGCTCATAGTTGGAACCAATTATTTTTTCAAGCTAATTTGCTGTAGTAAGAAAAGTATCATTTAGAATAGATTGTTCAGCCATTTAACATCAAAGCATGCAGTAGCCTGTGCATACAATGGCTTTTAGAGACAACACTGAATTTGACTTGAGCACCAAGGATGCATTTTAAAAAGTGAAAAGTACATTTATGTGCAATAACTAGTGTCATGAGCTGAATGGTGACTCCCCAAAGATACATCCACATCCCAATTCTTAGAACCTTTGATGTTAACTTACTTGGGAGAAGGGTCTTCACAGATGTAATTAAGTGAAGGATCTTGAGATGAGGAGATTATGTATAAGCTGATGGGCCTTAAATGCCTTCACAAGTATCTTTATAAGAAAGTGGTAGAGGTAGATTAGATATTCAGAGGGAAAGGTGATATGAAGATAGAGCAGAGAGAGCCTTGGTCACAAGTCAAGGAATGATGACAGTCACAAACTGGGAGAAGCAAGGAAGCATTCTCCTAGAAGCTCCAGAGGGAGTACAGCCCTGCCAAGACCTCAATTTAGGACTTCTGGCCTCCCAAATAGTAAAAGAATAAATGCCTGTTGTTTTAAGTGATCACATTTGGAATACTCTGTTACAGCAACCACAGCAACAAAATAGATTTTGGTACCAGGAAGTCAGGGACTGCTATAACTGCTATAACAAATACTTAAAAATGTAGCAGTGGCTTTGGAATGACATCATGTGTAGAGGCAGGAAGAATATTGATGTATATTATAGAAAAAGCATAGATTGCTTTAAACAGGCTGTTGGGAAAAATATGAATTTTAAAGGTGCTTCTCATGAGGGCTCAGAAGGAAATGAAGAACATTTTATTGAAAACTAGAGGAAAGGTGATCGTTATTATATACTGGCAAAAAACAAAAAAGCTTATCCAGATTGTCTCCAACCATTTCGTGCAAAGTAGATCTGTAAGTGATGAATTTGGGTATTTAGCTGAGGAAACGTGAGAGCAAAGCATGGGAGGTATGGTCTAGTTTTTTCTTGAGCTTATAGTAAAATATAAGAAGAAGGGATAAATTGAAGAAAGAACTGGTAAGCAGAAAGGAGCCAGCACTCAATAATTCAGGACATTCTGCACCTATTCAGATTGGAAAAGATGCTAAAATGAAGAGATTCACCATTAGGATACTGGGCTCTGGAGATAAAGCCAAGACTAGGCAATCTTTGGCGACTGCTGTAGAGATTAGGCATTGACTCACTGATTCACTCATTCATCTCGATAAAAGCCAGGAATAGAGTTGGCATTATCTGGCAAAAATCTGTGAGGACTCTCTTGCCTCTCTATTAAATCAATTTGATATTCATGAGGAGCCCACAAAATTTTTAAAAAAGTTATACCAGCAGAAACAGTTCCATCTTGGCCCTAAAGGGACAGAGGACAAAATGAGAGAAGGCTGTCAGAGGACCAAAACTTTACAGGCAAGAAACAGGCTGATTAAGTTGTAAACAGATACTACCCTTTGATAAGATCAACTCTAGGGCAGAGCTGCAGACCTAAAGGGTGCAACCCTGAGACAATGAGGATTATTGTCAAGCCTCAAAACCTAAGGGGATTCTGAGAACAGAACTGAAGCTCAGGCACTTGGCTGAGGTCACAAGACATGGTGCTCAGACCTGTGTCCTGTGCTGTGCTTAGTCGCTTAGTCGTTTCCGACTCTTGGCAACCCCATCGACTGTAGTCCTGCAGGCTCCTCTGTCCATGGGGTTCTCCAGGCAAGAATACTGGAGTGGGTTGCCATGCCATCCTCCAGAAGATCTTCCCAACCAGGGATCAACCTTCCCAACCCAGGACTCCCGCATTTACCATCTGAGCCACCAGGGAAAGGGATTCTGCCAGGCCAAATTCTGAAACTCATCAGGACAAGGAACTCCTTTCTATGTCTGTTCCATTTTCTTCCTTCGGGAATAGGAACGTCTATAACTATTATATGCCTATCCCGTTGCTGCATTTTGGAAGCAGGAGCCCTTTTGATGTCATGTTTTACTGATTCACAGATGCAAAGGAATTTTGCCCTAAGGTTTTGACCTGTTGCTGATTTAGATGATCTAGATGAGATTTTGGAATTTTGAACTGATGATGTTTGGATGAGTTTAAAATTTAGGTTTGGGACTTTGGGGGAATATTAGGGTAGGGTGAATATAATTTGCCCAGTGGACAGACATAAATTTGGGGGTCCAGAAGGCAGATTCTAGTGGGCTAAAGGTCACCTCCAAAAAGATGTGTCCATATCTTAATTCCCATTACATTTGAAAGTTAACCTTATTTGGAAAAAGGGTCTTACAGATGTAATTAAATTTAGGCTCTTCATATGACATTATCTTGGATTATCTCAGTGGGCTTGAAATTACAACAAAAGTGTCCTTATAAGAGAGGCAAAGGGAGTTTAAGTACACAGAGCAGAAGGCAATGCAAAGACAGAGCAGACAGAGATGTGGCCATAACCCAACAAATGCCGATAGCCACCCAAAGTTGGAAGAGACAAGGGAAGATTTTCCTCTAGAGCCTCTGGAGGGAGCATGGCCCTTGATTTTGGACATCTGGCCACAACAACCATGAGAGAATAAATTTCTGATATGTTAGTTCACCTAGTTTGTGGTAATTTATTACAGCAGCCAAAGGAAACTAATACAACTAGTAAACATTTTAAAGGGTTTTGAACTTTTAAAAACACTCAAGGAAATCTGCATAAATTGTGTGCGTATGTGCTTAGTCTTTCAGTAATGTCTGACTCTTTGCAACCCACATGGACTGTAGCCTGCCAGGCTCCTATGTCCATGGGATTTTCTAGGCAAGAATACTGGAGTGGGAAGCCATTCCCTTCTCCAGGGGAGCAGGAGAAATTAAACCCAGGTCTCCTGTACTGTGGATTCTTTACCATCTCAGCCACCTGGGAAGCTCAAAGAGTGGTTTTGCTCTCAACCCCATGGACTGTAGCCCACCAGGCTCCTCTGTCAATGAAATTCTCCAGGCAAGATTACTGGAGTGGGTAGCCTATTCCTTCTCCAGGAGATCTTTCTGACCCAGGGATGGAACCCATGTCTTCTGCACTGCAGGCAGATTCTTTATCATCTTAGTCACCAGCGAAGGCGCTTCTCAATTATGGCAGTAATAAATCCAATAAAAGATTTAGTATAATTTGGCTCTATACACTCTGTACTAAAAATGTCATTATGAATTTTTTTCTGGTGATAATTTCCAATCCAAAACAAACTACAAATGGCTAGAGCAGGACCATTATAAATCTGGGAAGCAAATCCTTTAATTGAGTTACCAGAACTTCATGAAAGACCCTGAAAGGTCTCAATGTTTGTGAAAACTGTGTGGGATTACTCTAAATACAAATATATAATTTATCAATAACTATACCTTTCCCCCCCCAAAACTAAAAAATAAGGCAAGTTCACATCTGGAAAAGGTGATATGTAACAGTATTTCTACCTTGACTAGCTTGATAATATGGCATGGGAAATGTCCTTAAATATTAGTCAGGGTGAATATTTCAAAATATCATTTTCCTGCAGTCTGAAAAACTATCAAAAGACTCAAAGAAGCCATACAATGAAGATTTCAGAAAAGACTTTGTGAAGTTAAAAATATGTTCAGTATTTACATAAATTAGTAGAACCGAAGTGTTGTTGTTATTGTTAAAAAACAGCATGTGAAATTGATATATCCCTTAAACTTCTTTGTGTGTGTGCGTATGTGTGTGTCTTAAGACAGGATAAAATTGTAAAATCTCAGATCCTGTTACTGTTTTTCTCTATTGTAGCAGCTTCAGAGCTTTGCAAAGGATAAGACCTAAGTAAGAATGAACTGGAGGAAAAGGAGGCCGTTTGAATGACTATACATCTGTATAAAAGAAACTGTGAGCTATCAGTAACTTGTTTTCATTATCTCAGGTAGTGATTTGCCAAGCCAGTCATCTGTTCTTTCTGAATATCTATAATGTGCTTTAGAGGAAGTAGAAATAGGATTTTCTATATAAGAAATATACACATAAGAAAATTTTTACAATAATCATAATCATCTGCATGGATTAGTCTTAAAATTATACTCCAGAGAAGTTATACTACATTCTTTCGATGCATTTTAAAAAGTAATAGACAAGTTAAGTATGACCTTCCCTCTCGCATCTATTTAAGAAAAGTGTAGAGCCTGGTTTTTCCTCCTAGAGTTGTTTTGGCAGCATTTAAATGATTTATTAATATAATAAAGTAAGTTAAGTGTGATGGTGATTGAGAAGTTCAGTTAGTCACTGGAATGTGGAATTATTGTGGCAGGATATATAAATATCTACACATATATAAAGTACACACATATTAGTTTTCTTCTTCAGATCACCACAGCAGAATGGGAAAGGGGGAGGAAAGAGGCAGATAAAACAATTGACCTATCAGAGAGTTTTCTGCTGCCTCCTGCAGAGAGAAATCTTTTCCCTCTCAGGTCTCTGAGAACTCTATTCCCTGCCTTCAAGGGGGTCATGGGAGTAAGAAGTAATAGAGAGAAGAAAGAAACTATGGAGAACAGGGATCAATATTTACCTTTAAAAATCTAAATAAAGGTAACAGAATTTGCAGGTTCAACTCTAGCATAAACATTAAAATGTGAGGTTTTTCTCAAAAATAGCCATATAAAGTATTTGTATAAAGTAGATATATGTGCATACTTATAAAATACCTCTTTAAATAAAGTTTAATTTACTTTCTCTAACCGCTTCTGTTAAACTTTGGTTTGTTTTTAGCAATGATAAGTGCCTGCAATATCATGCTGAAACTCTAGATTAATGATAAGTTTAATTTCAGCCAAAGCAGATGAATCCATCAACTTTCACTTGAGATTAGATTCTAAATAACTTGAAGGGGATGAAGTAGTACATTTTTTGAGTTTCCAAGATGGCTTCTTTTACAGAGTGTGCAAGATCAGTGCCTTTCCAAACCATTAACACACACATTTTCACTGGGCTTTTACTTTTCTATATAACAGCAATCAGTGGACATTGATGAATTTTTTCTTTTCTCTTCTCTTCCTTCTTTTTTGGGGGGTGTGTGACAAAATTTGAGTAACATTATACACTTTGGACAGACTGAATGGTTTTGAATACCTTTAGAACTCTTCAATTTCTTGCATTTTTCATCATCACTGTCAGGTCACACACAATAAGAAATAATGCACATCTTTACACTAAAATGAAATGCATGTTTTCAAATCCTGGCAATTGTGTTTGTGTTAGTATAACTGTGGGAGGAGTCTTGCAATAGCTTTATATATGCAAACTGTTTCAACCAGCTTAGCTTGATCTTTGCAGAAATGTACTTATTTCCTCTCCATCCCTTGAGAATAGGTTTTGTTCTTCTCAAACTGTGATTTTGTTCACTTAAATATTTTCTTATTCTTTGGCATCAGGAATCACTTAGATGAGATACCTCCATTGTGGCGAGAGCGTGACCTTTCCAAAGGTACTCGTCTGTTATCTGTAAGACAAAGAGAAAAGAGAACCAAAAACATGGTGAGCTTTAGATCCCAGCTATTACATGATGTCAGGTTGAGAGAGGTTTTCAAACAGTCTTGAAAAATTAATTCAAATAAATATGTAAATAAGTAACATGAAGTCCAGATCTGAGGAATTTATGCTGCAGCTCCCAGGCTGAGTTCAAGAGTTTGAAATAGCATTAAATGACTTTTCTTGGTAAGTGAAGTCAGAGTGATAAAAGAAATGGAAGAATTCGCTCAAGCACAGTCCCTTTGGAAATAGCAGGTGACAATAAAGTTCCTTGGTAAAGACATTAAATTGAAAGGATCTATGTACAGTGCCTTTTGTTGGAAAGCACTTCAATTCCCCGTGAGTTTTCAATCTGTATGTTGGCTACCTCTAGAGGACACCAGAGTGGGCAGAGCTGAAAAAGACTTTTTTTTTAAATTTTTGACAATGATTGCAATCAAATTGGCTACCAAGTCTTTGCTTGATAGTGTGATGTAAACAAATTCAATGCATTATATAGTCATTATGGGAATGAATAATGAATAGGTCCCATTCCCCTCACCTGTCACAGGAAAAATAATCACTGTAGAGAGAACTGTTGGCACAAAGCTTGGAAAGCAAAGTTTAAAAGCATTGAAAGTTGCTCAAAATAGTTTCAGCTTTAATAGGAAAAAGGTTTACAGCTCTGCATTGTGGTGATCACTACTATGTTATTATCACCTTTCTTTTATGCTCAGCTTAAATGCAATTGATGTGGGTGAAAATCCCCTTCTGACAGAAGCATAATATACTTAGATTCTCTATTTAGAATGAGACTAGGTCCCTAGAAATAATCACAACCACCAGCACTTACATAAATGCTAACACTTTACACTTGTTAATTTGCTAATTCACACAACATCCCTGGGGGGTAAACCCATTTCATTCTATCCTATTATCTCTGCTTTAGTGATGAAGGTTACAAAGCAAATCAATGGTATGATGGGGGAATATAATGCAAAGTTAATGCCTAAATGTCAAGGCTGCTTTATTCAGAGGTAGATGTTGGGGCCTCCTAAGCTCCTACTCATTTCCCCCCTAAGATGATGATCTCAGTCTCATTTCAGTTGCTCAGTCGTGTCCAACTCTTTGCAACCCCCTGAAATGCAGCACACCAGGCCTCCCTGTTCATCATCCTAACTCCAGGAGTTAACTCAAACTCATGTCCATTGAGTCAGTGATGCCATCCAACCACCTCATCCTCTGTTGTCCCCTTTTCCTCCTGTCTCCAACCTTTCCCAGCATCAGGCTCTTTTTCAATGAGTCAGTTCTTTGCATCAGGTGGCCAAAGTATTAGAGTTTCAGCTTCAGTATCAGTCCTTCCAACGAATATTCAGGACTGATCTCCTTTAGGATGGACTGGTTGGATCTCCTTGCAGTCCAAGGGACTCTCAAGAGTCTTCTCCAACACCACAGTTCAAAAGCATCAAGTCTTCAGCACTCAGTTTTCTTTATAGTCCAACTCTCACATCCATACATGACTACTGGAAAAACCATAGCTTTGACTAGACAGACCTCTGTTGGCAAAGTAATGTATCTGCTTTTTAATATGATTGTCTAGGTTGGGCATAGCTTCTCTTCCAAGGAGCAAGCGTCTTTTAATTTCATGGTGGCAGTCACTATCTGAAGTGATTTTGGAGCCTCCAAAAATAAAGTATCTCACTGTTTACCCATCTATTTGTGATGAAGTGATGGGACCAGATGCCATGATCTTAGTTTTCTGAAATGTTGAGTTTTAAGCCAACTTTTTCACTCTCCTCTTTCACTTTCATCAAGAGGCTCTTTAGTTCTTCGTTGCTTTCTGCCGTAAGGGTGGTGTTATCTGAGTATCTAAGGTTATTGATATTTCTCCTGGCAGTCTTGATTCCAGCTTGTGCTTCATCCAGCCTGGCATTTTGCATGATGTACTCTGCATATGAGTTAAATAAGCAGGGTGACAATACATAGCCTTGACACACTCCTTTCCCAATTTAGAACCAGTCTCTTGCTCCATGTCCAGTTCTAACTGTTGCTTCCTGATCTGCCTACAGATTTCTCAAGAGGCAGGTCAGGTGGTCTGGTATTCCCCTCTCTTTAAGAATTTTCCACAGTTTATTGTGATCCACACAGTCTAAGGCATTGGCATAGTCCATAAAACAGAAGTAGATGTTTTTCTGGAACTCTGTGTTTTTTTTTATTTTTTGGGATTATCCACCGTATGTTGACAATTTGAGAGAGAAGATGATGACACCCTGGAATATATCCTGCCTCTCCAATGGGGAGGATGGACTACAAGAAATGCTGAGGTTTTGCCATGGAACTTTTCTCATCTGTGCTAGTGTTTCTTCAGTGATTCTGAGTAGTCTGTTATCAGTACATAGAGCAAAGCTAACTGGCTTCCATGAGCTTGGCCTCATTAATACCATGGTATCAGTGCACTGAGCCAAACAGCCATAAGCTTAAAGTGCCTTATAATGCATTATTATCATTGAGAGGTGATAAAGAAAGAGACATTTTTTCTATTCAGAGATATATTGCAGTGATGGATTATTTCGGTATCCTGTTAAAGATACCATTAAAAATTCCATTATGTAATTTGTGATACTGATCACCATCCAATAAAATTGTAAAGATAACATTCTGAGATAAAGGGCTTATTACTTAGATGCCACTGATTCACATACAGGTTGGTTTGGGACTTTGTAGAAGACATTTACAAATGAGATTGCAAAATGATGTTTACCGTTACATTGCTAGCATTTAAGTACTCAGTGTTAAAGCTATCAGATATGAGAATGATGGTGGCATTCACAGAGGATTGTCCCAGCTAGAAAAAGGCTTGTGCCTTGGTGATCCCACACACGAAGGTCAGCTGGCATCCACGTTCACTCCAGGAAAGCTATTGGCACCCCATACCACCGTTCACTGCCCAGTGGATTCGAGAAAAGCACCACATACAAAAACCTAGCCTTGCAGAAGGAAATGATGTTAGGATTCACATCAAACTGCAGCTTTATTGGTAGCATCTGGTGTGAGAAAATAAACTTTAAAGTCAAAATGAACTGAGAAAAGGACATTAAAGCTTTTGGAAGGCAGGATAAACATTGGTTCACAGCCCAAACCTAGCTCTTGGCATACACACAAGAGAATTATTTTACAGTTCTTCCCTTCCTTTCTCTTTATCTCCCTCTCTCCCTTCCTTCTCTGTCTCTGTCTCTCTTTAAATATTTTTGGTACTTAATTGGTCCCTATGTTTATGAGATAATTATAAGTAGAAGCAATTCAGTAAAGGTCATTACTTGTATTTTCGAAATGTCAACCTCCAACATTGTTTATGAAAAAAATGACTCCAGAAATAATGGCAGCAATGACTGAGCTGGATTTCTGTGATTTATTTACAATTCTCTGTGTTTATGTTAAAACTATTTTAGGTACAAAATATATATTTATACTCTAGACTTGTAAGGATCAGGGTAGAAGTACAATTTAGAGGATAATGTTATATGTATATATAATATGAATATATTCATATTCAGAAAGATATTAAGAAGAGGTGGCAAGAATACACAGAAGAACTGTACAGAAAAGATCTTCATGACTCAGATAAGCACGATGGTGTGATCACTCACCTAGAGCCAGACATCCTGGAATGTGAAGTCAAGTGGGCCTTAGGAAGCATCACTACAAACAAAGCTAGTGGAGGTGATGGAATTCCAGTTGAGCTATTTCAAATCCTGAAAGATGATGCTGTGATAGTGCTGCATTCAATATGTCAGCAAATATGGAAAACTCAGCAGTGGACACAGGACTGGAAAAGGTCAGTTTTCATTCCTATCGCAAAGAAGGGCAATGCCAAAGAATGCTCAAATACCACACAATTGCACTCATCTCACATGCTAGTAAAGTAATGCTCAAAATTTTCCAAGCCAGGCTTCAGCAATACATGAACCGTGAACTTCCAGATGTTTAAGCTGGTTTTAGAAAAGGCAGAGGAACCAGAGATAAAATTGCCAACATCTGCTGGATCATTGAAAAATCAAGAGAGTTCCAGAAAAACATCTATTTCTGCTTTATTGACTATGCCAAAGCCTTTCACTGTGTGGATCACAATAAACTGTGGAAAATTCTTAAAGAGATGGGCATACCAGACCATCTGAACTGTCTCTTGAGAAACCTGTATGCAGATAAGGAAGCAACAGTTAGAACTGGACATGGAACAACAGACTGGTTCCAAATAAGAAAAAGAGCAAGTCAGGCTATATATTGTCACTCTACTTATTTAAACTCTAATGCAGTGTACATCATGAGAAACGCTGGGCTGGAAGAAGCACAAGCTGGAATCAAGATCACAGGGAGAAATTTCAATAACCTCAGACAGCAGATGACACCACCCTTATGGCAGAAAGCGAAGGAGAACTAAAGATCCTCTTGATGAAAGTGAAAGAGGAGAGTGAAAAAAGTTGGCTTAAAACTCAACATTCAGAAAACTAAGATCATGGCATCTCATCCCATCACTTTATGGCAAATAGATGGGAAAACGGTGGAAACAGTGTCAGACTTAATTTTTTGGGGGCTTCAAAATCACTGCAGATGGTGATTGCAGCCATGAAATTAAAAGACGCTTACTCCTTGGAAGGAAAGTTATGACCAACCTAGACAGCATATTGAAAAGCAGAGCCATTACTTTGCCAACAGAG
The DNA here is from genome assembly GCA_007570785.1 of Antilocapra americana. Classification (NCBI taxonomy): domain Eukaryota; kingdom Metazoa; phylum Chordata; class Mammalia; order Artiodactyla; family Antilocapridae; genus Antilocapra; species Antilocapra americana. The sequence continues at coordinate 2,552,935 of ML661243.1, forward strand.
GTCTGTCTAGTCAAAGCTATGGTTTTTCCAGTAGTCAAGTACGGATGTGAGAGTTGGACTATAAAGAAAGCTGAGCACTGAAGAATTGATGCTTTTGAACTGTGTTGTTGGAGAAGACTCTTGAGAATTCCTTGGACTGCAAGGAGATCCAACCAGTCCATCCTAAAGGAGATCAGTCCTGGGTGTTCTTTGGAAGGACTGATGTTGAAACTGAAACTCCAGTACTTTGGCCACCTCATGCGAAGAGCTGATTCATTGGAAAAGACTCTAATGCTGGGAATGATTAGGGACAGGAGGAGAAGGGGATGGCAGAGGATGAGCTGTCTGAATGGCATCACCAACTTGATGGACATGGGTTTGGTGGACTCTGGGAGTTGGTGATGGACAGGGACGCCTGGCATGCTGTAGTTCATGGCATCGCAGAGTTGGACATGACTGAGCAACTGAACTGAACTGAATATGAATATATATCAATATAAATATTCATCTCTTTTCACATTCTAATAGCTTATAATCTAATGATAGCAAATTTTCATACCTAGATTCATGTCTTCTTTGAGGCAAAGATTGAGAATCATCGAATTTTTATTTATTTCAAAATTATTTATTTATTTAGCTTCATGGCATCTTCAGAGATCTAGTTCCCTGACCAGGGATTGAACCTGTGTCTCCTGCATTGGGAACATGGAGTCTTGGCCACTGGACCACCAGGGAAGTTTCAAGAATCATTGAATTTTTTAAAATATAACAATATTAATGGGTAATAGTCAGTGTTCTGATCCTTATGAGGTCAAGACACATACTTGGCATCAAATTTATGAGAAAAGAGCAAATGCTAGTTATTATTGCTGTCAGAGGTGATGGAGTTATTTGGGTGATTGTAAGAATGACTGAATTTCCTATTTAGAAACATAGGTGAAAGAGGCAGGTGCCCATGTGATATGATTTGAGAATTCCAGGAGACCCAGACTGAACCAAATTCACTTTTCTACACTGTCTTATTTCTCCCAACACTATTAATACTAGAATTGTTTAGATGGGAGAAAAAATAGGAGTCTCTCCTCCAAAATGTCAATAGTTTAGAAAATATGTATTTACCTGAGGTGATGGGGAGGGCTTTGTTAATCAGTAGTGGCTTCCCTTTCCAAATTACCTTGTTGTGTTTTTGGAAATCAAAGAGAGGAAGATGGGGGGAACCATCCATTTATGTATGTTTACTTGTTGGGGATATTGTACAATGAGATATAGGAATACATTATATCAGAGGCTGAGGGAACATGATTTGTCATAGTCTTCCTCTGTTTCCATTTCCTGAATGCATGAGGTAACATAACGAATAAGCAAGTGTAGAGAATCTAATGTATCCTCATGGTCTAAGAATTTATCAAGGGATTCTATTGTTTGTAAACCCAAGGATTAATGCTATATAGAACCTGAGATGTCAGTCCCAAGATGTGCCCTCTAAATCCACCAGAGTTGGGCATGCATACCCTATTAGATTCTTTTTGGTCACCAAAGGCTTGATGCCCCTTGTGAAAGTGAAAAGATTATATTTCTACAGAGAGTGACATAGTCATAGTGTGAAACTGAGGAGAGGGCCACAGTTATATGAAAATGTGCAGTCCATGGAGGAGAGGGGACAAAATCCGAAACAATATGCCAATCTGTCACAGGAAAGAAAATGTAAATACATGGCCAGCTTTAACATGCTTCTGTACGCTGTGAATATCAGGTTAACCAGCTCAAACCACTGTCAAGGCTTTTCCCACTGTCATAAGAGTAAGAAGCTTTATGATTTTTCTAAGCATAAACTGATTTGGCATTCATCTCAAAATCTTCCCAATGGAGTCCTGAGTGAATAGATTAAACCTATTATTGTATTGCTCTAAAATTCATTCATGCAATCATTTATTCAACAACTATGTACAAAGCACATCATCCATTAAATACCTGAATGTCACAAAATTTCAGATCCATATCTGCATCTACACTGCTAATTTCCTTCCTACTGAAAACTTTGTCAGGTGAAATAACTGAGGAATAAGCATATCATAAAGCTTAAAAAATAAACATGGTGTGAGACAGACCAGAGGACTCAAGCTTGTAGTATGTAACCAAGAAACGTTTAATCACTCCTCTACCAAAGCGAGTGTATGCCAAAGGTAGAGAGCTGTGTGTTGTATATTGCATGAGCAGGTCGACTTGAGATTGAAAACCTGTGATAAAAAGACCTGTCCATTATTCATTATCCCCCAGGTTAGGTATCCACCTTCTGTCTATGGAAGAACTGGTGCTTCATAGGCAAGTTAGATGTATTGATGCGACCTACCCAAACACAATGCAACTATACCCTCCCAATAGGGTAACATAAAATAAGTGTGCCTGGCATACACTGCAGAGTGTCACATTGTGTGGTGAAACATCCCATTTTAATGCTAATTAGCTGCCTAGAAAACAAAGTAAAAGAAGGCCTCTGCAATTTATTCTGAGCTTTCTTTTCTCCAAAACTCTTCAACAATGATGGTGTGGCAGATTTATCATCATTGGATAGGCAGTGTTTCCAGCAAAAAAAAAAAAAAAGCAAACAGAGGATGGGTTTTGCGCAGCTCAGGCTAAAAAAACCAAGAAAACTTTAGGTTACACTGTGTATGTGTTATTCTCTCAGTCGTGTCTGACTCTTTATGACCCCATGGACTGTAGCCCCACCAGGCTCCTCTATCCATGGAATTCTCCAGGCAAGAATACTGGAGTGGGTTGTGCTCCCTTCTCCAGGGTTAGGTTTCCTTAGGAAATGTCTATTGAAGTAGCTATTCACATGCCAAATACTGATGAAAGATTATTTTAGACTGTTATACTGAAATCATCTCATACGAACTTACATCCTTTTCCCCCCTTCTGTACCATGATTCCAAAACTGTTCCTCCCCTGCCTCACTATGTTTTTGAGGATCCTGACTTGATACACTTTCTCACTCACTAAAAATGACTGGAAGGAAGGTGGCACCTGAATTAGGTTTGGGCCTAATCTCTTGGTGGACAGCCAGTTTCTCCATTCATTGACCAGATTCATTCTCTTCACTTACCAGAATAGTGTCTTAAAAAAAAAACATGTTGAGCTTAAACTATATATGCAATTTGGTGTTCTACTTTTTTCATTTAACATTTTATTGGATAATATAAATTTTGTATGTCATTAAACTTCTGAAAAATGATACTGAAAATAAAATTTTTAAAGGCTACATACTCTTCTTTTTATATAAATATGCCACAATTTGGTTAACCATTTCTCTACTGTTGGATATTTAGGTTGCTTCCTTTTTTTCTATTATAAAAAGCTTGCAATGAACATCCTTATAGCTTATATTTTACTTTATACACATCATGTGTAGAAGTGGCAGTGGCATTGTTAAGTATGCAAAATTAAGTCCAAATCGTATTCCAGAATAGTTGTATTAATTTAAATCCAATTTGTAATAAGTAAATTAATTTGTTTTATCTCATTGTTAGGTATTAATCTCTCGACAATGTGCTAATGTGAAAAGACACAAATAGCATATGATTGTCTCTTTTTGCCCATCTTCAAATTCTAGCAAAGTAGAAATTTTCAAATGTTATTATCCATTTATATTTCTTCCTTTAAATGCTGATCATATCCCTTACCCAATAATCTATTAGGGTCTTAGTTTTGCTTTGTTTTCATTTTGAACTTTACATTTTAAAGATAGATAGTAACCAAATGAAATATTTTCCTTCCTTTTATTTGGTTCATGTTGTGGGCTTTCAAGAACATATGGTTTCATTTTTATTATTTTTATGTAGTTAAATCAGTCAGTCTTTTACACTATGATCCATTCTTTTATTGTTAAGCTTAGAAAGTCTCTCTCTAGGCAGAGACACTTGATAAACATTCAACTGTATCTTTTATTGTTCTTTAAGGTTTGATTTTTTAAAAACATTTATTTAAATGATCTAGAATTTTTGTTGTACAATGTCAGGTAAGCTTCCACATTGCTTGCTTGCTTTTTTCCTGGCAAAGAGGAAATGGGTTGTTCCAGCCCATTTGTCGTTCCAACCATTTGTTGAATAATCATGAATTTCTAAACTGATTCATGATCTATCTCTTTTTCATATGTTAAATTACCTATGCTGTGCTGCTGTGCTTAGCTGCTCAGGCATGTCTGACTCATTGCAATTCCATGGACTGTAGCCTGCCAGGCTCCTCTGTCCATGGGGATTCTCCAGGCAAGGATACTGGAGTGGGTTGCCATGCCCTCATCCAGGGGATCTTACCAAACCAAGGATTGAACTCAGATCTCCCCCATTGCAGGCGGATTCTTTCCTGTCTGAGCCACCAAATTACCCATACTAGGGTACATTTATTTTCCATCGACCTAAGTTTTTTTCCAACTATTTTTATGCCAATGACTTTTGATTTTATTTTTTTAGTCTCATAATATGTTTTAATATCTGGTGGAAATAATCCTATGTAATTTATATTTTCCTTTCAAATTTGTATTTTTAGAACACATTTTAGAACTCTACATCATGCTATAATCACAAAGCATCTTGAAAACATACAGCTTGACAAACAAACTCAATACATAGTAACTAGCCTAACTAAGGCTAGGCAGATGTCCATTTGTTGAGTGCCAATGAGTCAAGTGACTCTAAAGTTCCTAGTGATGTTTTTAAGAGTTCTCCTTGGGTTCCTCATTTTCTTAAAGACTTAACACGCCCCTTTCCTTGTCTTCTTATCATTTTTTTCCCCCTGGAAATACAGTACAGGCCAGCACTAAGGAAAAGAGCATCACCAATTCTATTTAGTTTAGAATACACTTGTTTTCATTTCTTTTGCCTCACCAAAATTTTGGAATTAAATCTATAGGCTTGTTGTTGATAGTGCTTCTAATTTGTAAACATTTTTTTCATGTTTTATAATGTGTTTTACAAATTTATTGTTTATTAGATACCATAGGTGTTAAAGTATATCAAATTATTTTACTCTAACAGAATTGTATACATGGGGTGCTCTGCCAAAATGCAAGTCTAGAAGCCAATCAATTACTGCTACTTAAGTGGCTTCCCTAGTGGCTCAGACAGTAAAGAACCTGCCTGCAGTGCAGAAGACAGAGGTTTGATCCCTGGGTTGGGAAGATACCCTGGAGAAGGAAATGGTAACCCACTCCACTATTCTTAACTGGAAAATCCCATGGATGGAGGAGCCTGGCAGGTTACAGTCCATGCGGTCACAAAGAGTTGGACATGACTGAGCAACTTCACTTTCTTCTAAATAGTTCTAACCCTATTCTAGTCTCAGTGACATTGTAACGTTTTCAAAACTAGAAACAGGCCATGTTACATAATTTATATCCTTTGTTACATGCAAAGAAAACAGAAACCCAGATTACCATGGTAGTTCAGGTTAGTAGAAGAGATAAAAGTTATTCTAATGAGGATGGTAATGGAAAGCAATAATCTTAAGTAGTTCAGAGGCTACTGCGACTATAGACACACAAGTCCCATTAACTGTAATTGGAGTTAAGCACATGTAATGATAACAAAATAGACCTCTAAATATCTTTCCAATTGGAAAATAAGCAAATGTGTTCCAGGAAACAGTGTGATTTTATGTGGAAAATACAGTATTCTAATTGAGATGCACAAATTATTTTCACATTGATATTGCTCAGTGTATGATGCCATTTTTCCTAAGGTTAGGGATGTAGATCTGGTAGAAGTAACATCTGTACAAAGAATGCCTTTCCTTTCCTTAATGCTCAGCATTCATTATGTTATTAAAGGAAAAGTCTCAAAAGTTGCAATGGATTTATTAATTCAGTAGCTTGTTATCAGCATGAAACTCTGCTGTGCTAAGAGAAAAACAAATTATTTTTTACAAAAATGCAGTAGTCAGATTAAATCACTTTTCTATATTTCACTTTCTTCTTATCCTCCCTTCCAGGTAGTAACTCGACTCTCTATCTCTATTATGAACCTCACATTTTGCAAACTATCAAGTTTCATAGTAATATAAAGGTATATTATCAAACAAACTCAATTATAGCAACTTTAGGAAGATTGAAATACGTGATAAAACTAAAATCACAGAGTATAATAATATTACTTCAAGGCATTAAAAACTTAATCCATATTAAGATACAAATGTAGAAAATATGCAATGCTTACTTTTATCTATCATAAACATGGTATTTTCATGACATGTACAATTAACCTCTTGGAATTTTAAATGACTAGTATTTACCTAATTTACATCTTGAGTATTTCAAGGGATTTTAGAAAAGCATGGCACAGAAAAAAATGAAGTCAGTATATTCAGTATTTCAACTACCACAGAACTTGCTACCGATTATCTCTGGACTCAATGTTAAAGCTAATAAATAATTTTTTTAAAAATGTTCTTGGTTTTGTTTATTAGCCATGCATTATATTTCCTTCTTCACTAGGAAATATAGTCAGGGGCTAAGACAAATTTTATATGAGGTTGTAAGTCTGATGACAATGCCTGCCTATCTGGAAAATATGGAAGAGTGACAAATAAAACTGGGAATAATATTAGAAAACAGTTAGGAAAGCTCCCAAGTATATTATATATGTGAAACTTACACTGAAGAGCAAACTAACAGAATTCACACAAACTGTAACAGATCTGCTCTGGTGTCTATAACAGTGGATTACACACAGAGGTTTTTCAAAAACTTTCTATTGATTAATCATCTAATCATTAATAATGAATCAAGAGCTGCTCCTGCAATTCACCTTCTATGATATTGCTTACACACAGAGAATATTATTTGCTAATAATATACGTCTAGGAAAGAAAACCCTCCCTCTCTTCCTTCCTTTCACACACCCATAAATTTTTACTGAATAAAATATCTGCACAGTACCACAATAGGCACCTTTATAAGTTTTTAGGGAGGAAAGGATAAACATATAAACAACTCTAACGTGAAACTAACTATATGTCTCTTATAGCATCTCTTAGAGTCTGATGCTAAGGGTGAAGCTCCAGTCCTTTGGCCACCTGATGTGAAGAACTGACTCATTGGAAAAGACCCTGATGCTGGGAAAGATTAAAGGCAGGAGAAAAAGGGGAAAACAGAGGATGAGATGGTTGGATGGCATCACCGACTCAATGGACATGAGCTTGAGCAAGCTTTGAGAGACGGTGAAGGACAAGGAAACCTGATGTGCTGCAGTCCATGGGGTCACAAAGAGTCGGACACGATTGAGCAACTGAAAAACAATAGTACATGCACTGGAGATTCAGAGAAGAGAAAAATCATATCCCTTGAGTGCTGGAGTTGGGGGATCAGGGAAAATGTCATCTCAATTAGCCCTTAGCAGATAGGTGGGTTTTTCAACAAAAAGAAATGTTGCAATTAATTTTTGATTTAAAAAAGTGACCTCTAGTTCCTTATGTTGCTATTTTAATGATCAAATTTTTCCTATTTGGGGGCATGTAAATAAGTGGATATATAAAAGGATAATCAGAACTCTAGATATATTAAACAATTATTTTCTAGGACACTGAGGAAAATAATGAAAGGGAATGCACCAACCAAGTCAGATTCCTAGTGTTTCCATAATCAGATGATAGCTGTTTTCATAAACATGTGATTTTAATTTTAACGGTATTTTAAAAAATCAAAAAAACTCCCGAATGATTTTCAGAGAAGACAGCAGTTCAAAACAAAGATAGCAGTTTGTTCAAAACAGACAACCCAGAAAAAAAACCCACAACCAAACCACCCAGGAGAAATGAGGTCCTCTGGCATCATCTGGTTAGGGTCTGTTGCTGAAGCCCAGCTAGCACAATTAAGAGTGGCAGCAGAAAAGCTGATCAAGGCAAACAGAGATTGTAATGACCTGGGCCAAGAGTACTTGGCCAGATGAGAACTTGTGCAACCATTTGGGTTGATGTAGATAAACTAGCTGTTAAATGACAATGTGGATACAGGGTCAATTCATTCCTACCACCTGTCATCTCAGGCCTTTCTATTCCACGTGTAACAGAAATCCCTATGACTAAGAATGTTAGGCATCAGCCATTTCTCTAACTTTGATCATATGATGGACAATCCTCTGTCACTTTCTGTGACAGTTGTTTGTGATCTGCCTGAGCTTTGTTGCTGATATGCTGACCTAGAATATATTTACTTGTCATCTGTTTTGTTTCTAAATCACTCTAAGACTACGTATCTACTCTTTTTGTTTTTAACATGTGCAATCTATCTCGTGGGTCTAGGCTACCTGCTTTTTGCTGCTGATGGAAGTTTGAGAGGAGTCAGCCCAATTCCCCAGCTTCAGTAGCCCTGGGTTCTCTGGGCTTATGTAAGCTTGCTGGTTTCTGCAGTGAGGCAGAAATGGCAGACTTTCCCCTGCATGATGCTTCCATTTCCCAAACGACAGGATCACAGAACTATCCCACTGGCTATGATTTTGAGGCGGGAAGATATTAAGCTACAACTTACAATGTGTGCGACTATAAACAGGTGCTTCCCATTAGCAGTGTTCCCCATGCTAGCCTGTGCTTAATTACTTAACCAGTTGTACCGACAAAGGCAACCTGTATGGTTAATATCACAGACACTTTAGCAGCTGCCAGTGCCATTGTTTTAGAATATAAACTGTCCCTTAAGGTAGAAGCCAGTCAGCAATTGTTTTAAATATGAGCAATTAGGACAATTAAAACACGGCTTCTCAATGTCATATTCATAACTGACAGAGGTGCCTTTGTAGCTGCAGTTTCTAAGGTAATCTATGCACAGCCCAAGTGCAGGCTGAGCCTTTAGATGATAAACAATGGCTACTAACTAGCAACTTATTCCTCATACAAGAAGTCTCAAAGAACCTTCCCTGACATTTAAGTCTACTGGAATAAAGCCAGTCCTCATATCCTCAGACAGATGTATAAATATGGATGGCTGCACATCCCTGTTCTTTGCAACATTGTTTCTACTAGTGAAAACCATAAAAAGCCTATCTGTTCATCACAGGATTGGATAAATAAAGGAGACCCACATACATTAGGATACAATGCAGCCATTTCTAAATTATCATATAGATCTATATGTGCTTGACAGAGGTCCATAGTATAGTTTCACTTCATAATAAAGAAATTTGGAAGGCTATATACAGATAAAAATAGTGGCTATTTCTAAATGGTGAGATCATGTTTTCTTTTTGATATTTTTCCATGTCTGGATTTTTGGAACTGAGCATGATTAACTTGGTAAATTAGGGAAGCAACCTAGGTAGGATATAAAAATTTCAGCCTTCAGAGCAAAAGCACATACTTTTCTCAACTTAGAGAGCATTTTAGGATTCAATACGTAATCTGCATGAATTCACTGTTGATTACACCATCACTAAGCACACCATAATGGAAAGAAAAAGAAACAAAGACAAATCAGATATCATTTTCTGCCCTGCTTAAAAAAAGGGCCACAGTATGTTCCCTAGTCAGAAAGTAATGGCTTACAAGTAGGCTGGTTTTAGGGCACAGATAAATTTGTCTTCATATACTGTTGTCACTTATAAAAGGATTTCATGTATCTTAGATTCTAAATTCTAAAAGTTCTAGTCTTAAGAAGTGAACATAAATATTGCCTCTCCAAAAAAATATGTATCATTCAGAAGGATGAGGTATGTTGTGCTTTGTTGGCATCATCTGGAGAGTTTGACTTCAATGGTAAAATCAAATGAGACTTAAAAATTGCTTTGTGGCAACATGTTACCAATAAACCACAAATTAAAAATAGTCTGTCTTTCTATGGTGGACAATACTGACCCATTTTCAAAAAGATACATACTCTGGGTTATTATTCCTGGTTAAAGCAGGCGGTGTGGGGTTGGAGAAGTGAATCTTGGCACAAACCATTACGTTACTCTTTCTTACTACCATTTGTACTAGTCCAACAAATGATGATGGTATAAAGTAAAGCTAACTGGTATATGTAGTCTTTGAACTTATTAATGTAGGTGACTAGATACAGGTTTCCTAAAGAAATGGGCCACCCTCATATTCATGTATTTGCAAAAATGATACTTCATGTTTCCTTATCTGAAAATAATAGTACATCCACTGTAGGGTGTTAACAGAACTAAATGAGATAGTCTAGCACTTAACCCATATTAACCTTTTGACAGATGTGAAACACAAATGCATATACACACAAGAATCAATCAAGGTGGGATGATTTGAGAGAATAGCATTGAAACATGTATATTACCATATGTGAAATGTATTGCCAGTCCAGGTTCGATGCATGAGACAGGGCGCTCAGGGCCAGTGCACTGGGATGACCCTGAGGGATGGGATGGAGAGGGAGGTGGGAGGGGGGTTCAGGATGGGGAACACGTGTACACCCATGGCTGATTCATGTCAGTGTATGGCAAAAACCACTACAATATTGTAAAATAATTAGCCTCCAATTAGAATAAATTAATTTTTAAAAAAATCAACCAACCAGCCAAAAAAAAAGGAATTCTCAAGCAAAAAGGGCTTTCTACCTCTAATAGTTATTCACAATTTTGTATCAAAGTTCTGCCGGGAGCTGTCAGGATGACAAGGTCACGAGATTAAGAAGGAAACTGCAAAGCAGATTTTCCTTATGGGGTATCCTGGGGCAAGGCCCCTCCTGGTATTTTTCTTGGGAGTTCTGTTCATGCTCGGAACATTAGCTTATCTCAATAGGTCAGTTCCACTTAGAAAGAATTCATCCTGAGGTCATGGCAAAGCCACCACCAGACGGGTTCGTACTTGGGTCACCTTTCCACCGCCCACTCTCTGACCACTCCACGGTGGAGGCTCCCTTCCTTGAAGTCCCAGGGGGGATGGGACTTAGGAATGCTCATAACTGTGGCCAGCATAGTTGAAGACATTGATTGCTTTAGGATAGTGTAGACACAGGAATTCATTATAGTGGTTATATAAGGTTAATAGGGTTTTATTGCCAAAGCAGTGCTGCTAGACTGTCTCATTGTCCTCTTTCCTCGTAAGAACGGAGTATCAGAATAGAATGAGACAGAGAGTGGTTGAGGTTACTAGAATAAAAACAGTTTCAAGCTTAGCCCTTCCCTCTAGCCTCTACACAGCTGCACCTGATAAGAGAAAAATGCAACCTTTCTGCTTAGACTGATGTACATATCATGACTGAATGAAGTATGCTGAAGACAATAAAATAATAAATATACTATTGTTAAATCTGATTGTGCAGAAATCTGACTTCTGCAAGGGGAATATTTCGATGATAGATTGGGGGAATAAGCTCAATGATAAGGTTGCTATGGAAGATAGAAAACAAAAGATTGTATAGAATGATATGTGATGTAATGGGGATGTTTTTTGGGGTATAAAACTTTAAACTGACCACAATAAAGAGAGAGACTGCCTCATCAACACACTGACTCAGCTCAGTACTTTGTCGACGCCACTCATCCCTCAAGACCCCTGAACCCACTGGTGCTGGACCCCGGCAAAGTTCTCAGTGTATGACCATATGGATTCAAATCTTTGTTCCACTGCTTAATAGCAATGCTTTCCTAAACTTATTTTCCTCTTTGTGAATATGAAAATAATATTTAACGATCTACCTAATAGGATAGTTACAAGAACTAAATGAGGCAATAATACAGAAGTGCTAGAATGGTACCTGACAGAGTAAAAAGTTAACATTTTTAATATTTGGTAGTATAAGAGTCACATTCCAAAGATTTCGGCATCATAATACTATTACACTTTTAAAAGTCTAGAAAGCCCCATTATGGAGACTGTGACATGTTTTAGCCACTTTGGGGACTTTGGATAATATACAAACAGATGTTTAAAGTCTTTTTCCAATTAGCCTATTAAAAATGAAGACTAATGAAGATTAGTTAGGAAATCAAATATATCAAGGTCTGCCTTTTCATCTATTTCACAAGTCGTCATGAGTGGGGGTATTTTTCTATGCCCTTGGGAAGCAATGAAAATCTTTTATAGCAATTTATTTATTTATCTTATTGCCATCCCATGAGTAGAAAAATGTTGCGAGGTTGCTTTCTATTACTTCTCTGCTTTAGGATTCCAGTTGTCTGGACAGATTTGTTCCCTGGGGAAGGAAGAGATTATTTCTAGAGATCCTAGCTTAGCTTGAATGATGCATCTAGTAAAACCAGCCACTCATTTTTTTCCCTAGGACAGCAGATTTACCAGGCAACTGGCTGACCTTTAATTTGGTTTCCTGAGTAGACCTATTCACTGGAAAGAGGGAGCCTTGCCTTCACAACCAGGGTCTCTTCCCACATCAGGTATATTTCCTTCTGTCTAAAAACTGGCCTGCAATTTACTTTGGTATTCCTTTCTCGAACACTGACAATGTGCCTCTCACAGTATCAGAGAAAACTGAGCCAGCCTCTTTTTTCAAGACAGGTACTAGGTAGTGATTGTGGCCTTTTAGTTTAAAAATTAGTCTGATGAGATGTGTTAGAGCTTCTTCTGTAATCTGCTACACAGTTCTCAGTGAGTCAGTTTTAGAACCTGAATTATATTATATCCCCTGATACAAAATGAAAAGTCTCAGAGCTATCCCTCAAGATATTCTCACAGAAATGAAGGTAGCATATAATGACAATACAGTTATACTGAATATTATGATTAGGGATATCCTCTTCAGGAGCACAAAAAGCAGAGCCTTAGGGAAAGCATCTCTGGGAAGTCTTTCTAGAGAAGGCACTGTTCTAGCTGATTCTTAAACAATGAGACTGACTTAGCCTGGAGAAAAAATATACTCCAGGCTTCCCCGGTTGCTCGGTGGTAAAGAATTTGCCTGCAATGCAGGAGAGGCAGGTTTGATCTCTAGATCGGGAATATCCCCTGTAGGAGGAAATGGCAACCCACTCTAGTATTCTTACCTGGGAAACCCATGGACAGAGGAGCCTGGTGGGCTATAGCCCATGGGGTTGCAAAAGAGTTAGACACAATTTAGCGATTAAACAACAAAAGTATACTCCCAAGTAAAGGAGACACTGTGAGGAAAGGGAGAAAAGAGATGGGGAAAAATGTGTGTGGCTACAAGTAAATCTGTGTTGATTAAAAGCAGGGGACTATGGGCTCTTAGGCTAGAGAAGTATTAATAACATCCAGATTAAAGGCTCTTGGACTTCAGATGTGCAATGGGGAGGGAAATTGTTAAGATCTGTCAATTTCATTATCATGTAGTGGAGAGGCTTAAAGGGGACCAGACAAAACTTAGGGAATATTTGGACATGGAGGATAGAAAAACAGTTAAAGATAACTCTCCAATTTCTAGCTTATATACTTGGAAGAATGGTGGTTCCATCAACTAAAATAGGGTATATTAAGAAGAAAAGTTGCATTCAAGGAGAAGATTATGAGTTATGTTTAGGATTTTTCAAGTTGGAGATGCCTTTGTGATATCCATGTGGAGCTTTCCAGCAGGCAGTTAAATATTACAAAAATGAGGTTCAGGGGAGAGGTCTGGAAAGAGTATGAAAGACTCGGGAGACTTATCATAGATGATAACTGAAACCATCACCCAGGAAAGTATGTGGAGTGAGAAAAGCAGTTGGCTGATGATCAATTGCTGTGAAACAGTGATATTCAAGGGATGAGCATAGGAAGAGGAATCCTTGAAGAAAACAGCAAATAATCAGAGAGCTACAGAATAAAACATTAGAGTACATATGGAATTCAAAGGAGTAGGTATTTTGAAAAAAAAAACTGGAATAAGCAATAATATCAAATGCTGTAGACAGATGCAGTAAAATAAAGACAGAACACTATCAGCTTTAGAAATATGAATGTCATTAGAGACGTTAATGAGAACAATTTCAGTAAAATAAGGGGAACAGAAGCCATATTGCAGAAGGTTGAGGAGTAAGTGGAGGCAATGAATATAACTTATACTTGCATTTCCCATGACCCTGAAAGAAGTGCTATTTTCATAGAGTAAAACATTATCTCTGGTCATTTGCCTGACATGCCCAGCACCTTTTGTAGGTGCAACTGTCATGCTTATAGTTTTTCACTTAGGAAGGCAGTGCTGAATAGGCTCACTGGCTCCAACAAAGGCCAATCAATGGATCACAATGGACACTTGGCCCCCATCAAGGGCAACAAATTCATAGGGTGGCTAGTAACACATGGCATACCTTATGATGAGACGTACTACTCAGTAGGGCACAAAACCAGTCCAAAGAGAAATTTTAAAAAAGGAACAGACAGTGTAAGAGGGTTCCCTTTTCTCCACATCCTCTCCAGCATTTATTGCTTGTAGACTTTTGGATGGCAGCCATTCTGACTGGTGTAAAGTGGTACCTCATTGTGGTTTTGATTTGCATTTCTCTGATAATGAGTGATGTTGAGCATCTTTTCATGTGTTTGTTAGCCATTTTTATATCTTCTTTGGAGAAATGTCTGTTAAGTTCTTTGGCCCACTTTTTAATTGGGTTGTTTATTTTTCTAGAATGGAGCTGCAGGAGTTGTTTGTATATTTTTGAGATTAATTGTTTGTCTGTTGCTTCATTGGCTATTATTTTCTCCCATTCTGAAGGCTGTCTTTTCACCTTGCTTATAGTTTCCTTTGTTGTGCAAAAGCTTTGCCAGCCCAGGATTGATGCTCGGGGCTGGTGCAGCGAGATTTCCGGGGTGGGGGGGGGAGGGAGGAGGGAGGGGGGTTCCGGAGGGGAAGCATATGTAAACCCATGGTGATATCATGACAATGTATGGCAAAAAACAATAAAAAAAAGGAACAGACACACAGAAGGAAGGGAAACTCATTTTGTTTCTTAAGATGTCTTAGGTTTCTGTTCTGAAAGAGCCCAATGTAACAGATATTGATTACATAATGCAATTCCTAATGGTGGGGCCAAGAGTATTAAAAAATAGTCAGTGAAGCTCACTAGGCCCAAAGGAAGTTATATTGAAAGTTCTTTTTCATTTTTATATAAAAATATTGATGTAAGCATATTCTGTATCACCTTATAGGAAACTAGTGTACTGGATATATACATTTGTTGCTCATGGATATATACATTTGTTTATTTCTTTATTATATAAAATCCAAGCAACATATGATGTACTGAACTAAATGAAAGTTTCATAATAATATGAATAAAGACAATTTTTCAGAGAATTGAGTCATTCCAGAAGGAGATACTATTAAACCCCATAGCATAGGTAAGTTGGATATATAAGGTCCTGTGACAGTCAGTACCATCTTCACAATGTGAGTAGAGGTACACTGAAAATGAAGTCTTTGTGAACCAACTTATAGCTCTTAACTAGCTATAAACAGAGGGGCAAATGTGCACTGAATACTTTTTTCTGTTTCTCATTCCAGCAATAAGTAGATTAGATATCCATATTATGAAGATTTCAATCTTAGCCTTATCTTCTTGTAAGCAAGGCAACTTTACAAAATGATCGAGTTGACACCCTATTAAAACTTGTACTTGAGAGTTGCCCAGTAATAGAGTTTTCACTGATGATCCCAAGTTAGATTACAAAGCCTTGATTAACACCATTTTATTCAGTCTATGTACACAAAAGAGATTCGCTGCATTTGTATCAATGGGGTCAAAATATTTAACAGGATTCAAAGCTGTATCTTTCAACTATTAAAACTAGCATCAACAGACACATTAGTGTTAATAGATATATTAGTGTTATTTATCTGATTTATAGTTTTCTTCAAATTGTTAAAACATAAGGACTTTATGCCTATTTTTCTATTTGTTGATATTTAAGTTAATGACACATTAAAAAGTGTTTTAAGTCAATTACCAGAGACCCAAGAGAATTAGAGTCCCATTAAAATGAATCTATAGATCCGTTTTACTACAACTAATATCTGAGAAACAAGGTGCTGGCTAAACTAATAACTATACCCAGATTGTCTTCCATTCAAGTCATCTTCCAACCTGCCTCTCTGAGCACTCTTCCAAAACGCAGATGTATAGAACAAAAGACACCTTACTCCACAGCTTATAAAGCTACTGTGGATTTGAAACAAGACTAACCCAGCTCAACTCTAATTTGAAGTGGTAAAAAAAAAGTCAAAACAGCAATAAAAATTGTAACAAGTTAACTTCCAAAAGAACTTTGGAGGGCTGATAGATTCAAATTATAATTATAATTCACTGCATATAATTATAGTATTCAAATTATAATCTACTGCATTATAAGGCAGTCTGAAGGTAAAAGTGAACAGTAGTTCAGGGATCTTAGACTATATGTGTTATAAATTTGGCTCTAAAATTTGTGGCAGCTAAAACAGTAAAGGAGAAGTTTATGGATTACATGCTTGGTTTTTGTTTTTGTTACACAGACCCCACTCAATCTAATCAGATTTCCCCCCTTCTCTGTTAAGCACACTTGAATCTAGTTCAGTTGACTTCAACCTCTCTGGTCTTCCTTGATCTTTCCTCTTGACTCCCAAGAGTACAGATTTTATACTGCACAATTCAGCTTTTAATTTTAGCCAGTCTCACAGTTTTCATTATCATTTCATGTACTGCCTTTCTAAGATGATAGCTCCATAATAGCTAAGAATGCTTCTCTTTGACTTCTTTATTAGCCTCCTCAATACTAAATAGCCATTTAATACATACCTGTTGTTTCTCTGATCAAAACTTTTATGCTATTTGTTTCCATATACCCATATCTATAAGGGATGAGAAACAGTTTACAAACTCTACCTTTTCAATATTTTCATTTACTCTGGGTCTAATTGTGAATGTTTGAAATTGGTCCTGAAGAGGGCTTTGTGTTTTTAGGGGAAATGGAGGAAAAGGATAATATGTATAGTTTCATTATGAAATAGTACATAAAATGTACTATTGGCTCTGAGAGCTCCAATGTTGACCACATACAAACAGACAACAACTTGAAGGGAAGGATATTTCCTTGTTCTTCTAACCAATCACATTACAGTCTCATTCTGAAATGTTCTATTTTATCCTATTCTAATCACTAGTCACAAAATACAATAACCATAAATATCAGAATTTCAAGACCAAGGCAGATTTGTATGTATTGCTTCTAAGAGTCTCATCTGTCAGGATTATTTAACTACCTTTAGAAAGATACTTCAATAGTGAATACTTTCTTATAGATTAACTAGATCATGTAGGAAAAGAATACAATTTCTGTAAGTATAAAATGCTATACTGTATAAATAAATAAATAAATTCTTTTCTCTAGTAATACAAATATGATGACCATATTTATGAATAGGCCTATTCCAAATAGATATCACATTCCTGTCTTAAGGCTTAGAATTTTTCTTTCAGTTTTTATTTTCCTTGACCTCTCTGTAGCACTTGACACTGTTGACAAATATTCGTTCCATAAAATTTTCTCCTGTCTTGGCTTTTATATTACCATTCTTTCTTAATTTTCAAATTACCTCTTTGCCTGATACATCCCTGTGTCTTTTATAAGCTACCATTCTTTTTCTTGTCCCTTATATGTTATTAATTTTCAGGGTTTTATTCTTTGCCCTTTCCCATAGTACTGTATATACGTTCCATGAGCTCCCTTTGATGAGTATATTCATCCACTTGCAAAACTTCAACTACTCTACCTTCTTTATGATAATGGATCTCAATTTTACATTTCCTATGCTATGTTTTGTGCTGTGCTCAGTCAGTCAGGTGTGTCCGACTCTTTGCGACCCTATGGACTATAGCTCACCAGGCTCCTCTGACCATGAGGATTCTACAGGCAAGAATTCTGGAGTGGGTTGCCATGCCCTCCTCCAGGGGCTCTTTCCAACCCAGGGATCGAACCCAGGTCTCCAGCACTTCAGGTGGATTCTTTACTGTCTGAGCCACCAGAGAAGGCCTTACATTTCCTAGGCTCCAGCTTCAATCACCTTCCAAACATTTCTCCTGATTGTTCCCAAGCAACTTCACACTCAATATACAAACTGGACTGATTTCCTTTCCCTTGATCCTATTCTCTCCTTTCATGTTTCTTTATTTCGGTGAATGGGGCCATGATACAGGTTGAAATGGGTCCCCCTCCAAATTCTTAGGCTGAGGTCCTAACTCCTATTACCTCAGAACGTGGCCTTATTTGGATATAGGAAAGACCTTTATAGAGGTAGTCAAAATAAAGTTGACTATCTCTGTAAAGGATGGGTTCTAATCCAATTTGATTCGTGTCCTTATTAAAAAAGAGAAATTTAGAGACAGACACAAATGGAAAAAAGCCACATGTAGATGAAGGTAGAGATCAGAATGATGCTTCTACAAGCCAAAGAATGCCAAAGATTGCCAGAAAACCACCAGGAGCTAAGAGAGAGGTCAATAACAGATCCCTCCCTAGCACCTTCAGAGGAAGCATGGCCCTGCTGACATCTTGACTTCCAGCTTCCACAACTATGAGACAATAAATCTCTTTTGTTTAAGCCACTCAGTCTGCAATATTTCATTATAACAGGCCTAGAAAACTAATATGTGTGCGCGTGTTCTAGGTTGCTTCAGTTGTATCTGACCCTTTGCGACCCTATAGACTAGCCCGCCAGGCTCCTCTGTCCATAGGATTCTCCAGGCAAGAATATGGAGTGGGTTGCCATGTCCTCCTCCAGGGGATCTTCCCGACCCAGGAATCAAACCTGGTAAAGAATCTGCCTGCAATGCAGGAGACATGGGTCCGATCTCTGAGTTGGGAAGATACCTTGGAGGAGGACATGGCAACCCACTCCATATTCTTGCCTGGAAAATCTTGTGGACAGAGGAACCTGAGGGGCCTACAGTCCATGGGGGTCATAGAGAGTCAGACACGATTGAGCAACTAACACTCTTACTTTTCACACTTTATTTACTACTAGCAACACTTAGGAAGCCCTTGAAAACTAATATAGCCACCATATATTATGTTATAAAACCACTAAAAACCAACAACTGCCCCAGGCTCTTTCCCTTTCTTCACTTTCAGATCCAACTGCCCAAGAAGTTCAGTCACTTCTAACTCCTGAATCATTCTTCCACCTATTTCTTCTTCCTCATCATCTCCACTGCCACGGCTCTAGTGTAGACTTTCTTCCATTGAAAGTGAAAGTGAAGTCGCTGTCATGTCTGACTCTTTGCGACCCCATGGACCACAGCCTACCAGGCGCCTCTGTCCATGTAATTTTCCAGGCAAGAGGACTGGAGTGGGTTGCCATTGCCTTCTCCAGAGAAATTCCAAAAAATCGTTTCTTGAGTGCCTGTTATTTTCCAGGCACCAAGGAAACAGATGCAAATAGCAGTTCCTGATTTTCCAGAGCTCCCAGTAAAGTGGGGGATGACTGGGTCATTTGGTGCCTGGAAAATAGCAGGCACTCAAGAAAAGATTTTTTAGAATATATACGCAAATAAATATGTTTTTGTTTATCCACAAAGAACATGAAAATATTAGAGCACAGTATTCATGAGTAAGTTGGTGTGTGTTGTTTAAAACTATTCTTTAGGTAAGATAATTCAGCGTTGATGGCCTTTTTTGGTAAAGAGGACTGGCCATATTTGTTTTTCATGGTTGTTCAGGATGTACTGCAAACCTTTTAATTTTCCTTGATCTGTT
Organism: Antilocapra americana; assembly: GCA_007570785.1. NCBI lineage: Eukaryota > Metazoa > Chordata > Mammalia > Artiodactyla > Antilocapridae > Antilocapra > Antilocapra americana. The sequence goes on from ML661243.1 coordinate 2,572,528, forward strand.
TCGTTGATCTGTTAGTTCAACGGTCATTACAGGACAGAATTAAATTCATCTTTCCACTCTTTAGATCTTAACATTTTTTTTATGTCTGTCAGTTCTCCTTAGATATCTTGTAGGAAAATCAAAAGCAGTCAATTTGCTGCTCCAGTCATATAAAGACATAGGAGAAATGAAAAAATGCACTACTACAAAATGCCTAATTGCTCCTTTCTATTTCCATAACCCAAATTGTGCTTGAAAGCATCTAATTTTATGAGGGGAAAGAGTTAAGTGATCCTCATTTCTATCAGGTTGCATTGGTTACTTAACAAAACTCCCCCCACCCCACCCCATCCGGTGAGTCCAATCATCTCATATTCTTGCCTCCAGGTGGCAAATGCTTGGTTGCATTTTTATTGTCTTTTGCTGGTAAGAAAACCAGCCTGGTTATACACCTCTCCCTCTGCTCCCTCCCTATGTAGGGACAGGGTACCAACATACATAGGCAGAGCTTAGTTAATGCACAACAAAAAACATATTGCCAAAAAATATTCAGTGCTTTCTTGTGAAAACAGAAGCAAGTCCCTTTGGATCACAGCATGGAAAGTGTTCCACTAAAGCTTTAATGTGAATTTGCTCAATGGGACTGTGCATACAGGTGTAGAACAATTATTAGATTTGATATCTGAATGAGCCCAGGTTCCCATTAGAGCCTGACTGCTTCAATGACCCCATTATTTTGCTTCCACTGCTCCCAGAACTGATCAACTTAATTATTCTGACTAACGAAACATTTAGGACATGAATTTCTGATTTGTTTAAACCATATGGGGCATCGAAAAGTGCCTTACTTAAAAAGAATCACAATACAGAAGAAATGACTATGAAGATGTGTTAGATGCTTGGAAGTAGGGCAGGGCCAAGTTCCATGCTGGGCACACAGATACTGTCTTTTCTGGGATGGCCCCTTTGTCTAGATTACTCCTCGGGACCTGTTATGTTTTAGCAATGTTGCTTTTCCCTGAAATTTCACTCAAAGCAGAAAGCAGGAATTTGGCAACGGGGGTAGGGGCATGGAAGTGACAAGTTAAACCTTGCATTTCCTGCCATAATACATTCAGTTCCTTAAAACTATGTTCAGAAGCACAACAGTAACAACAAAACCTCTCTTTGCAGAGCAAGCCAATTACAGTGATTCTTTGGCAAGGAGAATAAAGAACAAGATAAGTCAGAAACCAGGACTAACTTTAGAATTGATATGTAAGGAATACAACCTTTTATATATGGAAGTGAAAGTGTTGGTTGCTCAGTCATGTCCAACTCTTTGCAACACCATGGACTGTAGCCCACCAGGCTCCTCTGTCCATGGGATTTCCCAGGCAAGAATACTGGAGTGGGCTGCTATTTCCTTCTCCAGGGGATCTTCCCCATCCAGGGATAGAACCTGACTCTCCTACATTGCAGGCAGATGCTTTTCTGTCTAAGCCACCAGGGAAGTCCCTTACATATGGAAAGTTAAGGTCAAATTGTATTTCTTAATTTAAAAAATAAAGTATCACCTTTGAAATATTGGATTTTGACATTAACTGCAGCTGTAGCAGTACATTACCCATAGTATGTAACTAGGAAAGGAAAAGATATATTATTTTGATACAGAAATATACTGATTCTGATAAGTCACAGCTGCTTCATAAATGGCATTTTTAAAAGCAACTCCAACATTACCCATTCTTTCAGTTTATATTAACGACTATTAAAAAGTTTTATGCTTACTTACAGAAAAGGGGGGCATAAAAGTATTACCAGTCTCTAAAATTTTACAGATGCCAGTTTATTTCCCATCAGTGAATGCATCTGTCCTTAAAAAGAATGAAAGTGACATCAAAATGTTTCCCTTTGCCCCTTGCCTCCTTTCACTAATGATATGTAATGGCTGCTGAGCCTGCAATAAACGTGTTTGTGTCCAGTCATATTCCCATCATTTTGCAATCCAATCTGATTTCTTTAAAAGAAAAGAAAAGAAATCAAGTCACAGGAGATAAGTCCAAGTTCCTGCTTCAAGGCATTCCCTGACATCAACCTTCTCTTCATACTTCTGCTCGAAGCACAAAGCACACAGAAAGTCAGCAGACAAGTCTCTTCACCTCTTCTTCCAAACTGTCTGACAGGAGTCAATACTGAATCTTTCAAACAGCTACAATCTAACAATTTGAGATGAAAGTCTGAGGGGAAACTTTCTAGCTATTCCTTACAATATTTTATTAAAGAGGGGTATAAAAATGCATTTGCCTCAATGGGGCTATTCTTCTCTCGTTCAACTCAATCCATTTTAACAGTTGGCAGTTTCAATAACAGAAGATACAGGTGCTTTGCATGCAACATGAAAGCAAAGGATTCGGAGATGGAAGCAAAAACAGAAAGAAAAAAGAACAACAACAGCATTTTCTCTTCTATAAAAGAATTTCTTTAATAATAGCAGCTGGGAAAAATTTCTCTGAATTTGTGTCCTTCTCCTACCACTTTATATAAAGTGACTACCATACTTTTCTTCCTAGGCTACATTTACTGACAGACTGTCATAAGCAAACAACTTTTCCTCTTAGATTGCAATAATTATCTTTTGTATTTTTAATGCACTCAAAACAAATTTTCTTATAATAACATCACAGTGACAATGCCCCCTGTATTCCCAATGTAAAATGATATATTTTAAATATGATAATCATAAAAGCAGCCTATCCATAATTACTATTCTTAGGTTAAATAAAATATCAACATTTTTTATTCATGTTTAGGTTAACATTTGCAATTCAGCTTTTTGCAATATTTAGATGGAACTGAATAAGTTATGGGAACATTTTTTTAAAAGAACAAACTTTAAGATTGCTTCCTTTTGGAATGGGTTGTCATCCTTACTGCCCACATATGACCTTCAACACATAACATTAAAGAAGAACTTGAAGTTCACCAGACAGGCCCATTATTAATGGTTAGCTATGTCTCTGTGCCCACCAACTGTGATTTACTCAATTTCAAACTTGTACTTAATGATTATTTAGAAAGAAACGATGTCTATTTTTATATAATGTGCTGTGGTTACAAGGATTAATAGACATAATTTTAAAACTTCTGACACATTCAGATTGTAAACTGGTTAGTGTGGAGGAAGTAGAGGGATCAAGTGCTGTCACTATATCTTTTGATACATATAAACTAACTACATAAAGTTGTGCATACAGACTAACTTGGGAGCAATAATGATGTGTGTATCTTTAAAGGTCAATTTCCTATAGGTTAGGGATGAGGATTTTCTCCTAGGAGAAATAGCTCAGAAAAATAAGTAATTAACAAATATACAAGTAACTACATAAAGTAATTTCATGTGGAGTTAGGAAAAACAGCTTCAATCTTGTTTTGCACTCTCTTTCTCCCTTTTAAACTCCTTAACTTTAAATTGTTCTAGAGGGGAGGTTAGCCAATATTTTGTAGCAAATCGTTACCTTTACTAAGCATCTCCAGCTTCTACAACATTTTGTGATGCACCATTACATTATCCACTCTGGGATTCAGTACATTTTGCTCCCTCTTAGTCTATCCTTTACTAATAGAGTGAAAACACTAAGAGAGTGAAAACTAGTCCCTATTTAATCATTAACCCAAAGGCTGATTATCCTTATACCTTCCCTTTTCTTAGGCTAAACATTTCCAAACATGTTTGACTCCCTTATCACAAATTTAAGGAAAAGGGAGTTGTTGACACCATGTTGGTTCTCAATTCATGCAGGTCAATAAAGTGTTTTTTTAAAAGATAGCTATTTTTAGAAGAGCCTCATGGACTTGTACAATAGTTTGGAAATAATGGAACATAGAATTTTAGAACTGGAAGGGAATTTGTGGATTATTTCAGTTTAGTCTAACCCTTCATTTTAGAGATGATGATACTGACCTCCAGAGAAGAGGATCAGCTTGTCATAAACACCATGAACAATAAAGATATGAAACTGAGAGGCTTAAAGCAGGGAATGGGATGTATAGCAATGAAACGTAATCATAATTGTTCTTTCATTTATTGGATAATACATGATTATGCTTTTAGAAAATACATACTCATGAAGAAAGCAATAAAATGACAAACCACAATCTTCTGATGGTCTTGTATAATAAATACTTGAAGGAAGCAACTAGGGAGTAACAGTAAGTTTAACATTCTTATAATATTATAATACAACATTCAGTGATTCAGCTCTTTGGTAAGCAAAAGTTCACTGGATTATATATATAAATCTTACAATATATGAATATATCTAAACGCATATTACAGATTTATATTACATAAATGTATATATTCGATTATATATGCACATATGTATATGTATGTATATATTATACATACACATATGTACATGTAAATACATATATGTGTGTATATACATGTGTTTGTGTGTGTGTGTGTGTGTGTGTGTGTGTGTGTGTGTGTGCATCTCCTATAATTGTCCAAGGTGGCGCTAGTGGTAAAGAACCCACCTGCCAATGCAGGAGACAGAAGAGATGTGGGTTTGATCCCTGGGTTGGGAAGATCCCCTGGAGGAGGGCACAGCAACCCACTCCAGTATTCTTGCCTGGAGAATCCCATGGACAGAGAGGAGCTTGGCGGGTTACAGTCCATAGGGTTGCTATAAATATATAGATTCTACTTTATATTTATATAAACACACACACACACACATATATATATATATATATATCCAATAATCTGCATTTTAGTGGGCCTAGAATATTTTTATATAATGCACTGTCCACAAAGTCCTTAAAGTATACATTTATACAAACATCTGAGAAGAAAAGGAGAGTTATGCACCTTGATGAGATGCACTTAGGGGTTGGCTGACTTGCTATGGATATGTATACACACATACAAACCTTTGTGAATGTAGATATATATGAAAGTGAAAGTGTTAGTTGCTCAGTCATGTCTGACTCTTTGTGACCCCATGGACTGTAACCCACCAGATTCCTCTGTCCATGGGATTTTCCAGGCAAGAATACTGGAGTGGGTTGCCATGCCCTTCTCGAGGGGATCTTCCTGACCCAGGAATTGAACCTGGGTTTCCCACATTGCCGGCAGATTCTTTACCGTCTGAGCCACCAGGGAAGCCCATTTATCTATCTATCTATCTATATGTATATATCTGATGCTTGGCACCACATCTTTATTAACAGGCATTGGACTTCTACATAGCTAAGATTAGAAAGTTAATAGTTATTCAAGCTGTAAAGATAAGTTAGACTCAGTTGCTTCACATGCTGGTTAACAGTTGACTTGTTCAGTCTTAAATTTGAACCACTGTATTGAATGTGTGGTAGAAACTTAGTGAGACTTTCATTTGCATTTCTAGTGAGTAATAATATTGCATATCTTTTCTTATCATTGATGACTAAGATATTTTAATTCCTAACTTTTTTCTTTTCTAAAGAAAAATTCAGATGTATATAATATTGTATTAAAAAAAAAGATAAGATAGAAAAGTCACTGCATCGCTCACTCTGGTGATTCCATTATGTTCCCCATTGTTGATGGCAGGGGCTCAAAGCTGCTGGTATCATATCATTGCTTTCGTTCATCTTTGTCCTAAACTTCATGCTACTGACATCCAGTATGTGCTTTAATATTTAAGACATCGTTTTCAGATTTTTTGCTGTGAGCTGGGTATTTTAATTTAGATTGATTGGTTCAGTTCAGTTCAGTCACTCAGTCCTGTCTGACCCTTTGCGACTCCATTGCCTGCAGCACACCAGGCTTCCCTGTCCATCACCAACTCCCAGAGCTTACTCAAACTCATGTCCATTGAGTCAGTGATGCCATCCAACCATCTCAACCTCTGCTGCCCCCTTCTCCTCCCACCTTCAATCTCTCCCAACATCAGGGTCTTTTCAAATGAGCCAGTTCTTCACATCAGGTGGCCAAAGTATTGGAGTTTCAGCTTCAACATTACTCCTTCCAATGAACACCCAAGACTGATCTCCTTTAGGATGGACTAGTTGGATCTTCTTTCAGTCCAAGGGACTCTCAAGAGTCTTCTCCAACACCACAGTTCAAAAGCATAAATTCCTCGGTGCTCAGCTTTCTTTATAGTCCAACTCTCACATCCATACATGACTACTGGAAAAACCATAGCCTTAACTAGACAGACCTTTGTTGGTAAAGTAGTGTCTCCACTTTTTAATATGCTGTCTAGGTTAGTCATGGCTTCTCTTCCAAGGAGCAAGCGTCTTTTAATTTCAGGGCTGCAGTCACCATCTTTAGTGATTTTGGAGCCCCCCAAAAATAAAATCTGACACTGTTTCCACTGTTTGATTGATTGGTAATGAAATATAATTCAAAGCCAACTGTCACATGAACAAGTTAAATGAGTGCTCAGTTCCATAAAGTCTTTGTTTCCAACTAGTCTTTGGAATCTGAATGAGCTGTATTTCGTCAATAGAAGTATTTGGAACTTGACTAGAAAGCAATACCTTTCTTTATTCATTTTGTATGCCATTTACTATTGGGTATCTGTTTTAAAATGCTAGTAAATGCTGTTATTTTCATTGACTTCAACTCAAATTCCTTTTAACAGTGACCTCCTCATCTTATTTCCGCGAGCCACAAACGTGGTGTGACTAGAGGAAAAGGAGATGAATTTTTGTGTATATATGGTTAGTGTACATGAATCTTGTTATAGCAAAGCCACATATCCTATTTCTAAAACAATTACCGTCCCTCCCAAACTGCTCCTTTTCTTCTGTTAAACATGATAGTTTTTTAGTTCATCTTTCTACATGACTCATAACAGCAGGCCCTCCTGCCTCCACTTTAAAAGACTGGTAATCATCTGGTTCAAATTTCCAATCTCAATAATAGTTCAGCAGTAACATAGAAATTAGCATTGTAATCATTCCAGTGCAGTCTTAATAATGTTATATGATGAATTAGAAAACGTTCTCATAGTTAATATACTTTATTGTGCCAGTCACCCCTTGATACTTCCATTTAGTCCTTGTAGTTTGTTATTTATGAGTTTTCCATGGCTTACTTCAAAATTTTCCTTGTTTGCATTATGTGATGTATTATGTAATGCTAAGTTAATTTCCTGTTGTAACTGGTCAGCATGCCAACATCACACACCTACACAAATACAGCTTCAAAAATTTTTATCAGCTTGTAAGTTTTATTTAACTGAAATCATTAAAGTAGTAGAGAATCTTGGCACATGTTTGGATTCCACTTAAATTGCTGGTATAATTTTGAATTACTTTGTATCAAGTTTTCCAAATGCCCTTATAAAGAAATTTTATAGCAACTATATAGTTGCTATATTTTTTAAGTGAGGAAAAGCAGCACATTTCTTTTTTCTTTGTTTTAAGGAAGATCTTTCTTAAAAATATGCTGCTTTCTAAAAATTCGTGTTATTTCTTAAAATCTATACTATGAGCTATAACACACAGTATACCTTCTTTTTGTTGAGAACTAGCCACTTAAAAGATAACACAGTGGGACTTCCCTGGAGGTTCAGTGGTTAAGACTCTGTGCTTTCAATGCAGGGGGCACAGGTTTGATTCCTGATCAGGGAACTAAGATCCCCCATGCCATGAGGCATGGCCAAAAAATTAGGGGAAAAAAAAGGTTCCATGGCAGAAAAGGAAGAACACTGGCTTTAGAGTCCTAGGCTCTGACGAGAACTGCCTATTGAACTGATGCCTAAAATGGGGATAATGTTTCAGACCTCAGATGGTTACTACCAAGATCAAGTGAGATCTCACAGACATAGAGCACAAACCAATGGTTACCAGTGGGGATGGAGGAGGTAGGAGGTACAAACTATTGGGTGTAAGATAGACTTAAGGATGTATTGTCAAACATGGGGAATATAGCCAATATTTTGTAATAACTATAAGTGGAGTATAACCTTTAAAACTATATAAAAAATAAAATAAGTTAAAAAGATCAAGTGAAATGTTTTCTGTAGAGTGCCAGGAAACAATGTTTGGCACATAATAAACATTAAATTAATTCAGTGTGTTAGCTGCATATTAATCTGAACCTTAGCAGGTGTGCTTCATAAACATATTTCATCTCAATGTACCAACCTTGGGTGGGTGGGGGGAACACAATTATTAATTAACAGCTAGAGTTCAAGAATGAACTACTGAGTATCTGAGTTTTGAGAGGATGGTGAAAATCAGCTTATAATTTCTATATTTATTTTGGGGGGCAAAGAATTCAGAGTGAGGAAGAATTTAAAATGCAGATTATCAGGATTTATGAGGAAAAGATATCTTTTTTTCTCATTACTATAATAAACAGCAGTCAAAAAAATGCCTCATCAGACTTATGGCAGATAACAAAGGGAAGTACAACTTTAATTACGTCCTTGATTTATGGATAATGTTGCAACATCTCAAACAATGCACATAAAATTTTTCTGCAATCTATTTGCAAAGATGTGTGTATGTGTATGTGTTTTAGAGGTGGGATGGGAAGCCATTTTTCATTCCATTCTTTTTAAATGAGAATGCACTTAAATAACTGTTCCAGAAAGAAAATGAAAATGAACGTTAAACTACTTACATTCCTTAAATTCTTTTCCAATATGTGTCAACTTACACACATTATTATAGATCTAATCAGTGTTTATATACTCTCTTGTGATCTAATTCTTTCACATAACATTGTTCATGCAACAGGACCACTATCAGACTATGCTTGTTTCCCTATAGTTCCTCCCACATCTCACTTAGTGCTTAGACATTCTAACAGATATATGTTGCTACCTTACTGTTATTTTAATTATAATTTCTGGCTGGTGAAAATGGTATTTTTCTATGTGATGATTTATTGTGCTTTTTTTTCATGTAAACGTTCTCTCTCCATCTTTCATTTTGCTATATGAACTGCCTGGGGGACCAGGTCTAGAGGACACTTACACATTTCTTCCAATATCAACATAATCAAATTTGGTGATTACTCCACTAACCCTGTACAGCTAAATGATACAACTATACACCTAATCACTGTCCATCCTCCTATGCTTTGAAAACAAATATCCAAATGGTCTCCAAATCCTCTAATAAATCTCTAAATTATTTCCCAATCTATTCTTCTCTAAGACTACTTTAATCTTCTCAGTTATTTTTAGAAATCAACTTAGAAAGATAACTAAAATATACACCTGATCATATAACTCAGTCTCCAGTTAATAAATTTTTTATTGCTTTCAAGACAAAGTGAACTTTTTGAGCACAGCCTAGAAGGCCTTTGCAATGTGGCCTAATCTCATTTACAGCCCAACTTCATTCTCCCATTGTTTGCATAAATTCTATAATACATTACATCTAAATATACTACTCATTGCTCCTGAATATCATTCTTGCTTTTCTTCATGACCCTTTGTTATGTCATTTTGCCTCCCTATTAGACTCAGGTCCCCTTTCTCCCTATTCTACTCCAAATCTCTTTGAATATCTTATATATCCTTAAGTTTCATCTCAAATATGATTGACCTCCTGAAGCTATTTCTCAGCTGGATATGGCTTCTCCTGTCTGTGAATTCCCAGGGTAGTTTACAGCTTGCTAAGAATTATTTGTATATTTGTGTTATCCACTTGGAATAGCTTATAAGCAGTTGAGAAAGTGAAAGTCGCTCTTTCATGTCCAACTTTTTGTGATCCCATGGACTATCCAGTCCATGGAATTCTCCAGGCCAGAATACTAGAGTGGGTAGTGTTTCCCTTCTCCAGAGGATCTTCCCAACCCAGGGATCAAACTCAGGTCTCCTGCATTGCAGGTGGATTCTTTACCAGCTGAGCCATGAGGGAAGCCCATAAAGACTGGAGTGGGTAGCCTATCCCTTCTCCAGGGGATCTTCCCGACCCAGGAATCAAACTGGGGGGTCTCCTGCATTGCAGGTGGATTCCTTACCAACTGAGCTATCAGGGAAGCTATTGAGAACAGGGGCTCAACTCACATCTTTCTCTCTGCAAATGCTTTGCACATAGTAGGCATTCTGTACATTTATCTCGAACTTAATATTCCTCAAGGTCTGAAAACCCCTATAGACAGCAATAACTTTGCCTCCTACATGGTTGGATCATCCCTGCACTCAACATAAATATAGAATGAATACAAATTACAAACATGAACACTTTCAAAGTCATACAATTGGGTAAAAATTAAGAACATGTATATTCTTACCCTCCTAAATGTACAGCATACCTCCCACCCTCCCAGATGTGTCTCAGATAAAAAGAAACTGTCTTATACTCCAGTCCTTACAGATTCTTTAATTATAAGGGGCCTTATCTAAACTACTGTATTTTTTAATATTAAAGTACTACTTCAAGAACACACATCAGTCTGGGACAAACTCAATTTGAGTTTTAGGTGATTATGGAGGTAAATTTACAGAATGAGAGTGGGTGTTTGGAAACAAGAAAATGTAACACAGATCTAGGAATTGTTTACAGGGTATGTCCCCAGAGCATTAAGTGTTGGATACAATGGAATTTAAAAAAAAAAAAGCCTTTGAAAGATCACTTAAAATTGCAATTCAGTAAACACCTAGGGAAGATTAAAAAAATACGTATTTAAAATGACTGGAATAGTCAAGTATCCTAGTGCTATGAAACTGGATATGTGTGGCTTGGGATAAAAGTGACAGGGGTGCTATCATACACTGATTAAAGTTCTGTATCTCTGTATAGAACTTGGACATGAATGTGATGTATTCCAGAAAATTGTCAGGTGACTCAAAAATGGGCTCCCGTGTTTATAGAAACACTGATGTCAGTGATATATGTGAAGAAGTACAACAAAATTGTTTTATCAGATAGGATAGCAGGGGGAATTTTTTTCTATATGCAGATATTATATTGTACCATATGCAATTTGAATCCATATATATAATTAAATGAATTTTCTATAATAATTAGATGTTTTACTATTTCATATACATTTGTGAGAGACTATCTATATTCAGCATGGTCAAAAACTTAAAAAAATATTCTCTTAGGAAAATGGGGACACACCTTATCCATACTTTTGAATCCAAAGTGGTATGCATCCCTCATTTTGACCACAATAATAGTAAGAGCTGCCACTTAGAATTTGCTGGGTATCAAGAACATTGTTAGAGATTTGCATATATGTCATTGATGCTTCAAGCAATTCTATAGGTGGGTATTAAGAAGCCATTGTATAAATGAGGAGAGTGTGCCTCCAAGAAATTAAAGTTCGCTCAAGATCATGCAGTAAATAAGCAGTAGACATCCATGGAGTTTCAAACTTTGCAACCTGAACCACCACGTCGTATGGCCCCCACAAGCACTGAGTCTGAATTTCTAGGTCCATGACTTTGACAGGACGGTGCTTAATATAAACAATGGTGAAGTCAAAAGCAGGACAAGAACAAGAATTTTTATAATCCATAAATGCATTACTATCTTCAATACAAACCCTTTTAATACATTTTTTATTCTGAATACATTTCAAGTAGAAACCTAAAGAATACCACACTCATGATATATTTAGCCTCATGATTCTATTTCTGGAGGGAGTCACTGAGGGATGCTCTGTAGAAAGGAGTGGTTTACCCTTCTTTGTTTCCCTAACCTTCTTTCTGCTAACCACGTGTCAACAGCGCATGAACTGATCCAAGTCATTTAACTTTCCAAGACATGCTAGTTCTTTATACTCAATATTTTGCTATAATCTATAAGGGAAAAGAATCTGAAACAGAGTAGATATACATATGTACAACTGAATCAACTCTGTTGTACATATGAGACTAATACAACACTGTAAATCAACTATACTTCAATAAAATAAATAAATATGCTATTTCTTCACAACTTGTGGGGTAACCATGACTTCCCCTTCTCCATTGTTTACCTCTGTAATGTTGCAAGGATATTCCTCAGCTCCAATATTCTTGGCTTTGGTAAACGGGTTTGCACATAACCTATCAAAGTTTTTATGATTTCAGTTGATGGACTCTGAGCATAGTCTCACTGAACCACTATATTTTCCAACAGAAGAGCCCTGATTGTTTTAGCCTCTCATACCAGGGAATTCTCACTATTTGCTGGTTTATTACAAATGCCTTCTCTGGCCTGATGCAGCCTGGTGTGTGCGTGCACAATAGTGTCTGAGTCTTTGCAACCCCATGGACTGTAGCCCTCCAGGCTCCTCTGTCCCTGGGATTCTCTAGGCAAGAATACTCGAGTGGGTTGCTATTTCCTCCTCCAGGGTATCTTCTCAACCCAGTGATTGAACCTGCATCTCCAGCATTGGCTGGCGGATTCTTTACTACTGAGCCACCTGGCCTGATTGAGCAGAATCTTGTCTTTGAATGACAATCTCTTTCCAGATGCTGACTAGCAGGAACATTGACCCATCACCTTCCTGAGTTCATCTTTTTGGGGGACAGTTACCAGTCACTCCTACATCACTTTGCAAGACGGGAATGAACAAATGGGAGCCCGTCAGCTTGTGAATGCAGCCTGGCTTATTTTACCCTTTTTCCCCCACAAAATACTTTTTTACCCACACGGAAGCTCATCTGCCACTTCTCAGCCCACTTGTGAGCCTCAGGAGAGCTTCCTGCAGTTCACCCCTGGCAGCTTGGCATTTCACTTTTAGTGAGCTCAGAGCAGCTGAGTGTCAACTGCAAACTCTTTCTCCAGTTTCCTTAACTTTTTGACAGAATCAACTACTTCCTTGAAGTAATTAAAGTGATAATGTTTCAAACTGAAGGAGAAATATTAAGCGTAAAATTATCCTCCAATTAAAGAAAAAATACTCCATGCAGTGGTATTTTTTTTTAATTTCACCCTTCTTCGCAGTGATGATGAACAGTAGATCATAAAAGAAGCCTAGATTTAGACATGCTACTGGCCTCATACCTCTGAAGGCATAAAAACCAAGGATTTAATCTGCCAAGGATTCTAAAATGCATTTACTTTCACTGTCATCAATCCTTCCAGTTGGTGCCCCCCTAGGTTGCTTTGTAATTCTATCTGCCTCTTACATATTTCAAAAGCCTAATGTTTATCATTACTTCATTTTTAAAACTTTTATTTCCTTCTCTAGGAAGCCTTATTAATTTTTATACTACTCCTTTTCCAGAATGTAAAATAAAAACAATAATTTTAGTCTTCTTAGATATGCCTCCATGGTATGAAGTTTGATTATGAATTTAAAAAAAAAATCAATGACCAGAATTCTAATTTTCTCATAGACATTTTAACAGAAAATAATGAACACAAAATTTTAAAAGAGATTTGTTGTAGCTAATTTAGTATGTAAAGAAATAGAATCTAAAGTTTGCTTTTCCCTTTTGATCAATACAAAATTAATTTTCACAATCCAAATATACTCAACTTTGGGGGTGTCGATGTGAACATATATCTCAGAGCAGTGGTTTTGGAGTAAATAATCATAACCTAGGTGTTTCTCTAGCTACAACCTAGATATGTATGAAATGAAAAATTATAGATTCTGTAATCGCCTTAATATTTGCCTTAAAGTTCTGTCCTGAACACAGGCTGCTGTGTCAGTTAAGGTTCCTGAATGATCCACCCAAATCTCACATTAGTAGTAGGCGCAGCATGATATAGTGGAAGGAGCACAGAATTTAGGACTCAGAGGTCCAAGGCTTACATTTTGCTTAGCCTCATTTAAGTCAGGAAACTAGTAATGAGTCACTTAATCTTTCTAATCCTCAGTTTCTTGACTTGTAAAGTGAGAAAGTTAATTTATCTTACTATGTCTACATGTTTCTTGTGAGGCTCAAATAAGATAATGTAAAAATTTTTAAAAGCAGTTAATAAACAATAAAATTTTATTAAAATTGGCTTTATTAACTGCAAGGCTTATCTACAAATAGAACCCTTGCCAATGGGCCACTTTGTATCTTTTCTATTGTTGGCTCTCTATTTTATACTACGATCTCTTGAAAACTAGTCATGGCTTTATGGCTGTGTTCATAATTAAAAAAAAATCTAAATCTTTTTCTATGCCATCTTCATAAGCATGGAAGAAAGAGCCTTGTTGTTTTTATTTTACCACTTTCTTTTTAGTTCAGGTTCTTCAGCACAGGCCACTCTGATGATGTTTAAAATCAAGATATCAAATGACACTGTCATGATCTGGAAATGTCTTCGAGGTCCAAAGGGAAGTCTTAGCAAATGTCAGAGTACCTCTAAGGCAAGGCAGATCCTCAGGATAATGATGCAAGAGTTTAGTATTACAGATACATACAGCAGGGTGCTGAGGAAAGGCCTGCTTGAGGCTCAAAGGTCAAGCAGCACAAGTTTAATGCAAGTAAAGTAAAAGGTCACTTAGCATTGTGATTAGTGATGCTGAATGGGTACAGAGTGATGTAATAGATATAGTCAACTAACACTTCCATTTTAGGAGGTGTCAGAATTGATATTTTCATCCATTCCCCTTCCTTTCTGACAAGTTATTACTTAGAAAAGCCAGCTCCTGAAAACACATCCTAGGCAACAGTCAACTGTTTGGTAGTTAGTAGTCTACTGTGGTTGAGTTGCAGTTAAAAGGCATTATAGTGGCCGATAACTTACAGACTTTAAGGGAAGATAAATTTTCTCTACATATCTGTTCAGAGCAGTCCTAACCAGTGTGTCTATCACTGGCAATTCAATTGTTAATCTTTGTTTTAAAGCAAAACAAATACACACATCAAGACAATACAGAAACCTGGAAGAGGAACTGATCCAAGTAGATGATATGAAAATGAGGAATATGGTAGATGCATAGCAATAAGCTCTAAATGAAGGTGTCAAAAATACCCCCAATAACAATATCACACCACCAACAAAAACAATACCAATAACAAAATATCCCCAGAAATAAAAAATTAAAGGTCCTCCCCATCTGCTTTAAATAGCTATAAGGAATGCTGAGATATATGGTAGTGTGTGAAAGTTAACACTACACATGCATAACACAAAGGACATAACATCGTGTTATCCATAACACGATGGATAACATAATAAAATCCTTGCAGGGTGATGGCTCATCCTAGGATACGAAGAATAATTGGAGTGGGATCTAAGGGATTTTCATGTGGTATCCACAGGGTCTTAAGAAGAAAGTGAAATCAAAAGGACATATTTGAAAAAGAGACTATATATTTTAAACTCATTTTTGATCTAGTCAGAACATGAAAGGATTTATCCTCACAGCTAACTGGCTAGTCAGGTGTGTTCTGTGGTAACCATTCAGGGTTTATACAGGTTAGAACTGTAAGCTACACAACGAATTTTTTCTACATATTTGTATCTTTAACACCTAACATGGGGCCTGCCACAAAGCTTGTGGCAAATAAAAGTATGTTGAATCACAAACACTTTGTTCTTATGAGCAAAAAAAGTCGTGGACTGGATTGGTCAAAAAGTTCATTTGGGTTTTTCATAAGATGATACAGAAAAACCCAAACGAACTTTTCAGCCAACCCAATATATAGATGGGAAAAAATAACTGAACAACAAATCAGTGAAAACAGATGCTAGAAATTATAATGAAAGACTCTTTTTCATGTCTGTACCTCTTCTCCCTTAAAGCATGACTTCTTTTTGACCTTCTTGGGATAACTATGATATGATATCAGCCCAATTTTCTGATAGGTCAGGATTGTATAAATCAGAGTTGGAAGCTAGACCAGAGGACAAATACCAGTGAAGATCTGTCTTGCTGTACAAGAGAGCTACTTTGGACTTTAAATCCTTGTGGTTTCATACTATTTAAGTATGTATTTCATTGGTGAAATATCTACTTGTTCTTGGTGATTTTAATTCAGCATTTACTGTGTCTACTATGCACATGGAAACAAAAAAGTGAGTACATAAAACATAGATGTAATACTATATAGTTTGAATGATTTTTGAAGTTTTTAAATTATATTTTTAATTGACTTTTATTGAAGTACAGTTGATTTACAAAGTTGTGTTAGTTTCAGGTATAGAGCACAGTAATTCAGTTACACACACCCACACACACACACACACACATATTCTTTTTCAGATTCTTTTCCCTTAATGTCATTACAGAGTATTGAGCTCTCTGTGCTATATAATAGGTCCTTGTTAACTATCTATTTTATATACAGTAGTGTATGTTAATCCCAAATTCCTCATTTATCCCTCAACATGACTTTTGCATTCTTAAAAAGTTTTCAATGTCTCTATGCTAAATTATTTGAGTTGTTATAATTGTTTTCAGTACCACCCCTGCCCCCAGAATCTGTGCTTTTTCATATTTCTAGATCAGTTCAGCTGAAGAGTACCCTGACAAGACAAGGAAAGTTGTTTAAACCTTATTATTTACAACTACTTATCCTACAAGTCAGAATTGTCTCAATATGGTACAATAATAAATCAGATATAATTTTGATGCTGAATCTGAGGAGTTGTAACATACACAGGTAATCCCCAATTGTATACTCCTTTGTTTGACGTTGTCTGTTTTCACTTCATAGTAAATAAATGTTCTACCGTTGAACTCACATTATATAATAAAATACCACACTTATCTTTTAGCTATCTTGGTTATTGTTTACTTGGAAAAGTTTTCTCTGCATAAAAGAAAAAGTGATTGAAAAATCATTGCTCTAGTGTCTTCTTCCAAATGGTTCCCAGAGGTCACTTTCTAAAATCCAAATTTGATCATGGTACTCTTCTGCTTAAAACCTGTCAATGGATCCTACACCATGTGAAAATTCAAACTCCTTTATATCAGAACCCTTCTTGGCAGCTGCCCAACTACCCAGCCTCATCTCTCACCTTGCCTCTTTACATCTGTACCTCAAACCATACACTTTTTCCCCCAAGCCATATACTTTTTTATTTTTTAGGAGCATGACAAAGCCTCCATTCCTCCCAGTTTTTAAAGAGCTATGCCTCAAACCTCAGATATTGACTACCTGGTCTGGCCACATTGTCTACTAGGGAAACTACTTTATATCCTTCAAAGTTCAATGTAAATCAATCTAAATATAAAGCCTTTCCTCATAATCTGCTCCCTTCTCCCACTAAAGAGTTCAATCTTTCTTCCATTGCAAACCATATACACCATTATCCAATGCAACAAATTTTAACAGGATAGTTTTCACATTAGTCTCCCCAACTAGACCGTTGAATTAAACTTATAGACATTTTGCTCCGATGGGCCTTAGAGTCTTCTATTGGATTGGTCAAAAAGTTCATGCAGATTTTTTGTAAGATGGTATGGGAATTTTTTGGCCAACCCAATATATAGATAGGAAAAAAATAATTAAATAACAAGTGAGTGAAAACAGAGGCTAGGAATTATAACAAGAGACAACCTTTTTCCTGTCTGTACCTCTGGCATCTAGTGCTATGAGGATAGTGATCTGTCCTGTCATCTCTCTTTGAATCTTTGCAACTTAGGACAGAATCTGGTTCATAGATGTTACCTAATACAATACTTACTTAAATAAATAAAAAATGACTTAACTTGGAATTCATCAGTTGCCTAGGGACTAGGGTTGATGTTTACTTTTGTTTGGCAAACCTCTTCCCCATAGATAATCTAAAATTAATAGTATAAATAAGATTATAAGGAGAATATTTTAAATGCTTAAGAGAACAAACTTTTCAAATCCCCTCAAGTACTTTATAAGCATCAATTTACATATAATTGATATGCTAATTACAATTTAGCCATATTTGTTCATTAAAACTGGGTCCTTAAGGACCTCTACTAGGCAACGTTTGAATGACTGAATCTTGTTAACGTAGCTGAAGCTTCTAAACATACTAGAGATACATAAACATCAATGTCCTTAAAATTATTCCATAATTTCAATAATGTTAACTAAGTCAAAATGGCCTTTCTCATTTGGCAAGATTAATTTATTAAATACTGTTTCATTTCATTTTATTATACTATTTAAGTCCATTCATTGTTACTTTAAGGATTAAAAAAAACACCCACAATGTTATTAGAAAAGGCTCTCTATTATGTATTATAAAGCCAAATTCTTTGGCATGAAATACAAAGCTCCTTACCATCTATGACCTCTTCATTCTCTATGTAGTCCATCTGTGTATCCTACCACTTCTTGCAACCAACCCTACAGTCCCGTTATAGCAACTCCTTGCACTTCTTGAAACATGCTGGATCTTTTCATGACATCATATTTTTGTACATACTGTTGCGTTTTCTGTAGTGCCCTTTGCATACTCATGACCATGAATTCTTTCATTAACTCTAATATCTGTTTTCCCATGCCTCAAAGACAGCTCCATAAAGAAGCTTTTTGGTCATCTAAGACAATGGTTCTCAAGGCAAGAATACTGGAAATGGTTTGCCATTCCCTTCTCTAGTCATGGAGATCAAACCAGTCAATCCTAAAGGAAATTAACCCTGAACATTCATTGGAAGGATTGATCCTGAAGCTGAAGCTCCAATACTTTGGCTACTTGATGCAAAGAGTTGACTCATTGGAAAAGACCCTTACGCTGGGAAAGATTGAAGGTAGGAAGAGAAGTAGATGACAGAGGATGAGATGGTGGGAGGGCATCACCAACTCAATGGACATGAGTTTGAGCAAACTCAGGGAGAGAGTGAAGGACAGGGAAGCCTGACATGCTGCAGTCCATGGGGTTGCAAAGGATTGGACATATATTAGCGACTGAACAACAGTAAGACAATGGTAGTCACCCATTTCTCTGTGTTCCCAGCATATTTTGTTGAGACATGTATTATTTACGATAATACATATTTCTGTCTACCTCCATTTGCATGAGGTCTTTGAGTACAGAAACTGCATGTTATTCATCTTTCTATCCCAGCATCGAGCATTTTATCTGGCACAAAAAAGGCACCTGTTGTGGATTGAATTGTGTCTTCCAAAAAAATATACTGTAGTCCTAACTGTGGTACCTGTGAACATGACCTTAATTGGAAATACGTTCTTTGCAGATGGAATCAAATTAAGATAAGGTCATACTGGACTAGGGTAGGCTTTATAACCAATGACTGGTGTCCTTATTAGGAGAAATTTGGCAACACAGAGACTCAGAGGACACAGAGAAGGAAGAAGGCCATGTGACAACAAAAGCCGAATGTGGAGTGATGCAGCTGCAAGCCAAGGAACGGCAAGGATTGCTGGCAACCACCAGATGCTAGCTACTCTGGTGGCTCAGACAGTAAAGAATCTGCCTGCAATGTAGGAGACGCAGGTTTGATCCCTGGGTCAGGAAGATCCCCTGGAGAAAAGAAATGGCAATCCACTCCAGTATTCTTGCCTGGGAAATCCCATGGACAGAGGAGTCAGGTGGGCTACGGTCCATAGGGTCACAAAGAGTCAGACACAACTGAGTGACTAACACTTTCATTTCACCAGATGCTAGTAGTGAGATATGCAGTAGAGTCTCTCTTCTGTGACCCTCAATGGAATCAACCTTGCCTATACCTTGATTTTGTATTTCTAGCCTCTAGAACTGTGAGAGAATAAACCTCTAGTTTTAAGCCACCTAGCTGGTGGTAATACATTATGGCAGTCTTAGGAAACTAATATCTGCATGCATGCTAAGTCGCGTCTGACTCTTTGTGACCCTATGGACTATAGCCTGCCAGGCTCCTCTGTCCATGGGATTCTCCAGGCAAGAATACCAGAGTGGGTTGTCATGCCCTCCTCTAGGGATCTTCGACCCAGGGATCAAACTTGCATCCCTTTTGTCTCTTGCATTGGTAGGTGTGTTCTTTACCACTATTGCCACCTGGGAAGCCCAGGAAACTAATACAGCATCCAATATATTTTTATTGAAACCCACTCCAGAATGACCTAACAGAGGAGATTCTTTTACTCAGTAGAGGATCTATGTCCAATAAATTTTCCAAAGCATCTATTCTTATCTTCCATCTACAAGTTTCAGTAAGCCTATGGAGAGTCCCTTTACAACTTCCATACTGTTTAATTCCAAGATGATTCTGGCTGGAAAGAAGGGAACAGACATTAAGCCCATGGAAAACTGACTTTTTCTCTTTACCATCATATCCACTGGGAACAGAGTAGAGACCTCAAAGCCACAGCTGAAATATTTAGGATCATGACTCATCCAACGAAATTGCTTCTCTGTTGTAGGATATTCCCTTTGGAGTTTTGGCTGGTGTTCTGTGCTCTAAAATGGGCCATATAGTGCTGGAATCATCATGTGAATGTTTCCGAGTCTACAGTTTAATGGTAGAGTCATGAGGATTATTGCTATTACTGCTATTGTTCATAAAACCTCTTTTAGGGGAAGTTCAGAATGAAAGTTACAGTAATGCACGCAGTAGATCCACATATTAAGCCAGGTAAAAATGTTACTTCTCTAGCCATTTCATTAACATAGCTGTTGTTATACAAACATAACTATCTTCTATAGTAACAGAAAACTTTATTATTTATGAAACGCTTTGAGACACAGTCTTATTTAAAATAAAAATAACATCACCTTTTATTCATTTTCATTAAAAAACTCCTTTTCTACCTTACTATCTTTTTCCTAAGATGATATTAATTTCCAATTTTTTATCTGAAGTCCATTTCTTCATCTCTGTTTCTAATTTTCTTTTTTTTTTTTTTAACAGTTTTCAAAAACTTAAAGTTTCTTTTTTTTCTATTTAGTGTTCAATTTTTTCCTTTTATTTCAAGGGATTCCAATAAAGGGTTTTATTTTTTTTTTTTTAACGAGTCTTTTTTTTTTTTTTTAATTATTGTTTTAGCCATACATTGTTATGATATCACCATGGGTTTACATATGCTTCCCCTCCGGGTCCCCCCTCCCTCCTCCCTCCCCCCCGGGAAATCTCGCTGCACCAGTCCCGAGCATCAATCCTGGGCTGGCGATTGATTAGACACATGACAATTAACATGCTTCAATGCCCTTCTCCCATATCATCCCACCCTTACCCTCATCCACAAAGTCCACAAGTCTATTCTATACATCTGCGTTCCTTTTGTTGTCTCCCATGTTGGGTTCTCATTACTGTCTTTCTAAATTCCATATATATGTGTTAATATACTGTATTGTTGTTTTTGCTTCTGGCTTACTTCACTCTGGATAATGGGCTCCAGTTTCGTCCATCTGAGTAGAATTGCTTCAAATGAATTTTTTTTTAATGCTGAGTAATATTCCATTGTGTATATAATTTTCTTAATAAGGCACTTTCCCACTCACCCTATTTACAACTATAGTCCATCACATTCATTATAATGATGTATGTAAAAATATTTAAAACCTTTGTAGCTAGATCTCTCTTCCTATCTCTCTCACTTAGAAACCATAAGAGTGAAATAAAACACAAAATTGGACGTAAAGTAAGACTGCATTTCATAAAGGTTGCCATATAATTGCTTTTCTGAAGATCCGGTTTGCAGCCAATGGACATGCAACTGTTTCTTTGTTGGCTCTAGAGCTATCATCATAAAGAAATATTAGAATTCAGTGATATCTACATTCTTCCTCTTTTCCACAGACTGGTTTCAGTTGAAACAGACACAGTGCAGAGTGTAAGCTGAGAAAAGAGACATACACAAATGATGCAGATGCTAGACACCCAGATTATAAATTATCAAAGAAACACATACCAAATGTTCCAGCCTGTTTTTTAAAAATTTTTTAATTAATGTTTTGGCCATAACACGTGGCATGTGGATAGAACCCATGCCCTCTGCATTGGAAACGTGGAATCTTAACCACTGGACCACCAGGAAAGTCCCATTCACCAGCCTGTATTTTTTTTTTTTTGGTTTTTTTAAGCTTCTTCAGGAAGGCCTTGTCTGAGACCAATTTATACTCTTTTGTCTGCTGACAAACCCCAACACGAACGCTGAGAGACTTATAGGTGTCTTATTGGGAGATCTCTAATAGATTTATAGTGGCTCTTGGTCTGGAACAGTGTGGAACAGATAAATTTTGGGGCCACCATTTTAAGTAGCTAGGAGAGGTCAGTTATTATTTGATTTTATTTACATCACACATACTTAGGGTAAGTGCTATCACTTTGTGCTGGGATCTATTCTTGGGGGGAGAGGGGATTAGTTTAAGCATGTTACAGATATACATTTACTTAACTTTGGAACTCTGTAAAGTAGGTAATTTGATTACCTCCAGATTATAGAGGAGGAAAATGTAACACAAAGAAGTCAAACAATTGACCCATATCATACAACTATTGAGCTTGGCAGAGCTGGGATTCTAATCCAGGGAGCCTTTTTGCTGCAGTCCAAGCAGTAACCACTACCCATCCTGACTTTCACTGATTTCTGGACCTTCTAGACTACCTTGGTTCCGGAGGAGGGAACCTCTTTAGCCTTTCTCAGTTTCTTGGATTATGGGTTAGTTTCAGTATTCCATTGGACTTTATGATTTACTCAGTGTTTAAGGTGTAAGAAAGCTTCTAGCAGGTACTGCTGGATTTTTTGAGTAGGGGATGTAATCTTTGTCTTCTGAGAAGTTAAAAATGAGTTAATCATAAAGGTCACATGTAGACCAAAAAAAAGTAATTTAAGGACCTTTACAAAGCTTTCTATGCATCAAGAAACAGAAACGTGGAAGGGGGTACTTAGATTCTGCACCACAATTTTTTTCTAGGCTAGTAGTTGTGTCTGAGGCCAATACTAGGCATGCTGCTATGGATCTATATGTCTGCTTACAGAAGGCTTACCATTTGAGACTGACATCACCAGCAATGTCTTTGCTAGTTTCCACCATGACAGGAGGACTAGCCTATAATTGAGCTATATACACTCTAGTAGGATATCTAAGGGAGGCTGGTGAACATTAAGATGAATTCTAATATTTATGTATTCACATACATAATATGCATAATATGTGTGTGTGTATACAAGTACACATATACATATATGAGGCTTCCCTGGTTTCTCAGAGGGTGAAGAATCCACCTGCAATGCAGGGGATTCAGGTTTGATCCCTGGGTCAGGAAGATCCCCTGGAGAAGGGAATGGCTACATACTCCAGTGTTCTAGCCTGGAGAATTCCATGGACAGAGTGGCCTGATGGGCTACAGTCCATGAAATCACAAAGAGTCGGACACAACTGAGCAACTAACACTTTCACTTTCTTTTTTTTCACATATACATATATACACATGCGTGTGTGCTAAGTCGCTTCAGTCATGTATGACTCTGTGACCCCATGGACTATAGCCCACCAGGCTTCTTTGTCCATGCCAAGAGTACTCTCTCCAGGCAAGAATACTGGAGTGGGTTGCCGTGCCTTCCTCCAGGGTATCTTCCCAACCCAGGGATAAAACCTGCGTCTCTTAAGTCTCCTGTATTGGCAGGCAGATTCCTTACGACTAGCGCCACATGGCAAGCCCCCACATATATACATACACACCAATATATAACTAGAGATTGTTGAGAATTTAGTCTATGTCAGTCTCTGTGCTAAATGCTTCATGGAAATTATTATTCTCTTCATCATCATATCAAACCTATAATATAGGTACCATTATTTATCCTCTTTGACAGATAAGAAATTGGAGGTACAAAGATGTAAAGTCAGTTATTAAGTAGGAAATGTCAGGATACAAACCCAGCCATATCATCTATTTCATATAATTTGAGTTAGGCCTTATGCTTTATCATACTTTCTTAAAACTCTTTTTACCTTTATATTTTCCCAATCTTCTTTTGTTCTTTTTGCCTATTCATTACAAAAAGTCTTTTAAAGTTAGGCAGAGAATAGAGTTGAGGCTTCAGTGAAATGTCAAAAATTGCAATATTGTGTTACACCACTAGGCCACACTGGATTTGAATATTTTCCCTCTTTAGTTTTTCTATTTCAGGTTTAAACAACTGCTGCATATATATAATATCCTTTGTAAAAAGCCTATTGTGTTTGCAATTATGGGAGTCTTAGAAGTTGAAGGCAATAAAATTTATCGCTGCCATGCAAAAAAAAAAATCCTTATCAACACAGGGTATGGTAAAAATGCCTGGTTTTTTGGTTGATCTGTGATATGTGAATAACATCCAATTCTGTTATGTTTAACAAGGAAAAAAATAAAATGCTATGAAAATGTTGTGAATATTTTATTATCTTAATTAGGATGTATTCTGAAGCAATAAATTTCACATCCTTGGCACATGATGATAAGCTGACACATATGCTAGGCAACT
The DNA here is from genome assembly GCA_007570785.1 of Antilocapra americana. Lineage (NCBI taxonomy): Eukaryota > Metazoa > Chordata > Mammalia > Artiodactyla > Antilocapridae > Antilocapra > Antilocapra americana. The sequence goes on from ML661243.1 coordinate 2,596,722, forward strand.
CTATTATCAAAATTAAAATACATTCAGTGCACAAAATGGTAGTAAGAATAACATAAATCTAGATTCATTATTTTAGACAGGAACATAGTGTTATGAGCTGAATTATATCCCTCCAAATTCCTACGCTGGAGTTCTAACTCCTAGTGCCCCAGAATGTGGCTGTATTTGGAGAGAGGGCCTTTAAAGAAGTAATTAAATTAAAATGGGGTTGTTAGGGTGGGCCCTAATCCAGTATGACTGGTGTCCATATAAGAAAAGGAAATTATGACAGATAACACAAACAAATGACCAAGTGAGGACACAGCAAGATGGCAGCCTTCAGCAAGGCAAGGAGAGAGGCCACAGAAGAAATCAAACATGCCAATACCCCGACCTTGGATTTCTAACCTCCAGAACTGTGAGAAAGTAAATTTCCATTGTGTAATCTACCCAAAAATATGAACTAACTTTTTGGCCAACCAAATATTTGTTATAGAAACCCTAGTAAATGAATACATACAATAATGATTAAGAAGTCAATAACTATTACAAAGTTCATCAAAATTCTATAATTTAGAAGTTCTTATTTTGGTGGGTTGTTCAGATAGTAACTCAAATACTGCTTTTCTTTTTTTTTTTTTTTCAAATACTGCTTTTCGATATGGTGTTGTTTAGTTTCCAAGTCATGCATGATTCTTTTGTGACCTCATGGACCATAGCCCACTGGGCTCCTCTATCCATGGGAATTCTCCAGGCAAGAATACTGGAGTGGGTTGCCATTTCCTTCTCCAGGGGATCTTCCTGAACCAGGGATCAAGACAACTCTGTCTCCTGCATTGCAGGCAGATTCTTTACTGCTGAGCCACCAGGGAAGACCATGATGGCTTACATTAAAACAAACATACAAATAAAAAATAACTCTAGGTATCTTGATATTTTCTTTTTCTTTACCTTATGGGAAAGAAATTTATACTTACAGAAAGAAAATTGTTTAGAGTAAAATTGGTTAGATGCTATTTCTTTAGGTGATGTTTCTAGAGCATAAAATCCTATTCCTTAGAGTAGATATTCTCAAATATAATTTAATCCTAAATGTTATGTTTATATCCATTTGGAAGTTGACTATTTAAATGAAGTTGTTTTAATTGTTGATTTAATTTATTATCTATTTATTTCCAATGTTGACTTCTTGATTTTTCATGTGAACTTTTCACATTCTCTTCTCTAGATATGCACAAACAAAATAACTTAGTAAGATTAAGATGTCTAGAAACCCTTAGTGATCAGATCAAGGTCACACTGTTGTGGACTAAAATTAGACTTCTGCAAGTCTTAATAAGCCTAAATATACACTTCTCATGATCATTAGCTGACTCAGTGCTAATTTCACAAATCATAAGTCAGAAATGTTTTCATACATAATTATGGGCCATTTGACTAATTTTCTAGACTTCATGCTATAATTTGTTGGTTTTTAACTTCACAATGCCATTTATAAAGAAGGGGGAGATGGAATATAGGAATTAAAAAAATGTCTTTAGGAAGGAAGTTACATGTAGTATAATCAGTATGGGAAACTCTATACTTTGGGAATAACCAGAATGAGAAATCTACATAGGGTCTTCTGAAAATAGCCTCTGGATTAAACAAATTATTGAGAAAAAGTAAAATAAAGATAACCTACCATGACACATGTTTTACTGAATCATAACAATGCAAATATTAGTTTCAAAATTCATACAATCAAACAATAACCAGGAAGTGTTACTGATCGAATTTATCATCACTTGTAGATGTTTCTAACTTGAAACCAGTCTTGGGCTGACTGAATTGGTGTTACCAGGCAAAATTGCAAAGAAGGTGGCCTTCTATTTATTTTTAGGCACTCCTTCCCTACTTCTTAGTGGATGTACAGGGCCCTCATTACTTCTTCTTATTCCCTAGCTTAGGGTCCCAAAGAGGCACTCTCAATGCTAACCCTAACCTTCTCACCAAATAACCCTTGCTCTACAGTACTTCTCCCATTTTCTCTGCACCTCAACAAAATATTCTGTTCACTCACAACCTAGATAGTAGTCAGAGTGGAGTAATTATTAATAATTTAGAGGTATAAAATAGTGATAGTAATAGATGCTTGTGTTTTATAGGAAGATCTTGTTTAACTGCAGCCTGAATTGATAGAGGAGGTCTTTTGGGGGAGATAAATCTTCCAAACTGCTCTTATCTTTCCTTTTTTAGGGGCTTCCTTCCCTTGTGGCTCAGCTGGTAAAGAATCTGCTTGTAATGCGGGAGACATGGGTTCAATCCCTGGGTGTGGAAGATCCCCTGGAGAAGAGAAAGGCTACCCACTCCAGTATTCTGGCCTGGAGAATTCAGTCCAGGGGGTCGCAAAGAGTTGGACATGAACAACTGAGCAACTGTCACTTGACTTCACTTTCCTTCTTTAGTGGAAATATTCTTAAGAACTTCACATGCCATTTAGATCTCTTTTCTAGATTTCTGAGCTCACAGTAAAGTGGTTGTGTCATATGTATGGTAGTGGGAGATGGTTGTGAGGCTGAATGTAAGAAATGAAAGTACTCAACAAGCAAGCAGCACAATGTTCTTAGTTTAAAAGCCCATGGGAGCAATGATGCTCAACTCAGAATGAACACACAGTTGTCTGAAATCTGTATATGAAAGGCAGAGTTTCCTCAACTTCTTATATAATGCTACTTTTTGAAATGGCCATTCTGTTTAAGTTAAAATTTGAGTGTTTAACTGTTTTTCTTTAATTATCATATGTGAAATCAATCACCAGCCCAGGATTGATGCTCGGGGCTGGTGCACCGAGATGTCCCAGGGGGAGGGAATTGGGAGGGAGGAAGGAGGGGGGTTCTGGAGGGGGAGCATATGTAAACCCATGGTGGTTTCATGTCATTGTATGGCAAAACCAACACAAAAAAGTAAAGAAAATTTAAAAATAAATAAAATTTAAAAAAACCCAAAGATAACTCTTTACTTGAAAACACATTTAGGTATTATTTTGAGTTTTTCTACTTTCTTAGAGGAAATCAAAAAGGAAAATATGCATATGTACTCCCCTGGAGATGTGCCATAACTGAAAAAATATAGTATTTCTGAAGAGCACAGGTAAATTAGTTTGTAGAATGTGAATTTGTTTGATGTTTCCTCACAGTTAGATTTAAGTTATACATTTTGGGCATGGAGACCATTCTAGATTAAAGGGGGCTAAAAAGACTTTATAACTAAATGTAATATGTGATCTTTAATATTTTTCTCTTGCTATAAAAGATACTAGTTAGAGAGTTGATGAAATCTGACTAAAGTCTATGAATTAGTATTTTGTCAATGTTAACTTACTGATGCTGATAAATTTACTGTTACATAAAAGAATGTTCAGTTTGGAAAAAATACATTTAAGTATTTAGAGGTGAAGGAGCATCATGTAACAATTTGGTCTCAAATATTCAGAAAAAAATGATGCGTAGTGTGCATGTCTGTATCTAAAAAGAGAAAATGATAAAGCAGAGTTGATATAACATTAATATTCAGGCAATCTGGGAAAAGGGTATATCAACATCCTTGGACTATTTTTGGTTTCTTTGTGACTTCCTTGTAGGCCTAAAATTATTTCAAAGTTAAAATATTTTTTAAACGCTATAGAATATTTTGAATGTGTTTATGTACATGTTAGGTTATTTCCAAATTTATATATACACTAGGCAAGAAGACCTGAAAGATAAGTTTTAACCTTAAACTTTAATTTATAAGATCCACTTTACATAAATTAAATCCAAATACTGAAGCCATTTAGCAAGTCAGCCTATCTACAAATTAGATCATTGGTGAATAAAAGCAAAGAAATCAAATAGAAAGCAAGTTGAAAAATAAAAATGTGAAAAGTGTTTTCAAAGTAAGTTTTTTCTTTTAAAATTTAAATAAAATATTTTTAATGGGCAGATTTCTCCATGTAGGCTTTAACACACTGAGCAAAATTCCAAAAATCTTTTAAAAACTAACAAATATATGAATTTACTTATTTCACTTTGTGGTGAAATAGTAGTAGTGCTTATTTCTTATTATGACAAGAAAAACTTTCAAAGCAATATAAAGTTTTAGAGTCATCTTGTTCAATTAGCTAAATCAAACAATGAGCCAGAAGACCAAGTTACATTTGTCTTTTTATAGATATATATTTTTTCTTTTCAAGGTGTCATCTTGCACAGAACATATACTAAAAATTATATATGACATGTGCAAAAGAAATTTCACAAGAAATGAGCAAAATATTACACTTTGTTTTAAAGGCATTGTCAACTTTTGATTGAAGTGGGCTTGTATTTGGGCTTCCCTGGTGGCTCAGCAGTAATGAATCTGCTTGCAATTCAGGAGACACGGGTTCGATCCCTGGGTCAGGAAGATCCCCTGGAGGAGGGCACTGCAACCCATTCCAATATTCTTGCCTGAAGAATCCCATGGACAGAGGAGCCTGGCAGTCTACAGTCCATAGGGTCATAAAGAGTCAGACTCGACTGAGTGATTAAGCATGCACACATGGGCTTGTATTCACTCCCCAATACCGGTATAATTTTTACATTTGATTAGATTAGAAAACTAGAGCATATCATTGAATACTGGTGCTGTTTCATGATTAAGAAAAACAACATGACTTACAGAGCCTTCCTGGCATGCCATGTTTTCCAGCCAAATGCCACCCATGCTCTTTAGAGCATATTCAAAACAGAAGCACAAAAATGAGAACTCCTAACAAGGTACTTCAAGGAGAGCCACAGAGAGTGAGTCATACTGTTGTGGGCCAGTTGTAGGGCCAAGAAATCAAAAAAGAATAGAGGAACAAATTCTCCAGATTAAACACACCCTTAAGGGCTTCCCTGGTGGCACAGTGGTGAAGAATCCACCTGCCAATGCAGGAGACATGAGTTCGAGCTCTGATCCAGGAAGATCCTGCATGCCCTGGAGCAACTAAGCCCGCACACCATAACTACTGAAGCCCGTGTGCCCTAGAGCTTGTGCTACACAACAAGAGAAGCCACCACAACGAGAAGCCTGCACACCATAATCAGAGAACAGCCCCTGCTTTCCATAACTAAAGGGAAGCCTGAGAAGCAATGAAGAACCAGTACAGCCAAAAATAGATAAAATTACTTTTTTAAAAAACTTAAAATTTTGTGTCTATCAAAAATGGTATGGGAGAGTGTGGGGGAAAACTGATAAAAGATGAATGAATGAATGGCTAGGGAGTTTGGATCTGGATTGCACAAAGTATTCTGGCATCCTCAGGTCTGCTCTTTTCCCTAGAAGAGAGTGGCTTCTGTTGCCAGGCATTAGATTATGGGTTTGAACTTGGATCTATCACAATGGCCACTGGAGTATTTCCATCAGCACTGTTGAGCCCAGACCAGCTCACAAGAACTGATGCTAAACTTACTGCAACTTAGTTCCCATAGGATAGATATATGTGAGGAACAAATATAAATAAGATTTTTAAACGGGGAGGCAATATGTAGCAATGTGAAGACCAGAGGATTTCGAATCAGGCAGAACCAGGATCAATTCCTATCATTTAGTGGTTGTATAACCCTTGGCAGCTTCCTTAACTTCTCTGTGCCTCAAATGCTTCATCTATAAAATGAGGATAATGATACCTATCCTGTAAAGATTCTTTGAGGATTACATGATTGATAATTCTTGCCTCAGATCAGTACAAAAAATGTTAGTTTTGTGGGAGCAAAGGTTGGAATGCTGGAAACTGAAATGAGGCTCCCAAAGCCACCTCAAAGGAGATGCTGAAGTCTGAGTGATTTCTAAGAAGAAGGGTTATCAAGCATCTAATCTGAGGCTGATTTTAAAAGCACAGGCTTGGGTAGAAATTCAAAGAACTGCACCTATGCAAAGTAAGAGGCATGCTGGTCACGCTTCCACATCTTTTGAGGCAAAAGCTTAGGGATTTGCTAATAATGCTCAATTATCTACACAGGTGATTAACTAGGTTTTGACCTTCATCCCCTGGCTTCTTTCTACTTCTTGTTATAGTCATCTTGCTCTGCCTATTGACATTTATACTTTTCTTGCTTCACAACTGCAAAAGCTAGAAGAGTAGGTCTAGTCAACTTAACCAGAGAAAACCTTCCACACACCAAGCAGAATTGAGCTAGAAAAGTAATGTATCTGAGCTGGACAGAAGACAATTTCTTATAAAAATTTCCCATTGGTCTGAGAGGTGAAATACCATTGATCCCTAGCAAAAGTAGCAAAAGCAGGGAGAAAGGATGTGGTGTCCATGGGCATTCAGCTCTTCCTGACTGCAGTCCTCACAGTCTGACCTTTCTTTCATGTAAGTATAATCAGTGTCATGACCATGAACCACATCTATATTGAAATGCTGAGAACTGGAGTTGCAAACAGAGATACTTTAGTGTCTGCTACCCCTTCCTCTAACTATATGAAAAAAGTTAGCTTCAAGTCAACTGTTTCCTGGTTGAAAAAAAAAAAGCGGAAGTGAGTGACACACACAAGGTCAGATAGAAATACACTCTCTACCTTACTGCTTCACTGAGAATGTGAATGTAATTCTGTCCTGCCTAGTGGATGGACATCTTCGATCAGCAGCCTTATGACAGCTAAATGTACTGCTGGATGGTACATGATGCAACTTTGGTTAGAAAAAAAGAGTGATGGGGTAGGGGGAAACCCACAAGGTTTTAAGTCTATTTATCAATGTCTCTTAATCTTTTGCAATTTTAATAAACATTTAATCTGAGGTCAGGTAAGATGTGTAGCTGAAACTAAAAATGAAGAGCTGTATTTTATCAGCTTGATGTATGTTAAATATCTATGATAATAATAGGGTAGCTTGGTTTTAGAAACTGAGTTGTGACTTCAATAAGGGTTAGTATCAGTATATGACAAGAAAATTCATTTGGGAGGAGGGAAAAGAGGGATGTTTTGGCTTGTTGAATAAACACTATTTAAATCTCATGCAGATCAATTTCTGTGTTATTGTACTGAATTTTCCTCTGCTTTCCAGAGGATCATCTTATAGACTTAGCTATATAGATTGTCCATATATTAAGGCTCGTTGGAATTTGAGAAACTTCTCAAAGTGAATGAGAATAGATTCCTTCCTCCCCTCATTGAGAAAGAACGATACCCTCCCATTTTAACTCAGTTAAAAAGGGGGAAAAATTAAAAAGGAAAAAAAACAGCTCTGAATTCAATTGATTTTTTTCCTATTAAGATTAAGTTGAAAATTGGATATTCAATCTACCACTGAGACGGTATTCAAATATTTCTGCTCAATCCCTCATTGCTTCTAAATTCACTCAAAGGCAAGATTATTAATTCCTCCTGACAGAAAATCAAGATTTAATGAGCAGCTGACAGCCATTAGGAATTACTAGGGAAATTTAATAGGATAGTTTTGACTAAATAATGTGCTTTTACATATATGAGAAACACATTATTCACAGTGATGAACCTACAGTAAATGTTAGTTTAGTGGTTCAACTTTTGGCTAAGTGGTTCATTTTACAGGAGCATATATTTTTATCAAACTTCTGAGAAAAAGAGCTATATTGCCTGCTACATTCTTAACTGGACTATACATTTTTGCAGATGGCCACAAAATCTTGTATTCATTTTTAATTCAAATAAACAGCTATTTTGTCTCTTACTAAGTACTAAGTACTGGAGGAGATAGAGCTAAACAGTGTTTCTGCTTTCAGGACTCCAAATCTCATGGGTGGTAGAGACAGGATAATGAGACAACTATAACACAAAAAATTAAGTGCAATAGCAGAGGAACAAGGGGAAAGAAAGGGTTTGGGGGCAAGTGGATGGGAGTGGTATGCATGTTCAGGCAGCAAGTCTTCATGAAGAAATTTGTATCTGAAATAAGCCTGGAAGATTTGGGGCTTTCTTGGTGGCTCAGATAGTAAAGAATCCTCCTGCAATGCAGGAGACTCAAGTTCAATCCCTGGGTCAGGAAGATCCCTTGGAGGAGGGCATGGCAACCCACTCCAGTATTCTTGCCTGTAGAATCTCATGGACAGAGGAGCCTGGCGGGCTACAGTCCATGGAGTCACAAAGAACTGGACACGACTGAGTGACTACATTTTCACTTGAAGAGTGAATGTTGGGGAAATGGTGAGGAAAGCCACAGAGATGGGAAAGGTAAAGTGTAGTCAGAGAAAAGGGAATCATTCAGTCTGCCTGGAATCGAGAGTAGGTGAAGGGGGAAGGAGTGAAAAAACATAGGCAGAAAAGTTCTATTGAAGATTATACCATGGATGGTCTTGAATACCAAGTTGAGTCCATAATTAAGTGTCCAGCTTGTCTCACCAACTGGATTCTAAGTATTTCAGGCATAGAGACTGTTTGAATATGTCTTTGCTATTTCCACAGCAGCCTGGGACAACAAGCTTGGATGCAGAGTATGTCTGCAATAAACACTCAAGCAACTGAATGGGTTGTAAAATTATTTTTTAGTGGATCTTTTTCTTTTACTTTCTCTTAAGCTTTCATTTTAAACTTCCTTTAGAAGTAGAGTTTAAACTGCCATTTGAAGATGAAAACATGAATAGAATGTTAGCCCAGTGATTCAGGTAAGCATTAGAGTCCTGCCTGAAAGAAAGTGCTGCTGCTGGAGATCAGGTAGTCTGTAGAGCCTGGTGCCCCTTGAACCAAATCTGTTAAAGTAATATCCTGCGGTACATTTTATAGGAAAGCTAACTTCTAGTCAGTCAAAATGACATGGCCTAAGTGATTTTATTTCTGGTTCCCTCTCTCCTCACAGGAACACTCTACAACAAACTGAAAAGAAGCTAGGGATAATCCGTTTATAAATTACATTTTGCTGACTGTAATGACAACTGAATCACTTTGGTTTTAGACCCTCTACATAATGATTAAGGATCACATTAAATAATATTTAAGTATGCATATTATTGATTTAATATTCTAACTAGCTTTCGTTTCTTGGGAAGAGGATATACTTTATGTGCTTGGAATTCAATTTAAAGAAAACTTACTAGTGTTCCCCTTCCCTTCCAATTACAATTTCATGTGATGTGATACTATTTGAATCTCTAGGACAGTAAAAGCATGACAATTGAAGGTGTTTGATAGGGAAGGGTACTTCTTGTGTTTCTGATGAATAAACATAATGAGAATTAATCTTATTTGTATCAATGGTTAGTAATGCACTTACAAAGAAATTCAACAATTATTATAATAAAGCAGCAAAGAATCAATTTAAATCTAAGGCTGCTGATAGATTTGAGAGTGACAGATCAATCACAGTGCCTGACACCAACTGGCATTCAATATTTTTTGAATGAAGAAAATGTAAACATTTCTCAGTACAATTAAAGAGTAATATATGTAGAGACATTTAAAATATGTTGAATGGAGGTTCTTCAAGGAGTACTTTAAAATGATGGATACAACCTAGAGGGGTGGGATGGGGTGGGAGGTGAGAAGCAGGTTCAAGGGGAAGGGGACATATTGATTCATGTCAGTGTATGGCAGAACCCAATACAATACTGTAAAGCAATTATCCTTCAATTAAAAATAAATTTTTAAAATGCATCAGTATAAAACAATAATTCCACTTAAGAATATACTAGACTTGGCCATGATTTTTTCATAGTCCTTTCAATTCTAGCATAGATTACATATGAACACATATTATGTGCAGCTTCTCCCATCCAGAGGTAGAATCCATTTCCCCCACCCCTTCAATTGGGACTGGCTTTGAGACTTGCTTTGACTAACAGAATGCAGCATAAGTGACACTGTGACTTCTGACCCAGGCTCTGGAGACTGTGTAGGTTCCATCCTTGACCTCTTGAAACATTGCACAGGCCACATAAGAAGCCTGCACTTCTTTCCGGAGAGGCTATGAGATTGGAAATGCTGGGCTGACACTCCCAACTAACCACCAGGCATGTGAGTGAGTCCACCCTGAATCATTCAATCCAACAGAGCCTCCATATGACTGTAGCCACGTGAGTGACCTTAGGTAAGCCTAGCAGGGGACCTGCCTAATTGAGGCCTGATCAAACTGCAGCATAATGAAATATTTTTCATTATATTTGAGGAGGGTTTTTATACAGCAATTGATAATGGACATATCTTCCAATATTAACACGTATCCTTTCTTAAGCCCCTTATTCTTTCTACTCTTGCTTGTTCTTTTCACTTTTTGCCTTGATCACAGACGATTTACTCAGTAAATTTCTTGGCTTTTCAAATTGTCCCCTCTTGGTCATTTTCTCAACCATATATTGGTTATGTTCTCGCTGCTGAGTTTTAGCATGTATATTTAAAACCAGTAAGAAAAATTATGTGTTCTAAGATATAGAATGATACAACCACCATACAGAGCCCTGGAAGGTAAGGGCTAAGTCTCCCTTGGCCGCAGTGGCATAGCTTTACAAGAATGTGCAAAGGGACAACAGGTTTCAATCTAAAACACCATCAAGAAAGATCCACTGATCAGTCATGTTTCTTCACATTTAGCAGGTAATAGTGAATCACCTTCATCTGAGCTGATACACAAAAAGAATTGCCTTTGATAGATTCAAATCAGAATATGAGACATGATAACCAAACCCATGTTTGTATTTGCTTACATACAAGTAATATGTCCTAATATATTTGAGTTCTCCAAACCAATGATTCAGCCTAGTGCCTGTCACTGGTTACATTCTCATATAACCTTCAGCTAGGGTCTTGCTTACCCTTATTCAGCCCCCTACTTGAAGCCTGAAACACTTACTGAGGGTCTTCTGACTGACTGGAAGGCTGGCATAACTGGTTACCATACGATTATATGGAAAAAAGTAATCATGCCATGTCAGCAACTCCAAGATGCCCAGTAATCTGTGTCATCTCATTCCTATCAGAGAAAAAGGACCCATTTTGAATCAGCTTTCATCTGATTCCACTGAAATCATTTAGATCCACATTGTGCTTCCAATAGGCTTATGGGCCAAAACCACCAGAAAGCTGATGAGCCACTATCTTTCCAACACCTTCTAGGACATCTTACTATCTCCCTTTGCAACACTCTTTCACACTCCTTACAGAACAAGACAATGCTTTAAAGTCCATGATCCTAGTCAGTAAGGTAAACATGGTAATGTTTATTTCTCCTGAGAGGAAACAGAAAAACACTTCCTCTTTAGAATTCTAGAACCACATTTATCTTTGTTTCCGTGATTATGTTGCCCAACTATACTTTTGCCCAGGGTATATAATGGAATTAAAATTCTAGAAAGCATTCAATGAAGCCAAATATGTTTTGGCATGTGCACCCAGGCACACACACACACAAGCACATATGAATACCCGAAAAAAGAACAATCACTCTGGGTTTGTCCTCTCCTTGCCAGCTCAAGTATACAATGGCATAGCAACGCAGCCATAATATTTACATTCCGTCCAGATATGGCAGGAAGGAATAGAGTCACCAAAGACTTATTTTAGATCATCATATCTTTCTGTTGAGTACTTCAGTAATCTGTCCCTCCCTACTTTTCACTGCATGTAATATACAGGCAATGTCAATCAGAAAGATGACTTGAGAGAATGAAAGTTTGCTTTCCTAACTTACCTACCCTTGCCCTAGTTTCAGTTATTATATTACAGTCCTCCTGGGAGACCTCAAAATGATTCCTCTGTACCTGTAAAAGTCATTTCATCCCAATTTAAAAAATGTTAGATGCAAATGCTTCAGTGAAAAATTGCTGAGTACCCTAGTAAGTATTGGGTTTCCGTTGTGGCTCAGCTGGTCAAGAATCCACCTGCAGTGTGGGGAGACCTGGTTTCAATCCCTGGGTTGGGAAGATACTCTGGAGAAGGGAAAGGCTACCCACTCCAGTATTCTGGCCTATAGAATTCCATAGACTGTATAGTCCATGGGGTCGCAAAGAGTTGGACATGACTGAGCGATTTTCACTTTCACTAGTAAGTATCTAAATGGATTGAGACCCTTGCAAAGTATAATTAATTCTCTCCTTTTCTCCTTATCCTCTTGGCTTGAATTTTCTTTAATTTCCTTTGCTTCAGAAACATAATTCTAGTTTGGCATTTAATATTTGGGAGAAAATGTCAGGGTGAATTGGAGAGTTAGTTGCTGATGAGGGATGGCCAATTTTTACCATGCCTGTAAGTAGAAAGCAATAAGTGGTTTACTTTCCTTAACTCACAGCTTATGCCCTCTCTCTCTCCTTCTCTCTAAAAGTGCAAGAGAGATATATAGACATATCCTGTCTAAAAAAATCAATGCCATTGTATGAACAATTATTGGAAAAGTTACAGAATTATTATAAATATAATATTTTAAGTACCTATAACTGATGCTTCCCCTTCATGGATCACAGCTATGTCATGGTGAAAGGGCTTGCATAACTCAATAAAGCTATGAGTCATGCCGTGCAGGGCTACCCAAGACAAACGAGACATGGTGAAGAGTTCTGACAAAATGTGGTTCCCGGAGGGGGAAATGGCAACCCACTCCAGTATTCTTCCCAGGGAAACCCCATAAACAGTATGAATAGGCAATATGTGACACTGGAATGTTAGGGGAAGCACACTGATTAAAACCGCCCACCCTGGCCAGTCACCATGGTAACCATTTGCATGAGTTGTTTTATGACAGGAGATCCTGATAAGGAATACGGAACTAATAAGCCACCACTAACCGGAAGAATTTGGGAAAGGTCTAAAGGAGACACCGGTCCACTTCCCAGAGTCCCTCTCGCTAGCATCCATCTTGGCTGAGCGATGTGTGCGCCACCAGGAAAGACTCTGAATTAGAACGATTGGCCAAAGACCACCCGGAAACTAATCCCATCACCAGAAAACCCGAGACTGTGAGACATGTGGCAGAGCAGTTCTCCTGGGTTCCCTTACCCTACTGCTTTCCACCCAGGTGCCCTTCCCAATCAAATCTCTTGCTTTGTCAACACATGTGTCTCCTAGGACAATTCATTTCCGAGTGTTAGACAAGAGCCCAGCTTCAGGCCCTGGAAGGGGTCCCCCTTCCTGCAACAGGAAGATGAGCCCCAAGGTTGGAATGTGTCCAATATGCTACTGGGGAAGAGTGGAGGGCAATTACTAACAGCTCCAGAGAGAATGAAGCAGCTGGGCCAACGTGGAAATGAGGTTCAGTTGTGGCTATGTCTGGTGGTAAAAGTAAAGCCTGTCAACTACAAATTGGCCCTTACCAAGAGCATTGTCAATGATTGCACAACAAGGCATTTGCCATCTGCCTCTATGGAGACTGAACCCCATGCTGCTGTAGCTGTTGACCTTCAACAACCCCTGAGGGACTTCAGGGTGGAGTGAGGCACTCTGCACTCTAGGGAATCTGATGGGACAGGTCTTTAGATAGTTGGATATTTTTAGGAACAGATTTTATGATCTCAATCCTTGCATCTCCTCATATCTAGAGAAACAGTAAGTCCCTTCATGGTGTTACCAGATCCTCATGACTAAAAGAAAAAAACCTTTGTAAATTGAGTGCTTCATGGTATTGAACTCCCCATTCACTGAAACCTTATATATTATAGTCTTTCCCCCACTGCTGCTTTGGAGCAGTCTCTCAGAGCTATCTGAGATGCTGCCTCCCGGGCTGCAGTCCTCATTTTGCCCCAAATAAAACTTAACTCACAACTCCCAAGTTGTATATCTTTTTTAGTCAACAAGTCCAATACTGTAAAGAACAATGCTGCATAGGAACTTGGAATGCTAGGTCCATGAATCAAGGTAAATTGGACATGGTCAAGCAGGAGATGGCAAGATTGAATATAGGAATCGGTGAACTAAAATGGACGAGAATGGGTGAATTTAATTCAGATGACCATTATATACACTGCTGTGGGCAAGAATCCCATAGAAGAAATGGAGTAGCTCTCATAGTCAAGAAAAAAGTCTGAAATGCAGTACTTGGGTGCAACCTCACAAACCACTGAATGATATCGGTTCCTTTCCAAGGCAAACCATCCAACAGAACAGTCTATTGTGAAATGAAATGTTTACTGCTCTACTCTCTACCAGTTAACACGCCTTTTCCAAATGCAGATGTCTGAGCCCCATGAAACAAAGCCAGCTATTTGGAAGCCATCAGCTACTTCCTCCATGGTAAGCCCTGAAGATCTGGGAGGATGTGAGAGGCTGCTATCCTCCACATCCTCCTTCTCTTACAGTAAACAAGAGATTAAGATGTGAACAACAAACAAAACAGTATTGGCCATGGATAGCTAAAGAGTCCTAAAGAGTCAGAAACTACCTACCTACTAGGCACAGCACAGCTAGATGTATATGCTGAAAGAAATGATTTCAGCAAGCCCAGACACTTGCATCTTCCCATATATAGAAGATCACTAAATCTCTTCATGTGAGAGATTCAGTTTTTCTTAATTAAGAGTAATCTTTTAATATTCAAATTACCTGCCCTTGATGTAAACTTAAATATAGCCTGGCTGTTCCTTTGCGGCCTCCATGGAGTTGGCTCTCTTGGGGTCACCTGAGATGCAGTCTACTGGGCTAACATTTCCACCGAATAAATGTCCCAACATTTAACACCGAATAAATTAACATATTAATTTATTAACAACAAATAAATGTCCTAACATTTCCACCGAATAAAACCTAAATCTAAACTTTTAGGTTGCACATATTTTTTTAGTCAACACTATGCTCCAACCACTGATGCCAAAGAAGCTGAAGTTTACTGATTCTATGAAGACCCACAATATCTTACAGAATTAACACCACAAAAAAAATGTCCTTTTTCTCATAGGGGATTGGAATGCAAAAGTAGGAAGTCAGGAGATACCTGGAATAATAGGTAAGTTTGACCTTGGAGTACAAAATGAAGCAGGGCAAAGGATAACAGAGTTTTGTTAAGAGAACATGTTGGTCATGGTAAATAGCATCTTCCAACAACCCATGAGACAACTCTAAACGTGGACATCACCAGATGGTCAATACCGAAATCAGATTGATTATGACCTTTACAGCTGAAGCTGCAGATGCTCTAAACAGTCAGCAAAAACAAGACTGGGAGCTGACGGTGGCTCAGATCATTAGCTCCTTATTGCAAAATTCAGACTTAGATTGAAGAAAGTTGGTAAAACCATCAGGCCATAAAGTATGACCTAAATCAAAACCCTTATGATTATACAGTGGAGGTGATGAATAGATTCAAGGGATTAGATCCAGTAGACAGAGTGCCTGAAGAACTATGCATGGAGGTTCTTAACATTGAACAGGAAGTGGTAACCAAAATCATTACAAAGAAAAAGAAATGCAGGAAAGCAAAGTGGTTGTCTGAGGACATTTTATGCATAGCTGAGGAAAAAAGGAAAGTGAAAGTCAAGGGAGGAAGGCAAAGATATATCCAATGGGATGCAGAGTTCCAAAGAACAGCAAGAAGAGATAAGAAGGCCTTCTTAAGCGAACAATGCAAATAGAGGAAATCAATAGAATGGGAAAAACTAGAGATAACTTCAAGAAAACTGGAGATATCAAGAGAATATTTCATGCAGCAATGGGCATAGTAGAGGACAGAAACAGTAAAGACCTAACAGAAGTAGAAGAGATTAAGGAAAGGTGGCAAGAGTACACAGAAGAACTATACAAACTAGATCTCAGTGACCCAGATAATCACGATAGTGTGGTCACTAACCTAGAGCTAGATATCTTGGAGTATAAGGTCAAGTGGGCCTTTGGAAGCACTACTAAGACAAAGCTAGTGGAGGTGAACAGAATTCCAGCTGAGTTATTTCAGATACAAAAAGATGATGCTGTTAAAGTGTTGCAATCAATGTTAGCAAATTTGAAAAACTCAGCAGTGGCCACAGGACTGGAAAAGGTCAGTTTTCATACCAATCCCAAAGAAAGGCAATGCAAAAGAATCTTAAAGGTACTACACAATTGTGCTCATTTCACACGCTAGCAAGGTTATGCTCAAAATCTTTCCAGCTAGGTGTCACTAGTACGTGAACTGAGAACTTCCAGATGTACAAACTGGGTTTCAAAGAGGCAGAGGAAACAGAAGTCAAATTGCCAACACTCATTGGATCATGGAGAAAGCAAGGGAATTTCAGAAAAACATCTACTGTTTCTTCATTAACTATGCTAAAGCCTTTGATTGTGTTGATCACAATAAACTGTGAAAAATACTTAAACAGAAGGGAATACCAGACCACCTTACCTGTCTCCTGAGAAACCTGTCTGCATGTCAAGAAGCAACAGTCAGAACCGGACTTAGAACAACTGCCTGGATCAAAATTGGGGAAGGAGTATAGTAAGTCTGTATATTGCCACCTTGCTTATTTAGCTTCTATGTGGAGTAATCATGTGAAATTCCAGGCTGAATGAATCACAAGCTGGAAACAAGATTGCCAGGAGAAATATCAACAACCTAAGATATGTAGATGATACCACTTTAATAGCAGAAATTGAAGAGGAACTAAAGATCCTCTTGATGAAAGTGAAAGAGGAGAATGAAAAAGTGGCTGAAAATTCAATATTCAAAAAAATAAGACCATGACATCTGGTCCTATCATTTCATGGCAAATAGAAGGGAAAAAATGGGAGTATTGACAGATTTTCTTTTCTTGGGCTCCAAAAATCACTGCAGACGGTGACTGCAGCAATGAAATTTTGCTCCCTGGAAGGAAAGTTATGACAAACCTAGACAGTATATTAAAAAGTAGAGACATCACTTTGCTGACAAAGGTCTGTCTAGTCAAAGCTATGGTTTTTCCAGTAGTCATGTACAGATGTGAGAGTTGGATCATAAAGAAGGCTGAGCGCAAAATTGATGTTTTCAAATTGTGATGCTCAAGAAGACTCTTGAGAATACCTTGGAGAGCAAGGAGATCAAACCAGTCAATCCTAAAGGAAATCAATCCTGAATATTCATTGGAAGGACTGATGCTGAAGCTGAAGCTCCAGTACTTTGGCTACCTGATGTGAAGAGTCGAATCACTGGAAGACCGTGATGCTGGGAAAGATTGAAGGCAGGAAGAAAAGGGGGCAACAGAGGATGAAAAGGTTAGATAGCATCACCGACTCAATGAACATGAATTTGAGCAAACTTCAGGAGATAGTGGAGGACAGAAGAGCCTGGTGGCAGATTTTTGCAACGCATGGGGTTGCAAAGGGAGACACGACTTAATGACTGAACAACAACAACATAACTGATGCTTAGCAAAGGCACTGAAGGTCTTGTACCCTTCTTTCTAAAAAAATGTTTACAACAAGGCTGCTAAACCACTGTTTGTCTTCTAGACTATCTTTCCAGCTAATTGTTATTTGTTAAGCACTTGCCTTCACAGCTTTAAAATTCTGCCATGACTACCACTTTATACATGATGGATTTGCATATTTAATTTAGATCTTCTAATCAGTTACATAATGATGGTCAGTTCTCTATTAATAACTTGGTGATATTAAGATATCTAAGATTTTCTTTGTATTTTTATTTTATTTTTAATTTACAACCTTGTTTTAAAAACATGCAAAACAACCACATATGACTAAAGTCCATGAAACTATTCTAAAGTTAAGTACTACTCTACTTAATCTCAGCTAATTACTAGAAAATTCTGCTATAGATTTTGCAAATCAATGAGAAACTGTTAACATCTGGTTTGCATTTGTGCACAGGTATAAATTAAATGATATTTTATCTTTATGTCTACTCTTATGAAAGTGTCCATTTCTAACTGGCATTTTTGACTTGTAGAACTCTTCTTTTTAAATTAAACACATACATATACGTGCTTGAGATGGAATGGGAAACAGGAGAAAGGTAAATAAAATAGTAGCAAACTGTTTCTATTCATCTAAACTTAAAAAAAAGTAAATATTTTTCACTCAGATCTTATCAATGACTGATTTCAGTTCATATATTTCTCTCTTCTGGATCCTGAATTGAGCCATTTTGGGCAAATATTTGCTAATGCCACGAGGATACTGAGCATGAAAATGACAGAAGACAAGCATTGTCTTTAGGGATTTTTCACTGCTAGAGCAGATGGATAATCATAGGCCAATGGTGAAAATTTATGCCTTTGGAAAGCAAAATACTTTGTTTTCCAGTGGCATTTTTTGGTCATATTTCTCATCAGTAAATTTAGCATAATCCTAAACAATCTACAATGAAGTAAACATGTAATCTACTTCTTAATGAATGATTATTTGATGCTTATGGTGGGCATACTATACGAGGTATAAATGTGTATATATCTTTATTTTTTTCTCATTCTCTGGTACTACCCCACAGGATAGGGTGGCAAATTAGAATTAAGTTCAGTTACAAAAAATAAAGTTATGTTTCTTATGTACCTAAATTTGTGGATTTCAAATTCATGTCCATTATGTATATGTGTGTGTATACCAAAATCTAATGTTTCTGTGACCTTTTAAAATTGAGTACCAAATTGAAAGGAATAAATAAAATGATATATTAAAATAAGTTATTATAGACATCTGTCCATACCACGGGAGTCTTAAATACAATTGCCAGGTCACCTGTTTCTTTTTTAGAGGCTATTCCTTTAAATCTAAATTATTTCAACTTTCAGAAAATGACATATGCTGTTGTCTGGCTCAAGTCTAATGAAGCTCAAGTGAATTCCAATTCTGAACCTGCAAATACTTCCAGGATTTGGCTTTTAAAACGCCAATACATTTGAAGGTCAGGATCAAGAAAATAGAAGGACTATATTGTTTTAAGTCAGAATTTAGTCACCCCTTTTACCCTTTGCAGAACCTTGGACCTTGTACAGAGACCTCTCTGGAAGATCTAGTCTAATCATGTTGAAAATCTGACTACATTTTTTTCAGGCTACAGTTCCTCACTGCCATGATTATAGCTAAGGCACCAGGGAGTGTGGGAGTCATTCTGACTGCTGACAAATATTTTTGTCCATGGACAGATTTTTGGGTAACCTTTCAGTATTCACCTATTTAATACATTTGATTGGGTTACAAAACCATTGTGGTAATGCAGTGAGTAAGGTATTATTTGTTTTTCTCTCTTCTTTCTAAATACATGTAGTATCCAGAAAATGAAAACGGTCAGTGACCAAAAGCAAAAAGTGGAGACAAACATTAGAGTTCAAAGTAATCTTGTGGAACAATGGCATAGTGTAGAGTCTTAGTGGAGGCTTGTATCTATGTATAGGTGCAAGTTTCTTTATTCAGTGTTTCAGAAATAGATCTCCTAAGATAGAAATCAACCATAAAGCAAACTCAGTTTAGTTTATCTTCATTTTTTACTTTATTTGAGAGGGAGTTTCTGGCTAGGACAGCACCCTTTTCAATCTGTTTCTGTATAATGTGCAGCAGATACACTTGATTAGTGAACTGATTAGCAACTTCTTTAATTATTTTCCAGTAGGTTTCCCCCTCCACTGTTATCAAAGCTGCAACAAATCCTCAAAGTTACTGTTCTTTAACTATCATACTCTAAAAACTTTAAAAACAAATTTGTTTCCCTAAAAAAGATAAACAGAAAATGTGAGAAATGTCTAATCTCAAAATAGTTTCCTAAGACCTCTCTTACATATAAATCCTGTATCTTTCATTTCTCTAAAAGCTTTAAATGTCAAGGGATCACAAACATATTTTTGAATGAGCACTTTATATACAGCCCAAACAACTAGAGTTATTACTGGGAGGGAAATGCTTCTACAAAAAATATAATAGCTAAGATCATATAAAGAAATATGAAGAATATTCTGGATGCTATCATCCAGTAATCTTTAAGTTGTACTCCCCTGGTGGCTCAATGATAAAGAATCCTCCTGCCAATGCAGGAGGCATGGGTTTAATCCCTGGGTCAGGAAGATCCCCTGGGGAAAGGAAATGGCAACCCACTCCAGTATTCTTGCCTGGAATATTCCATGCACGGTGAAGCCTAGCAGGCTACAGTCCATGGTGTTGTAAAAGAGATGGACTCGACTGAGTGACTAAACAACAATAACCATTTTTAAGCTACATTATATACAAAAGTCAACATTTGATAATTTAGCACAAAGACAAGACAGGTTAGATATTGAATTTGACCTAGTATATTATTTCCCTACTGTTGCCTAAGAAACGACCCCAAATTCAGTGGCTTAAAAATAAATGGGTATGCGAGACAGCAAAAGAGACGCAGATGTATAGAACCGTCTTTTGGACTCTATGGGAGAGGGCAAGGGTGGGATGATATGGGAGAACGGCATTGAAACATGTAAATTATCATATGTGAAATCAATCACCAGCTCAGGCTTGATGCATGATACAGGGTGCTCAGGGCTGGTGCACCGGGATGACCCAGAGAGAGGGAATCGGGAGGGAGATGGGAGGGGGGTTCTGGAAGGGGAACACATGTATACCCATGGCAGATTCATGTCAATGTATGGCAAAACCAACACGATAATGTAAAGAAAATTAAAATAAATAAATAAATAAATAGCTATGATGTCACAGTTTCTAGATGTTGAGAATCTGGGTTTAGTTTATGTGGTGCCAGTGGCACAAGTTCTTTCATATATGGTTGCAGTCAAGTCATTGGCCAGGGCTTCAATTTTATCTGAAGGCTCAACCAGGACAGGATAGTCTTCTGAGCTTAACCACATGGTTGCTGGTAGCCATCAACTCCTGAATATGTGAGCCTCTCCTTAGGCTGCCTAAGTATCCTCACAACATGGTAGTTGGTGATCCATGAGAGGGACACAGAGAGAGCACACAGATCTTTTTGTAATCTAATCTCAGAAGTGACATCCCATGAGTTTTTCCATATTCTATTATTAGAAGCAAGTCACTAGGCCCAGCTCACACTCAAAAGACATGAATATCTGGAGGCTGGGATCATGAAGGATCATCTCAGAGGCTGTTTACCACACATTCTAAACTGTGAAAATTAAGCTGACAAATTGACTTCCATAAGGTGTTTAGTCGCTCAGTCACATCTGACTCTTTGTGACTCCATGGACTGTAGCCCACCAGGATCTTCTGTCCATGAGATTCTCCAGGCAAGAATACTGAAGTGGGTAGCCATTTCCCTCTGCAGAGAATCTTCCCAACCCAGGGATTGAACCCAGGTCTCCTGTATTGCAGGTGGATTCTTTTCACTCAGAGCCACCAGGGAAACCGACTTTCATAAACTTGAGCCTTATCACTGCATCACCTAAATGAACTCTGTCCCTTCCATCTATCCTTCATGTAACTGTCCAAGAACAGGAGTGATTTTGAAATTCTATTACTCAAGAACGTTTATCTGCTCTGATTGCTGTGGCCAAGACTTCCAAGACTATGTTGAAAAGTAGTGGTGAGAGTGGGCACCCTTGTCTTGTTACTGATTTCAGGGGGAATGCTTCCAGCTTTTCACCATTGAGGATAATGTTTGCTGTGGGTTTGTCATATATAGCTTTTATTATGTTGAGGTATGTTCCTTCTATTCCTACTTTTTGGAGGGTTTTTATCATAAATGGATGTTGAATTTTGTCAAAGGCTTTCTCTGCATCTATTGAGATAATCATGTGATTTTTATTTTTCAATTTGTTAATGTGGTGTATTACATTGATTGATTTACGAATATTGAAGAAACCTTGCATCCCTGGGATAAAGCCTATACAGTATATTAACGCATATATATGGAATTTAGAAAGACAGTAATGAGAACCCAACATGTGAGACAGCAAAAGGAACGCAGATGTATAGAATAGACTCGTGCACTTTGTGGATGAGGGTAAGGGTGGGATGATATGGGAGAAGGGCATTGAAGCATGTTAATTTTCATATGTCTAATCAATCGCCAGCCCAGGACTGATGCTCGGGGCTGGTGCAGCGAGATTTCCCGGGGGGGGGGAGGGAAGAGGGAGGGGGGTTCCGGAGGGGAAGCATATGTAAACCCATGGTGATATCATGACAATGTATGGCAAAAACAATGAAAAAAATAATAAATAAAAAAAAATAAAAAAATAATAAAATGTGATTACTAGAAAATTTAGAATTGTAAAAAAAAAAAAGAACGTTTAAAGGTTCCCCACTGCACACAGGATGCTGTTCAGACTTCCATGTCATCAATTTCATCTCCTATGATCTGACTTTTAACTCTAGTTGCCCTGGAGTACTTGTAAACACTGTACACATTTCTGCCTTCAATCTTGCTCTGTCTGAAATGCCTCCACCCCATGCTTGCTTCCCTTCCTCCTATTCCATTTTTACGCACTGAACTTTAACCTATTCACTTAGGACCCAGTTAAAATACTTTGTCTGCCATTAATGCCTTCAAGAGGTCTTTAACAAAAGCCAATCCTTCTTTCTTTCATGTTTCCAAGCAAATTAGTTTTTACTCTATTATAGAATTATGCCCATGTACAATATTAAAATTATTTGCCTTTATATTTGTCTCCTCAATAAACTGTATGCTCCTTGAAGATATGGATTATGGTTTATTCAGCTTTAATTTTCAAACTATACAGCACTCAGCACAGTGCCTTGCTTATATTTCAGCAGTAAATATATTTTAGACTCAATCACTTGTGTATAATTTTGTATAAGTTTTGTATAATGCAGGTCTCTATTGGATCTCATTCAATCTTATGACATATTCTTTGGCAATAGTATTTTATGAGGTTGCAGGATATACGCTTCTCCATCTAATATTTAAACATACTTGAAAAGAGTGCAACTGGGTTGCCTGATTTATCAAGGCAGAAGGTGTAAAGCCAAAATACCATTGAAAGAAGAGGTAAATGACCCAGCGTAGAAATTCCACAAATAGGTACTTCTAATGTGGGATATTTGAAGGCCTTGGTAATTTAATATACTCTGGTACAAATATGAAATGGCTATTTCTCTTTTAGGGTATTTGTCATACCTCCAAAATATAACTGATCTAAATGTTGGGGAGAATTTTCATACAGTTATAATGTGTTAAGATGAGATGAATAGAAATTCTTTAAAAACTAAAAAGCTGACTCATAATATTTTCATTCTGAAGAGCTGGAAGTGCTCATGTGACTTCATATGGTTGATAATACAGCTGAATACTTTGGTAAGTGGGGTTCTTACTCGCAATAAAATTTACATTGAGCATTCAAGGTAAAAAAAGATATTAAGCTATCAAAAAGATCTATTTTGTCTTTGTCCATAAAGTGCCATATAAGAACTGAGACTGAGTTTCCATTGATACATTTTAAAACTTATACTCTTTATGATTCACTTAACTGCATTCACCTCTAATTCCTCACTTAGCAAAGTCCTTGAAATTCTTAGAATTCCTTGGTATTACAAGTATTTTAGTTGTGTGGCATCTCCATGAAGTGTAAAGCAATTATTTCATTTAGACAGTGCTTTCCCTAAGGATGCATAAAAGACTGGAATGAATATTCTCTGTTGTTTGTGTAAATTATGTTCGCCTATATTACCACATAACAGGGAACAGAGTCTTTTAATCACTTTCTACTATTTTCATGTTTTCTATAACACAAAGTACTTGAAATATTGATTATAACAATCAGTATATCAGTAAATATCAAATTATATTTGAATACTTTGTTGTCTAAAAAACCCTAGATGATAATGCCCTTGGGCATTATCTGTTCTTTATCAAGTCTAGCAAAATTTTATGGTATTATTTTCAGGAATTTCCTAAGTTTAGATTTATAACTATATATCTCATATCAAATATAATATTCCTGACATCTGTTTTTAATAAATCACTTTAAAATAATTTTAGATTTATAGAAAAATTACAAATATGGTACAAAGTTCTTATATACCACATGTCCACTTTCCTGTATTATTATTATCTTGCATTAGTGTGGTACATTTAATCACAACTAATGAACCAACACTAATAAACTATCATTAGGTAAAGTTTATACCTTATTCTGATTTCCTTACTTTTTACTTAATGTCTTTTTTTCTGTTCCAGTATCTCATTGAGGATATCATGTCACGTTCAGTTATCATATCTCTTTGGGCTTCTCTAGACTGTGACAGTTTCTCAGACTTTCCTTGTTTCTGACGACCCTGATTACTTTTAGGAGTTATGGTCAAATATTTTGTAGGATGTCCCTCAGTTTGGGTTTGTCTGGTACTTTTCTCATGATTAGACTGAGATTATGTGTTTGGGGGAGGAAGACCACAAAGGTAAAATGCCATGTTTATCACATGCTGGGAATGTATTATCTACATGACTCATCACCAGTGATGTTGACCTTGGTCGCCTGGCTGAGGCAGCCAAAGAACCTAATTTTCATAATTTTCTTTTTTATCCAAAATGTATCAGAGACCTAAGGAAGTAACTAGGAAGTTGTCAGGTAAACAATTTATTTCATCTATTTCAATTTACTTACATATATACTAAGTGGGGTTCATGAGGATGTTGAATTTTTTTCATTGAAACACTAAAATTGTAGGCTATTTTTAATGCGAAATAGAAAAGATTAAATTTTAAAATAAAAATTTTTATATTAAAAGATTAAAATTCAGGTTGTTATACTGGACAAAAGTTGACTTTTATACAGTTAAATATATAAAGCATCAGCTGGAAACTATGATACATTTTATAATATAATATTGATATAATATAACTTTAGTCTCTTTTATCATGATGCCTGAAAAGTCTCATCTTTAATTCTAGAAAATGTCTGAGATACTTTTTAAGTAAATGATATACATAACTTACAAGAATAGGTATGAATGAACACCAAATTGAAAATTTTAACTACTCCTAACCACAAAGGATTTAGGTAATGTGGAAGGCCAGAAGGAAGGAAGAATAGAAATACATAAATTAGATGAAATATAAATAAATGGATGAGGTGTTAATTTATTAAAGACCGAAAAGCAAATGCTGAAAAGTCTGAAAATACATAAATGAATTCTAAAATAATAAGTAGTTGGAAACTATAGAATTCTGTCATTAAATCAATTAAAAACATTTTCATGTTTTCAAGAAGCAATGAAATCATGTTTATATACACCTAGTGTATTGTTTTAAGAGAATTTATTTTATAATTTGGGGAGCATTTATACATTTATTCGACAGCAAAAATAATTTGATTTTAATTTCTGCTCATTTTGAATTACATTGAATAGACTACTCTGATTCCATAGAGAATGATTTCCTTTATTATAACTTTGTTGAAGGAAATCAAGTGGATTCTTCTGAAAATTACCAGAACAAATTATTGGGTTTTTTCCCTGTTCCCAAAGAAATTAACACAAGATGACTTACAACCATTGGAGTAAAGATTGGTTCAGGCAAGAATCATCAATAGTTTTAAAATCTATGGGGGAAGTTTGATGCAGAGCAATACCACAGATTGGATATTAGTTAGAACAGGAAAAATAATACCTATTAAATGGAGACACCAGGCAATGCATTGACCAGGTGATCAAAATGACAATCACCAATGAGGGACAGAGCGACACTGTGTGCCTCTAAATGGGAAATCCTAAGGAAGACAAATTTGGCTCATGTAACATTCTGAATGGAAGTGCATTACTTGAACTTACCTAATCATCAGAGAAATTGAAATTAAGGAATGTTCCATAAAATAACTGACCAGTATTCTTTATATTTAACAAGGTGATGAAATGTCACGAGGGGCTAGTCCACAGAAAAGGAGACTAAAAAGACAAATAAATGCATAAATATAAAGACAAATGAAAAGACAAATATAGGTTCCTGAAATGGATCCTATATTGCAGGGGAAATTGCTATAAAAGAAACCATGGGTCACTGGGATGACCCAGAGGGATGGAATCGGGAGGGAGGTGGGAAGGAGGTTCTGGAAGGGTAACACATGTATACTCATGGCAGATTCATGTCAATGCATGACAAAACCAACACGATAATGTAAAGAAAAATTAATTAATTAATTAAAAAAAGAAACCATTGGGACAATTGACACAACTGGAATATAGATTATAGACTGCTGGTTAGATGAAAATATTATATTAATCATAAATTTCCTGAATTCAATAGTTATACTATGGTTCCCTAAGAGAATAATCTTATTCTTAGGAAACAGTTACTGAAATATTAAGGAGTAAAGGGACATCATGAAATAAATGTGGCTAAATGTTTAAAATGGTGAATCTGAGTAAAGGGCATACAGCAATTTTCAATATTATTTTCCTTTGTGAATCCGAGTTATATTGAATAAGCTACTCTAATTCCATAGATAATGATTTCCTGTATTATAACTTTGTTGAAGGAAATCAAGTGGATTCTTCTGAAAATTACCAGAATAAATTATTGTTTATTTGTTTCCCTGCCCCAAAGAAATTAACACAAGATGACTTACAATCATTGTAGTAAAGACTGGTTCAGGCAAGAATCATCACTAGCTGTTAAATCTGTGGGGGAAATTTGATGCAGCTTTTCTGTGAATTTGAAATTATTGCGAACAAAAATTAGGAAAAAAGGATGAGTTTGGGGACTCAAGTCAGATGGCTTGTCTGCTAAGGTAAAAACTGCCTAATTACTCTACATATTAAATTCTTGCTTTTATTTGGTCACTAAGTTTGTGTCCAGCTATTTGGTGATCCCATTGACTGTAGCCTGCCAGGCTCCTCTGTCCATGGGATTTCCCAGGCAAGGATACTGGAGTGGCTTGCCATTTCCTTCTCTAGGGGATCTTCCCATACCAGGGATTGTACTCTGGGTCTCTTGGGTCTCCTGCATTAGCAGGTGGATTCTTTACCACTGAGCCACAAGCCTTACATATTAAACACAGCAGACAAAAGCAAACTTTTCTATGTCAGTTGCAAGTCACTGGGCTAGCTAGCTTACTCTGTTGTTAGCCAAATGCCGTGTTCTCAGAATAGTCACACAGTCTATGGAGAGGTTTTTATCTCCTGATAAGAGGGAATGAATGTCTTAAGATGGATTTTTAAAAAATTTTTATTGAAGTATAGTTGATTTACAATGTTGTATTAATTACTTTTGTACTGCAAAGTGATTGAGTTATGCATACACACACATATATATATATATATATATATATATATATATACATATTCTTTTTAATATTCTTTTCCATTATGGCTTATCACAGGATATTGAATATAGTTCCCTGTGCTATATAGTAGGACCTTGTTGTTCATCCACCCTATAAGTAGTAGTTTGCCTCAGTTCAGGGGGGAATGGATACATATATATGTATAGCTGAGTCCCTTTGCTGTTCACCAGAAACTATCACAAAATTGTTAATTGGCTATATTCCAATATAAAATAAAAATAAATAAATAAATAAATAAATAAAGTTTACTAATAAACAATGGTTTGCCTCTGCTAATCCCAAACTCCCATTCCCCTACCCTCCCTCCCGCTTGGCAATCACAAGTCTGTTCTCTATATTAAGATAGATTAGAGTGTTACGCTAAGTGAGGGGAAGAAATGTTCAGCAGTTTGTTTCTACAGTATACTAGTGGGTTTTACTTTGCTTACAATCAACTGATAAATTTCTTCAAAAGAGATCAAACTGTAGAGTTAAAGCTGCCTATACTTTTGGATTTACTTATTAGAGTTTGTACCCAAGTGGTTCAGTGGTAAAGAATCCGCCTAACAATACAGGAGACATAGGAGACTCGGGTTTGATCTCTGAGTCAGGAAGATCCCCTGGAGAAGGAAATGACAACCCACTCCAGTATCCTTGCCTGGACAATCCCATGGACAGAGAAGCCTGGAGGGCTGCAGTCCACAGGGTCACAGAGCTGGACATGACTGAGCAGCCAACTGAGCATGCAGACCCATGTCCTTTGTTTCCAATTACCCACTTGCCCAGTGTGGGGGAAAAAAGACTCTTTCTGGGGATGATACTGGGCCAGCATTCAACATAGAATCAGATTTAGTGACACTTAAGATTTGGCCTCTACTAGAATGCAAAATGAAATGCAGAAGTTTTACAGCTCACCAAACTGCCTCTGCATTCACCCAGAAAAAAATGCTCCAAAGTGTTCAAGCTAGCTTTTCAGAAATATTACAGTTGTAAAATCTGTGACATCAGTAATAGTTGTGCCAAGCATGGGTTTTACTTTCATAAGTTGTTTACCTATGCCAATGTTTAAATGTACTTCTGTGCAAAAAGATGTGGATAATAGTTCTCTTTATAGAAAAATCAATGCATCCAAATAGCCATAAAATATAACAGTGTGTACATGTATATGCATTATGCAAGTACAAATAGATCTACATTGGGCCAGATGTGATCTAATCATTCTGGAAGTTCTGTTTAGGTATATGATATTAAAAAATGCTGAAAGGGCCTTTTCCCTCAGAGTGAAGCCATACATTTCACATTACTCCTAGCAAATGATATTTGACATGTAATTTTAAAATGAAGCTACTCTAATCTATAGTGCAACAACAGGGATAAACACTGAAGCCTTTCATAAGACAAAATAGATTTTAAAATTCTAGGAAGTTTTAGTTACAAGTAGTTAGAAATGCAATTTAGAATGTTTAAAATGTATTTCTTTCAATGGTTAATTACATTATAACAGCTATTAATTCCAAATGGTGATGGACTAATAAATTGTAATAATCACCTCTCTAAAAATTGGATTGCAATGTTTTAATAAGTAGTCTGTATGACTAGAGAAGCCTATTTATCCAACTCTGGAAATTTACTTCAGTACATACATGGGTGCACACAGTTATGTGCACATGACACATAAATATCACATGTGTATATGAATATGCATATCTAAGTATGGTCTTGTAAAACATATGGAACTCAAAAGCATTTTAATTTTAATGTATGCTATGTCTGTACAAATTCAGGTAGTAGAGCAGACTTTACTAGAACACATATCACTTCTAAAAATCATCTCTGATTTATGATGGCATAGCTTGGGTCTAAGTATGTTTCTTTGTATACAGGCTCCATTCTCTTAACTTACAAAAATTATCACTCTTTCCACTATTAGAACAAAAAAAGGAAAGAAAGGAAACAGAAAGAAACAAATGGAAAGGAGAGGAAAGGAAAAATATATAAAACAGAAGTGGCTAAAGAAGAAGAGAGGAAAATGTGCAAGGGGTAGAAGATGGGTGGGGAGAGAAATGGTCACATTTCTGAAGGTGTGAAAACTCACTTCCATCAGTGCACTGACCACAGGAGGAAGTACAGTCAGTAGGAAAAGGCACACAAGACCTAAGGTTTTGGCCACACCCAATTCTACCACTCTACAAATAACGTGAATTATTTTGTGTTTTAAATCAAGGTCAAAAGCAAATAAATGGTGAGAACATGATTGTGAATTTGTTAGGATTTTTAATGATATCTTCTAGGTATCAGCTGAGAAGGCTCTAGGAAGTGTTTGGTAATTGCCAAAGTCTGAGTTAGATGACCTTTCTATACATGCACTTAATACTTCCATGTTAGCACTTAACACGATTCATTATAATTTCCTATTTAAGTCCTACTTCTCTCTACCTGCTCTCTATGTGAGGGCAGAGACAATATCAAGCTTACCATTATATTTCCGGTACTTGTTCCACTGCATCTCCAAGCACTTAGCACAAAGCACAATAAATATTTACTGAATGAATACCTGGCAATCACCTGGTAAGCAGCACAAACTATAAAGCTCAAGGTCCTTCCTCTATCACCTTTCGTCTCTCTCTTCAGGGTAATCAGGCTAGGAAGAGTTCCTCATCTCTTTTCCTTACTGACAGCTCAACTCATGCCATTTTGGGAAACTATCACAACTGTCTAACTCAAACAAAGCCAAGCTACCCTATGGTTCCCTATTGGCATGGAGATGCACGCAAGTAAAAATCAATCCGAATAGAACATGACTGAAAGATAATGTAGTCACTGAATTCTCTCCAAGGATACCAAAGGAGGATTCTATTTAAAATGTGCAATAAAACTGAAAAGAATTTTTTTTCTATATCTTTCTCTGATGAAACCTTTCACAACTTAAAGTGCCACATTTCAAACATTCCCTCTTCCATTCTAAGATCTATCTTATACACACACAAAAAAAAAAAAAAAAAATCAAAAGTCTCCCTACCTCAGCTCATGGAAGCTCTGGAAGTTCACTCTTCCCATATATATTATGATTCAACTTTTCTGTCTACCTACATAAAAAATGGCCTGAGAACTGATTAGACAAGCAAGAACTCCTTTTTCTTTGGATGGTAGTGCTTGTGATGGCTAAAGCAAATACACTATTTTTCTTTAATTCTTCATATTTGCATATGTCTCCTCTTTGCAAATTTTCCTCTGGCACCATATTTTTACTCTCCCCCCTTGTTTTGACCTCTAGTCAATAGCTGATGTCCATTGTAGTAAAGCAGTTCCACCATAAAAACCCTTATAACCAAAAAAAAAAAAAAATCTAACAAAAAGGAAGGAAGTAAAAGTTCAAAAGTTTAAACATACAATTAGGCTTGATAAAGAATATGTGTCATTT
>ML661243.1:2627577-2644988 GCA_007570785.1 Antilocapra americana
TGAGTAATTAGGATTCAAACAATTATATACCCTACATCTGTCTGCAAGCCATTTGTAAGAAGGGGACTGCCTTTATTTGAAAAACACATGTTGGTATGTTGTTCTTAATCAGGGAAAAATAAATATTATGATGATGAGGTTTCATGCCTGAATGTTTCTTCCCAGTTTTCAATTACATTCCTCCCTTTTACGAGATTAGACGCATGTAAATCCTAAAGAAAATTCTGTCAGGACAACAGATGCTCTCTTTTTAATCTTTCGAGAATAATTTTCAACACACAAAACACCAGTTAAGCATTCAGGTTACAGAAGGCTCTAAATAATTATAGAAATCAGTTTTTCAAAACCAAGGAGATGTATTGGACAGATGTTTTGTTTTCAAATTTTTATCTAATGAATTGAAATTTTTCTTTTAGTAGCAATGCACTCAGTCAACATACTAGTGTGGAATGGCATTGCCTACCAGCACGAATTAGCCTGGAGGCAATAGAGGAGGGAATGGTCAATGGCTATTTCCAGTGTTAGGAGTTGTAAAGCCAGAAGCAACTCAAGAATTCTGTAATGAATGAATTAGGAGTACTCTTGAGTAAAGTACTAAAATGGCTGTTGGATCATGGTTCTTAGCTTTTCATTAACAAGTAACAAATAGGATATCAATAGTTTTTTTTTGCATTCCTTCTTCTCAAGTGGTCTGATCACAAAACTTTCCATTCCCATGGATTCAATAAGAGGAGAGATTCTATTTTAGGACCTCAAGAGCAGTAGCATTTTACCCTTCTGTTTGATGGGTCACTTTAGGACAGCCATTCAAATCCCTCATGTTTAGTGTCGCAATCATCTGTATAAAGCAACCTCTGCATGACTGCTTCAAAGACATTTGTGGAGGCTATGATCTGCTCAGGGGAAGAAAAGCTTTCTCAGAGTAAACTACACACTCCTGCTTGAGGTCATTTTCGTTAGGAAACAGGTTTGACAAGGCTCCACTGATACTAACTCAACCTGCCACGCTAGGGTACAATTATCTAAAGATGATGAGGGATTTCTCTGGACAGACAAAATTGTGAAGTGACTGCCAGAGGCCTGGTTTGCTGACATTGATCAAGGTCAGTTTTATGTATCTGAAGTAGGAACAAAGAAACATTCTTCATTTATAGCCGTCATGCAAATTAGGCCTATGGTCAAGGGGCTTACATGGAAAAAAGCCATGGGCAAAAGAGTTTTTGTAAAACATTCCAAAGCTCTAGCAGTTTACGGAAACCCAGACACTTTCTGTAACATCAGTGTCAAAAAAGCCAAGTTGAATGAAAAGGCAGTGGAACATAAAACAGCATGTGGGCTGGTAGATTACATCCCTTTCATGTTACTATATTTCCTTCCCTTTTTTTCATTTTTAAATTGACTTACTGTTGATTTACAATGCTGTGTTAGTTTCAAGTATACATCAAAAAGATTCAGTTATACATATACATATATAACTATTCTTTATCAGAGTCTTTTCCCTTATAGGTTATTACAAATTATTAAGTATAGTTTCCTGTATTATAGGGGACTTCCCTGGTGGCTCTTGAAGAGATCTCCAGTCTTTCCCATTCAACTGTTTTCCTCTATTTCTTTGCACTGATCACTGAGGAAGGCTTTCTTATTTCTCCTTGCTATTCTTTGGAACGCTGCATTAAATGAGTATATCTTCCCTTTTCTCCTTTGCATTTTGTGTCTTTTCTTTTCTCAGCTATTTGTAAGGCCTCCTCAGACAGTCATTTTACCTTTTTGCATTTCTTTTTCTTGGGGATGGTCTTGATCCCTGTCTCCTGTACAATGTCACAAACCTCTGTCCATAGTTCTTCAGGCACTCTATCAGATCTAATCCTTTAAATCTATTTCTCACTTCCACTGTATAATCACAAGGGATTTGATTTGTGTCATATCTGAATGGTCTAGTGGTTTTCCCTACTGTCTTCAATTTAAGTCTGATTTTGGCAATAAGAAGTTCATGACCTGAGCCACAGTTAGCTCCCAGTCTTGTTTTTGTTGACTATATAGAGCTTCTCCATCTTTGGCTGCAAAGAATAGAATCAATCTGATTTCTGTACTGACCATCTGGTGATGTCCATGTGTAGAGTCTTCTCTTGTGCTGTTGGAAGAGGGTGTTTGCTATCACCAGTGCATTCTCATGGTAAAACTCTATTAGCCTTTGACTTGCTTCATTTTGTACTCCAAGGCCAAATTTGCCTGTTACTCCAGGTATCTCTTGACTTCCTACTTTTATATTCCAGTCCCCTATAATGAAAAGAACATCTTTTTTGGATGTTAGTTCTAGAAGGTCCTATAGGTCTTCATAGAACCATTCAACTCCAGCTTCTTCAGCATTACTGGTTGGGGCATAGACTCTGATTACTGTGATATCGAATGGTTTGCCATGGAAACAAACAGAGATCATTCAAGATTATTCTGTCGTTCTCAAGATTTCATCCAAATACTGCATTTAGGACTATTTGTTGACTATGATGGCTATTATATTTCTTCTAAGAGATTCTTGCCCACAGTAGTAGAGATAATGATCATTTGAGTTAAATTCACCCATTCCAGTCCATTTTAGCTCACTGATTTCTAAAGTTTAGATGTTTATACTTGCTACTGTTTGTAGCAAACTTCCTGTTTGACCACTTGAAATTTGCCTTGATTCATGTACCTAACCTTCCAGGTTCCAGGTTCCTTCAAGAAAATTACAGATACCAAGGGAACATTTCATGTGAAGATGGGCACAATAAAGGATAGAAACGGTATGGACCTAACAGAAGCAGAAGACATTAAGAAGAAGGGGCAAGAATACACAGAAGAACTATACAAAAAAGATCTTCTTGACCCAGATAACCACAAAGGTGTGATTACTCACCTAGAGCCAGACATCCTGGAATGTGAAGTCAAGTGGTCCTAAGAAGTATCACTATGAACAAAGCTAGTGGAGGTGATGAAATTCCAGTTGAGCTATTTCACATCCTAAAAGATGATGCTGTGAAAGTGCTGCACTCAATATGCCAGCAAATTTGGAAAACTCAGCAGTGGCCACAGGACTGGAAAAGGTCCATTTTCATTCCAGTCCCAAAGACAGGCAATGCTCTATCTACTGCACAGTTGCACTCATCTCACATGCTAGTAAAGTAATGCTCAAAATTCTCCAAGCCAGGCTTCAACAGTATGTGAACTGTGAATTTCCAGGTGTTCAAGTTGGATTTAGAAGAGGCAGAGGAACCAGAGATCAAATGGCCAACATCTGCTGGATCACCAAAAAAGCAAGAGAGTTCCAGCAAAAAGCATCTGCTTTATAGGCTTCCCTCATAGCTCAACTGGTAAAGAATCTGCCTGCAGTGCAGGAGGCCCTAGTTTGATTCCTGGGTTGCAATAATGTCCTGGAGAAGGGAAAGGCTACCCACTCCAATATTCTGTCCTGGAGAATTACATGGACTGTATAGGCCATGGGGTCTCAAAGAGTTGGACATAACTGAGTGATTTGCACTTTCTGCTTTATTGACTGAGCCAAAGCCTTTGACTGTGTGGATCACCACAAACTGCAGAAAATTCTTAAAGAAATGGGAATACCAGACCACCTAACCTGCCTCTTGAGAAATCTGTATGCAGGCCAGAAAGCAACAGTTAGAACTGGACATGGAGCAACAGACTGGTTCCAAACTGGGAAAGGAGTACGCCGAGAAGGTATATTGTCACCCTGCTTATTTAATTTATACTGCCTATTTAACTTATACTTAACTAACTTATAGTTAACCTATACTCTGCAGAGTACATAATGCAAAATCCTGGGCTGGATGAAGCACAAGCCGGAATCAAGATCATCAGGAGAATTATCAATAATCTCAGATATGCAGATGACAATACCCTTATGGCAGAAGGCGAAGAAGAACTAAAGAGTCTCTTGACGAAAGTGAAAGAGGAAAGTGAAAAATTTGGCTTAAAACCCATCATTCAGGAAACTAAGATCATGGCATCCGATCCATCACTTAATGGAAAATAGATGGGGAAATGATGTAAACAGTGTCAGACTTTATTTTTTTAGGCTCCAAAATCACTGCAGATGGTGACTACAGCCATGAAATTAAACAATGCTTGCTCCTTGGAAGAGAAGCTATGACCAACCTAGATAGCACATTAAAAAGCAGAAACATTACCTTGTCAACAGAGGTCCATCTAGTCAAAGCTATGGTTTTTTCCAGTAGTCATGTATCGATGTGAGAGTTGGACTATAAAGAAATCTGAGCGCCAAAGAGTTGATGCTTTTGAGCTGTGGTGTTGGAGAAGACTCTTGAGAGTCCCTTGGACAGCAAGGAGATCCAACCTGTTGATCCTAGAGGAAATCAGTCCTGAATATTCATTGGAAGGACTGATGCTGAAGCTGAAACTCCAATACTTTGGCCACCTAATGTGAAGAAGTGACTCATTTGAAAAGACTTTGATGTTGGGAAAGATTGAAAGCAGGAGAAGGGGACGACAGAGGATGAGATGGTTAGATGGTATCACTGCCTCGCTGGACACGAGTTTGAATAAGCTCCGGGAGCTGGTGATGGACAGGGAAGCCTGGTGTGCTGCAGCCCATGGGTTCACAAAGAGCTCACAACTGAGCGAATGAACTGAACTGAACTTGTGGGTCAGATAGTAAAGAGTCTGCCACAATGCGGAAGATCTGGATTTGATCCCTGAGTCAGAAGATCCCCTATAGAAGGAAATGGCAACCCAATCCAGTATTCTTGCCTGGAAAATCCCATGGATGGCAAAGCCTGGAGGACTATACTCCATTGGGTGGCAATAATTTGGACGTGAGTGAGTGACTAACACTTTCCCTTTACTATACATGAAGTTCTTTTTGATTATCTATTTTATATATAGTAGTGTATATATGTTAATCTCAAACTTCTAATTATTTTTCCCAATCCATTTATAAGATTGACAGCTAAAGTAGAAAGAATATAATTTCATATTTTTTGACATCCTAATATTACACCTCAAAGCCACTCTCTGCTCGCTTGTTCATTCTTTTGTTCACTCATCTACTCATTTATTCAGACATCTGGGAAGGGCCAATTAAGTTGCATGCAACGTGCTTAATGCTGGATCTACCAACATGAATAAGACACTGTGTCCTTAGAGAGCTGAGGATCTAATAGCATAGATAGGCAGGCAAAGGAATCAGTGGGGGCTGGGGAGATACAGGCAGCTCTCCTGGTCGTAGAATCAAACTGAGTCTGAAAGGGTGAGCAATAGTATATCGGGTGAAAAGAACAGGCATGGTGGTTGAGGCAGAGCAGCACCATAAGAGTTAAAGAAGAATGGGTGTACAAAATGGTGGACAAGACTGGAAGCTGGAATACCACTGCTGCACTAATTCTTGGCAAATGGTGGTGAGAAATGGAAACCAGGCAGTGGAAGTTAGGGTGGCTCAGGAGTGACACATTCAAGAAATGCACAGGAGCACAAATAGGCAGGATGTAGAGATCATGAGATGTGGGGATTTAACAGAGAAAAGGAGAATTCAAGGGCCATGCCCAATCCTTAGCTAGTGATGGGCTAGATGGTAGAGCTGCTTACCAAGAATCAAAAAAGGAATAGAGTTTAGAGGAAAAAGCAGAGTGAAGATTCTCACATGATGAATTGACAGTGCCTGTGGGACATCCAGGTAGAACCACCCAGGAGGCATTTGGCTACATAAGTCTGAAGATACAGGGAGAGCTGTGGGCAAAAGAGTTTTTTTTTTTTCAAAACATTCCAGAGCTCTGGAGGAGAAGTAGCAGCGTAAGGGGAGCTAAGAGGTGGTTATCAGTCTATACTATTAATAGTTTACATTAAAATCTAGTTAGTTCTCATTTTTAACATAAGGGTGATGAGAAACTCTGAAAAACAATATGGACAATATTGTAAGAACCAAATGATTTGGGAGTAATTCTTGCACATAGTTTAAAATCTTTTTAAGTAACTTAGAAAATAGAAATGAAATAGGTCAAAAAAGTTGCAAAAAGGAAGCAATAGCTATCTATTTCAAGTAATACTTTTAATGGGCAAATCTGGTTTTGAAACTGCTCTGAATTTTCTTGAAAGAGTCCTCCCCCAAGACCTTTTTTTACACCCCCCCAAATATTGTCTAAAAGGCAAGCACAGGGGTGTGTAAGAGAAATTACGTCAAGACACAGCTTCTTTAAAATGAACCCTGGGAGTTGTGGAAACAGAAGAAATAATTTCCCTTGGCAGGCTGTATTATTATCAGCACTGGCATCCTTGGCTAATTGGAATTCCAAAGGACAAAGATAACCACTTAAATAAAATAGGATTATGAATTGGAATTGATATGAATGAGATGTTCAGTCATTTTAATCTTGGTCATTATCTCAGGCTTCTATCTGAAGTTAGTTAGAATTATTTCAAATGAATTTCTATACACATTAGGAAGGGAGAGAATTCTAGATAGGAGTAAGGGACAAAGGAATCTTCCAGCAACGTTTTTGCTTCTATTTGGTGGCAAAAACTTGGGGGATGTATGGAGATATAGAGGAACAGAGAAAGGAAAAAATTCAAAATTTCCACTAATTTGATTGGAAAGTTTATATAGGCAATAAGAGCAGAAGTCTTAGTACAACCTCTTTGCCTCTAGGCTAAAATGAATTACCATTGTTTGTGAAAGTCCTGTGAGACTGAGGTTTTACTCAACTAGCTGCCCTTTTTCTGGGATCTCCAAAGGCCTGAAAGGGGACAGCACTGCCATAAATAACAAAGCAAACAAGCTCTGCCTGAACTGGCTCTATAAAGGGTTAAAGATGCCTTCCATTCTTTGCTGGTGATCACCAGTTTCTCTTTCTTGAACTGCACTGCAGGGTTAGTTCAGGATTGTTGCAGGGGAACAGAGGGTCCACTAGGGAGGCCCTCAAGGAGTGAAATCAAAGTCTTTACCTAATCCATTAAAAAGAGAAAGGTGTAATCATGGACGGGAGAGAAACAAATTTACTGTTTGTGGTAATGTGGTGATAACCCTCCTACTCCTAGTAAAAACAAGAGCATACAGAATATTAATAATGAACAGAAGGACAGAAAGTCAGGGTTCCATGTGCCAAAAAGGCATCTTGTACCTCAATTATCAGTTAAACTCAGTTTCTTGTTTTGCCTCTCTGAAATACAGAATTAGGCTAACTAAAGTGCTAATGAGAATGGTCATGACTTTCAACTGAATGGACCTCAAATTAGAAACTATATAGCTCAGAAGTATTTGTTGATGGAATGGATGGATCAAAGATTCATTAATCTGTTAGATAAACAATTTCATTATGAAAGTTAAAAACTGAGAGTCTACATTATAATCAGGAATAGAAGTTCTGTTTAGAGAGGGAAAAGATTACATGAGGCTCAGGTTTGTCACATGTGAGGATGTCATAGCAATCTGAATGCGTATCTAAGCTGTAATTCTATGTTGAATAGTCATCAGAGGGCGTGAGCTCTAGCATCCACTTTTCTACTCATGAGAGACATAAACCTACACAAGTCCTTAACCCTTATGTAAAAGGAGTGAGTTGCTAAGTGTACTTTCAGATCATGTCCATCTTTAAATTTCTATGATTCTAGGACATAGATGCTGACT
This sequence comes from Antilocapra americana, assembly GCA_007570785.1. Classification (NCBI taxonomy): domain Eukaryota; kingdom Metazoa; phylum Chordata; class Mammalia; order Artiodactyla; family Antilocapridae; genus Antilocapra; species Antilocapra americana. The sequence goes on from ML661243.1 coordinate 2,635,208, forward strand.
TCCACTGGCAGATATGTAAATGTTTATCACAATCACAAACTCCTTCTACAAGGTCTGTTCAGTTAAATAGTTCTAGAGTTAACATCTCCTGTAAATTTAAAATGGTTTATAATTTCAAAAGTGGGAGAGGCACAAAGTTGGTATATACTTGCTACATGCTAGCAAGTAAAATTAAGATTTTGTAACTTAGAAATAAGGGCACAAAGTGGTAAAGAATCCGCCTACCAATTGAGAAGATGCAAGAGATGCAGGTTCGATCCCTGGGTTGGGAAGATCCCCTGGAGTAGGAAAATCCCATGAACAGAGGACTCTGGTAGGCTATGGTCCATAGGGTCATAAGAGTCAGACAAAACTCAGCAACTGAGCACACAAAACTTAGAAATAAATGAATTTTTTTCCATTCCTAGAACTATCAGCAGTCACATACTTTAGGAGGTGAGGAAAGGCAAAGAATGGATATATATACAGAAAGGGGAGTGAGGAGGTGGAATAGGAATTATTTCCGAATAAATGTTGTTTTCTATAAGATATTGCAAAGGTATTCCACAAATGCAATGATATTTAATTGTGCTTTACAAGTGAACACAGTCAGAGGGAATAAGGAAGTGGCTTGCTGATGAAGCAAATGACCATGAAGAACATTTTGGTACTATCTCTATTTTAGATGATACAAAATCATCTCTCTCTCTCCTTTGTATCTCAAACTGCTATGTCATTCTTTGTCTATCATTTTAAACTGTCTTTGTTTTGTCATAATGAGAGCTATAAAATAGATCATGTTTTTTCTTTCTGGCTTGGTTTCTAGGATGCTCGAAGCTAAAGCTAATGCTCAGTAATAATTACCATTCTTAATTTCAGTATCTGTAATAACTGCCTAAATTTTTCCCTCTAACTTTTAATCTTATTTTAATGGCCTTTTGTTATGAATTATCTGAAATCATTGTAGGAAGTAGATGAGGGATAAATACATGAATGCATACAGAAAAAAAGGGAAAGAAGAAGGAAAGAAGGCAGGCCTGAAGGCCAATTGAAATGTAGAGAAGAAGGTTGAATAACTAGCCCACAGGTATTTAAATCCAGGATAATAATGTGGCAAAAATGGACCAAAGATATCTATCTGGTTAGAATGCAATCAACATGTATCCATCTTCTATCTGAAAGTGTGTTAGCCACTCAGCTGTGTCTGACTCTTTGTGACCCCATGGACTGATGCCTGCCAGGCTCGTCTGTCCACGGGATTTCCCAGACAAGAATACTGGAGTGGACTGACATTTCCTTCTAAAGGGGATCTTCCAGACACAGGGATTGAATCCAGGTCTCCTATATTGCAGGCAGATTCTTTATCATCTGAGCCACTAGGGAAGCCCTGTTCTATCTAAAGGGGGAAAACATTTCTGTATGTGGAAAATAGAGTATATTTTAAAATCATGGTCTGAAAAAAATTCATTAGAAATAAATCCGCTCTGAGTAACTAACTCCATAAAAGCACTGTTATTTTCAGGAAAGGTGTGGTTGTTAACTATTTAATAGATGAAGAACCCTGAGATCAATCTAGAATGTAAAATTCAATACCTTCAGTCATCAATGGGACTACACAGACCAACAGGAAAGTTTAAAGTAAAACAAGATAAAACATTTTTGAAAATGTGACATCTGGAAACTCTTTGAAGTTGTACAATTTTAACAGTTTCCCTAAAAAAACAGAGTTGCTACATACATCAAAAATCCTTTTTATTTCAATTGGAACAGACTGAGAAGAAAAGGAGGTCTAAGGATAGCTAAGATTAAAGCAAAAACTAAATAACATTTTTGTTATTCAGACTGTGGAGGTGAATTCACTTTCGGAATAGAACATTGGGGAAAGGGTGAGGACAAATGTGGGGAAAGGAGAAAAACAATCTAAGGGGCTGCAGAAAAATGAATAACAAGCTATTTGACAAAGATTGACAGATGGATACCTGGGCCACCACTGAAACAGTAACCTCTGTTGAAAATTACAAGCATCCTTATCAATCTGGGGTTTCTCTGGTGGCTCAGATGGTAAAGCATCTGCCTACATTGCAGGAGACCCAGGTTCGATCCCTGGATCGGAAAGATCCCCTGTAGAAGGAAATGGCAACCCACTCTAGTATTCTTGCTTGGAGAATTCCATGGGCAGAGGAGCCTTGTGGGTTACAGTCCATGGGGTCACAGAGAGTTGAGCACGACTGAGTGACTAACACTTATCAATCACACTCACAAATATACTTCATCTCCTTAGATTCTTGGAGGGCTATACATGGAAACTAGTAAACCTTTAAAAACCATTTTAAAGGCATCTAAGCATTTTTAAAGAAAAGACAGAACAGGTAGCTGGTGAATAATATGTGACAATAATTATCTTCCAACCCATTCCTGCAGGCAAGTTATTGTAGGAGACAGGAAGAATAAAAGAAAAGCAGGCCCTGAGTAGGGCCACAAAAGAAATTTATAATTACTGATAAACTGGATGCTTTAGGTCATCAGACTGTTGGAACAAGTCCAGAAGGAGCAGTTCATAGTCCTAAAAACAAGATATGATCCTGGGGTCGGAACTGACCCCAGACTGTTTCTCAACTGGCATCTCAGAGTCACATGTTTTACATATCTGGTGGAAAATCTATATATAAGAATATTAGTCTTAGTTACTGATTTGTTATTGATTACTGTTTCTTAGTTACTCAATGGCTAATGATCATTTTTTTCTTTGGCCCAAAGGCCACATGAGTTGTAGTTTAACTCCTCACATATTCTTTCACCCATGGCTGAAAGTATAATAAAGCTGGCTAGGATTCAGTTTCAACACCTTCATCTTGGAGTGGTGTTGGTCCCTTCATCCTTGCATTTCACTGAATTCTTGTGTCTTGTTTCCCATTCTCTCATCATATCACGCTTTCAGAAACACTGCTTGTCGAGCTGGTCTCAAGTTATTCACAAATTTGATTTTTTTCTTTAAAACTGAGACGTTTTAAATGCCATCAGTGACTAACCAAAGTAACCCCACAGTAAAACTCTTTCCCTTGAAGGGGAAAAATAATTAACTTTTGAGCTATCATTTCTATAAAATACTATCTTCATTTATTGAGTTTGCTTAAATAGAGGCACATCTGTATACCACTGTGGGAAAGAATAAAATAGCCTGGCCTGGCTTGGTATATCTGAAATTGCAGCCATTAAAATGTACTGTTCAGAATGTTCAATTCTTTTTATAGATATCAGGTAATATATAGCCAACTCTCAATTATCTAGGCTAATGGAGAGGAACAGTGGCATGGCTAATTTAAAATAGCAAATAATCCAGAAATTATTTATGTAGATTTGGAAAGCCATTTTCCATCCAAAATTACCTTTGAGGTATGACTATTCAGGAAGATTAGAAACTGATCTGACATTGGGATCTTGAGATTTGGGCAAACTTTCTTTATGGATTCTCAAGGCTTTATCCTTCCTGCCTCTAGAAGCAGAGGCAATGAAAGGTCTGCATCTGTTATGCTCAGCTAGAGAGGAAAGCTTAAGAATAGCAAGGGCAGGAAGGGTCCTGGAGGATGACAGTCAAAAAGTTTCTTGGAAAATCCTCTATTTTCTCGTTTGGGAATGTCCTAGTTCATTTAAGGGCTGAAGCTGCACTTACTGATGCCTTAATACACATATTCCAATGATTCTAAGTGAAAATGCAAAGTGTTAGTAGTCCAGTCATGTCTGACTCTTTGTGACCCCGTAGACTGTAGCCCACCAGGCTCCTCTCTGTCCATGGGATTCTCTACGCAAGAATAAAAGAGTGGGTAGCCATTCCCTTCTCCAGGGGATGTTCCCGAACCAAGGATCGAAGCCAGATCTCCAGCATTACAGGCAGATTCTTTATCATCTGAGTCTTCTAATTCATGGTAAAATCCACAGCTTGAGAAACCAGCCAGATTAAGTGTACACTACCAAGAAAAAACTAGAAATAAAAATAAATATTTTTATATATCATTATATATAAGGACTTAAAAATAATTAGAAGGAATTAAAAAAATATATACAGCCTGTTTTTCATCAGGGATTAATGAATTGTCAAGCTGTTCTGGGAATTCTTCCCCATTCTGATTTTTTTAAACATAGGCCTATGCTATTCCATTATCTCCTCCAGCTTTAGAGCTACACATAAAGAAGTTACTGACTTTAGATCCCTAGGAGAAATAAGCATCAACATCAAGAATTCACTGCTTACATAGGTTTATCTCATACTGCCAGTTCTGCCAACCACAAATAAGGCAGAATAGAATAAAACAAAATAAAATTGCCTCCTAGGCACTTAGAATCCATGCCAGGTTCCATGGTGGTGAGCAGGTCTTCACATACATTTAAAGTTTAGGAAGAGCTTTATGGCTTTCTGGTCCCAAGACTTCTGCTCATTTGATTTGCCATAAAAAAATTGCATTCCCAGGGCCAGCGCTGGCAGGAACTGGCCCAAGAGTAGAATGCCATTCATTTTTTAGAGCAACCTGATTTTGGAGCTGAGCTGTTCCATCTCCACAGAGGTCTCCTTCTAAGGCCAACATCTTGCTTATCCTGTAACAGATCCTTATTCTGGGGTCTGATCAGCATTTGGCTTTGTATAACATTATTTTGCTAGTTCTGGCATATGTCATATGTCCCACCTTAGAAAAATTACATTTTTGCCTGTAGTGTTTCCTTCAATAAAAACAGGGCTAGAGAAATGTGGAGCTGATGCTTGTAAATAGATTTTTAAAAAATCATAAATGCTATAGCTTTTTAAAAAACTAAGAATGTGTCTGACCAAAGTATCAGCTGCTCACATTTTTATAAGCAGTATATTTTAATAAAAACTTATAAAAATGCCTTTGTTCTCCTCCCTCTAAAAAACATCCTTGCATACAGTTTTTCTAAAACCTAGGGAAAACTACTATCATCATTTTATCTAGAAAGATGCCCTTTATCCCCCTCCCTTTTTGTGCTGTCAAAGAATCTCAGCTTACAGATGAAAGATACATAAATTATATATCATTGTCCTGGTTTGTGAGAATTGTGAAATGGTATGAATTGCTCCTTTCTATTATTTCACTGATAAGAAAAAACAAGAATCAAGATAGAAGAATGTTGAGGTCTTTCAAGTAATTTTTTTTTCTTTCAAACAGTGGAACAAATGTTTATAAAATGAGAACAGAATTAGACTTGCTGTGGAACACAATGAATGGGCTCAACCTCAGAGTTTACTGAGTTCAAATGCTCAGCAATCATTTATTTCATATTACTGTGAACTAGTACAGTGAAATGTGTTTAAATGGGGACTATGGTAGAAGCTGGGTCAAAACAACATAGAAATTAATCCAAAAGATGTGGAATTACTTCCAATTCTATGTTATTATGAATAAGTGAAAAGGAAAACAAAGAAATAAACAAAAAACTCTCATAAGAAATTCAAAACGAAACAGCAAAACTTAATAAGAAAATTATCTGAAAAGAACGGCATCGAAACATTGTAAATTGTGAAATGGATCGCCAGCCCAGGTTTGATGCATGATACAGGGTGCTCAGGGCTGGTGCACCGGGATGACTCAGAGGGATGGAATCGGGATGGAGGTGGGAGGGGGGTTCTGGAAGAGGAACACATGTATACCCATGGCAGATTCATGTCAATGTATGGCAAAACCAACACGATAATGTAAATGAAAAATTGAATAAATGAATTTAAAAGAAAAAAAAAGAAAATTATCTGAAAAGAGATAATGTAATATGGTATTTCTAAGATTAACCAACTGCCCTGCCTCCTCTGTGAAGCCTTCAAACTGCAGTAATTTTGTCCTTCCCTGAGGTCCTATTACCATAAAGGCTTCCCCCTCTTTGTTTTTTACACTAACAATATGAACACATGATATGATAATGAATTGAGATTATTTTGGAAAATCTAGTATATACAAAAATATATAGGAACAACATTTTAGTACATGTTTATTGCTGTGTATAACTGTTGGATTTTGGTAAGTCTGATTCCCCAAGGAAATGGACTATGGTTTCTACTTTTATACTTCCCACAAATACTAAGCTCATAATATTTTCTCAATAAATACTACTGATAGAATATCTTCATGGCCTAATGGGTTACTTTATATGTGTGAATATGATCCCTCGGAAGTTCAATGATCTGAAACCTTTCCAGAATAAGTCCCTTCTCTGTTTTGCTACATAAGGGCGACAGTTAGATTTAAACTGGTATCATGTTTAAAGACTACTTGCCCAGAGACAAGTTCTGTACCCAAATTAGATTTAAAAAACGTTGCTTTTCTATCATTACCCAGTATTCTAACCCCCTTTAAAGGGAAGTATAGGCTCTATAAATTATAAACTCTGCTGGGTAGGCGCTATCTGCATTTGGAAAATAAATGCATGGTTTCCTATGTTTGTTACTTCATAATACAATGACTTCAGATATATTAACTGAAGATAGGTGAGGATAGGGGTGGGCTGGTGGTAGGGAAAAATAGGTACAGTTAAAGAGACAGCACACACAGGTTTGATGGCACAGCTCTGCTTTACAGAATTCCTAACAATGCTAATTAGGCAGGTCTATTAAAAATTTTATCCATTCTCTATGCTAGATATGTAATCTCATTAGTCTTGATAAAGGTCAAGAAACTGAAAGTAAATCAGTACATACAGTAGTATGCTTCAATTTCCTTCATTTATAATTAAGGGTCTCCATTACTGCGTTTTAAACTCTCATTTTGTCAGTTCTAAATCTATGCAAGGAATGAGGAATGAGCAGTTCCTTAAAAAGGCAAAGTATTTAGATTCACAGTAATGCGGTCTCTAAGGGGAAGTGTGCAGGATACTGGGAATAAGGACTGAACAGATGAAAAGGACAATGGGAATAAAGAGTTAAAGACAAAGTCATGTGACTTTTCTTTGTAGATTAGTACATCATTTACTTCTAATTTTGAATATTAAAAGATAAAGGAGGGTATAGGAAATCACTTGGTGGCAGTGATCATTTGGGATGGGGATAGGAAGGTGTTGCAGCAGATAACTGGTTAGATTGGAGTTCTGGGATGGAGAGGTGATGGAAAGTGGGACACTTTGCCATTTAGGGGTTGGAAAAGACAATTACAATATATGGTCCTCTTTATCAGAATCCGCCTGGAAATGCAGGAGCAGGAGACACAGAAGACACAGGTTCAACCCCTGGGTCACAAATATCCCCTAGAGTAGGAAATGGCAACCCACTCCAGTATTCTTGCCTAGAAAATCCCATGGACAGAGGAGCCTGGTGGGCTACAGTCCATGGGGTCACAAAGAGTCGGACACAACTGAGCGACTAAGCACTTACACAATCCTCTATCACCAGCATTAACCTGCCAGATCTACCTTTACCATAAACACACGTTTTCCATTTCCTACATCCTTTCACTGGTCCCTTCTTCCCTTCCACTCTTCGGTCAGCAACCTTCAACTCAACCCCAGCATCCAATCATCAGTTTCTAAGAGTTGTACACTCTATTCAACTTCCCAGGTGGTGCTACTGGTAAAGAAGCCAACTGCCAATGTGGAAGACACAAGAGACCCAGGTTTGATCCCTGGGTTGGGAAGATGCCCTGAAGGAGAGCATGGCAACCCACTCCAATATTCTTGCCTGGAAAATCCCATGGAAAAGAGGAGCCTGGCAGGTTACAGTCCAAAGGGCGTAGTGAGTTGGACATGACTAAAGCAAATTAGCACGCATGCACATATACTCTATTGGAGAAGTAGTGGCATCTATGTCCTGACTTCCTTGGTGGCTCAGATGGTAAAGAGTCTAGCTGCAATGCAGGCAACCAGGGTTCATTCCCTGGGTCAGGAAGATCCCCTGGAGAAGGAAATGGCAACCCACTCCAGCATTCTTGCCTGGAGAATTCCATGGAGAGAGGAACCTAGGGGGCTACAGCTCATGGAGTCGCGAAAAGTTGGACATAACTGAGTGAGTTTCACTTACGGCCTGACTTTATAAAAAGTTGCCATAATATTAGTCAACTCTGAGTCTCAAGCAAAAGGTGGTCTTTTGTAATGTGAAGTAAAATGTTTTTATCCTAATTCCCATTCTCCACCACTACTTACTTGGAAGGATGAAGACTCCCTGGAAGACAAACTCTTCGTTTTAACTGCCATGTATACAAAATGACCTCTTGTGAAACAGCCACCACTTTTGAAAGCTTTCAGAATCATATATAGTTATGATTCGCTCCTATAAGGAGGTTCCATAATCAGCATCTCATCAGGCATAAAAGTTACGCTAAGATACAAGACCATTTAATTAAATACCAGAATAAAATGTCTTGACAAGTAAGTACTATTTCAATTTTTTAATCCAACAACTCTAGGAACATAATATAAAGATTTTTAAACATGGAAAACAGTGTGGAGGTTCCTTAAAAAGCTGCAAATAGAACTGCCATATGACCCAGCAATCCCACTGCTGGGCATATACACCGAGGAAACCAGAATTGAAAGAGCCACGTGTACCCCAATGTTCATCGCTGCATTGTTTACAATAGCCAGGACATGGAAGCAACCTAGATGCCCATCAACTGACGAATGGATAAGAAAGCTGTGGTACATATACACAATGGAATATTACTCAGCATTAAAAAAAAATTCATTTGAAGCAATTCTACTCAGATGGACGAAACTGGAGCCCATTATCCAGAGTGAAGTAAGCCAGAAGCAAAAACAACAATACAGTATATTAACGCATATATATGGAATTTAGAAAGACAGTAACGAGAACCCAACACACGAGACAGCAAAAGGAACGCAGATGTATAGAATAGACTCGTGGACTTTGTGGATGAGGGTAAGGGTGGGATGATATGGGAGAAGGGCATTGAAGCATGTTAATTTTCATATGTCTAATCAATCGCCAGCCCAGGATTGATGCTTGGGGCTGGGGCAGCGAGATTTCCCGGGGCGGGGAGGGAAGAGGGAGGGGGGTTCCGGAGGGGAAGCATATGTAAACCCATGGTGATATCATGACAATGTATGGCAAAAACAATTAAAAAATAAAAAAAAAATTAAAAAAAAGAAAGAAATGTACCTTTTAAAAAAAAAGATTTTTAAACATATTGTAATCACATTTGATAGAATGCCTGTATATATTTTGTGATATTGGAGGACAGATTTCACGTATGCCTCATTCATTCAGTTCACAAATATTCACTCTGTGTGTGTGCTCAGTCACTCAGTCATGTTCAACCCTTTGCAACCCTATGGACTGTAGCCTGCCAGGATCCTCTGTCCATGGGATTGTCCAGGCAAGAACACTGGAGTGGGTTGTCATTTCCTCCTCCAGAGTGATCTTCCCAACCAAGGGATTGAACCTGCATCTCCTGCATTGGCAGGTGGATTCTTTACCACTGTGCCACCTGGGTATACTATATATAAATACTGTGAAGATAACAAAGATAGGTTCTTATTCTGGGTAAAATATTTAGATACATAAATAGAATTTAGTCTCCTTGAAACTAGGGATTTTTGATCTGCTTTCTTCATTACTGTATCTCTAACATGTAGAATAAACGCTAGCATGCTAATTTTTCCTTTTAAACGCCCAGAAAATAAATATTTAAGTTTTGCTTGGCCACATATGGTCTCTACTGCTTCTTATTTGTTTTTACGGCCCTTTGAAAATGGGTCATAAAATGTAAAAGCGTAAAAAACATCCTTAACTCACTTTAGTCCTACATGTTGGGTTTGTGCCACTAAGTATAGTTCACCAAAAAAAATTGGACAC
>ML661243.1:2649988-2803660 GCA_007570785.1 Antilocapra americana
TATATATATAGATAGATAGATAGATAGATAGATAGATAGATAGATAGATAGATAGATAGATATAGATATGGTGAGAAGATTCAGAAGAGGAAACTTGGAATGAACAAGGCATATGATATTTGAGCTGTTCTTGGGCAGGGCTTCTAGTGAAAAAGAGTTCAGATAAGTTCAGTTCTGATGACTTGAATTAGGGAAGCAATTTTGCAACTCATGAATGAATATGTGTAGTTATTTCTGTACCTTTGAGAATGCATAAACCAAGAATTATGGCACATGCTGAGGTCACAACTGTATTTTCTCCTAGTTCACCATATGCAAAAAAAATTGCCATTGGGTATCTAGAAATATAATGCTGAAATTTTTTCTTTGGACAACAGTGAATTCATTGGGCTAGTTTTGGTAACATACAAATGCCACTGCAATGAGCTGAACAAAGCATCATAGCCAAGACAAATCTTGCCAGGCTGTCTGTTAACTATAATCAAAGCCGTACATTCTACAAAAAAGAGAGACAATAAGCAGACACACAGAGCCACAGCAACTCAACAACCCATTTAGAGTCTGAAAAATAAGAAAGACACTGACAGACCAGAGACCTTGTTAGTGAAACTGCACATCGGTATTGATGACAAATTATTTGACATTTTCAATTTGTTAGTGCACGTGTGGAGTTGGCTTGAAACTGCTGTTCACTTAGGTTATCACAGATGCCCAAGATTATTTACAGCCCACAACCTCCTGAAAAGATAAGTTTGAATGTTCTAGGATTGATGTGTTACAAAACAAAACAAAACAAAAAAGCCCTACCTCATTTGCTGCATTATGCTTCAGTGATCACTATGGCAGAATTGACCTTTCTTTGTTAAGCACTGCATATGTTCATTCTTAACATGGCATCCACATGATTCAGAAGGTGGTAAGGCTAGTGGCTCCATTATTGCACACTCCAGGATGCTCGTTTACACAAAGGAGGTCATTCAATTCTTATTTTCCTCTCAATCCCGGGCTCATCTACGCTATCTAGGATGTTTGAAATCCTACACAAATGGTTCCTTGCATCCAGCTGTCATTGCTAACACTGCTTCTGAGCCTGGAGTATTTTTTCCCTAAATTACATGATGATGGATGCCCGTTCCCTGGTTACTTCTCCCTGTTGAAAGTCACCACTGTCAGCAACATGGCCTACTATGACTAATGTCATACCCCATAATGACGATGATTTCAAAGCAAACATGACACAGAAAAGAAAAAGCAGCATCCGCCACAGAAGAGGAGGCCTGTTCTGCAGTGTAGGCATCGCAACCTATTTAATCACAAAACATAACAAGGACGTTTAAAGACACAAGTGTACACTGGGGTTTGTACTGATAATGTTGACCATTTTGTACTTGATCCTCTTGATTTCCAACTAGGAAAAAACACTGTATGAAAAGAGTTTCCTAGCATTTGATCAAATGAACCACAATCCTGACCTATATTCATTACAGCCACATGATACATTTTATACCATGTCTGATAGGGTTCACATGGGGTCTCACTGATAAGATGGCTCGTTATGTCAACCTCACAAACAAAGAATAAATCACAGTGATCCTTGAGACTGACCAAATTGCCCAAATGGCATCCTGTTATCTCACTGGCGCCTAACTTCTCAAAGCTGCGAGACCACCAGATTCCAGACCTCCGGCTATGTGACCATCCCTTCAGAGAATTTTTCACTGGTGGGGTATAAGGACTCCGTCAGAAAGGGAGGACACTGGTTCTCCTTAAGGGCCAGTCACCCTCTCTTTTCCCTCAAATAAATTTCCCTTTTCTTACCTGACTGCCCGGCTCACTCTCCTTTTCTCTGCACTCGCCTTACAATATCAATGTATCTATTAGCCATGCACTCCTGGAGACCCACATAACAATTTGGTTTAGGTTGTAAGAAAGATAGTGGCAGTCACACACTCATCCTTTGGGAACACTAATCCTTGAAACACTTCAAATTAGTATTTTTTCTATTACCAAATCTTTCTGGGTTTCAACAGAAAGACAATGAATTTGGATTTCTCCTCTCTATTTTACCTGGCATCACATCTGACACAGAAAGTGACCAAGTAATACTCAATTAGGTTGACTGATGTCATTGTGCAAGCGAAAAAAACAGTAAGTGCAGAACCTGCTTCACAAAGGCAGCTCCAGTGAGCAACGACTTATTTATTATGGATATTCACGTGGATGCTAGAAAACAGATCCAGGATGCTTGCCTGGCAGCTGACTTACATGAAAAGGCCATTTGAAAGCCAATAAAAACAATACAGTCTTCCTTGACTATCACACCAAAAGACTTGTAAGGTAGCAGAAGGTAAAATAATCTATACAACATATACTTTCAAAACATCATAGGAATGATATGGGCAACAATTGGGCAGGGCAGGCTAACACTGTGACAGGCTATGTACTCTACATTTCATTAGATAAGGAGCAAGAAAAGTTAAGAAATTAAAAAAAAACTAGGAAAGGAAACATCTGGAAAGGATGACTCAGGATCGCTCACATTCCAGTAAAAATCTCTATTCTGGCTTAGCTGCATTATGAAGTACTGTGGTGAACCTCAGACAATTTCATAGATAACTACCAGAGATATTATCATAAACATATCCCCCATTTTATAAGAATTTGAATACAAAATAGTTAGTAATGAAAGCAGGCTGAACATAATAGAAATATTTTTTTGATGGTTCAAAAAGTACTTTGGGGCATTAAACTGCCTCAGTCATCATTATGCACATCAGTTATCACTACTCAGCAGCTGTACAAATGTGCTGGGTAACAGAGTTCTGCAGTTTAATACGTGGGTACCTAACATAGCTGACTCTATTTATTTTGAAACAGAAAAATGTTGAAGCAACTTGAATGCATAAAATTAGACCCATGGGATTTTAGCCTGTTTTTCCATAAAAATAAGTGCTAATGAATGATTATTTCACTCCTCTTTCCTTTGTGATTTTTTTTAATTCTTGCCAATGAGTTTCTCTGAATTTTTTCTCTGGTCTTTATTTGCTCCTTCCTTCAATCATCCTTTTTGCCTTGTCTTCCAATTTCTTTTCTGACCTCATGAGCATTCTACCCAGGGCTTCTTTTCCTCATTTGGGCAATTTCCTTTCTCCAGAGATTTCTTGTACCATCGTCTTTACCATTAAAGTAAAGGGGATGACGGGAAGAGAGCTTAAGATAAAGATTTGTAAGTGTGGAGGTTCCTTACAAAACTAAAAATAGAACTACCATATGATCCAGCAATCCAACTCCTGGGCATATATATGGAAAAGACAAAAAATAATTTGAAAAAACACATGAACTCCAGTGTTCACAGCAGCACTATTTACAATAGCCAGACATGGAAGCAACCTAAATATCTATCAACAGATAAATGGATAAGGAAAATGTGGTGTATTACTCAGCCATAAAATAATGAAATAATGCTATTTACAGCAACATGGATGGACTTAAGTGAATAATGTCAGAGAAAGACAAATATCATATGATATCACTTATATGTAGTGTCTTATAAAATGATACAAACAAACCTATTTACAAAACAGAAAAAGACTTACAGACATAGAAAACAAAGTCACGGTTACTAAAGTTACAAGGGGTGCATGGAATTATGAGTTTGAGATTAACAGATACATACCACTATATATAAAACAGAGACAAGATCCTACCATATAGCACATGAAACTATATTCAATATCTTATAATAACCTATAATGGAAAATAATCTGAAAAATAATACATATATATATATATATGTATGTATCTGTTGAATCACTTTGCTATACACATTTCAAATAAACAATACTTCAATAAAAAAGAAAGAAAGGAAAAAGAAAAAGATTTGTGGTTTATCTCCACTGGAAAGACTGAACTGAGAGAACTGAGTTCTAGTCCTCACTGTCATGAATTCAATGTATGATCTGAAGTAAATTACTTCACCCTCTCTGGGCCTAGTTTTCCTCCTCTGAGAAATGAGCGATTTGAACTAGGTGATCTCTAAGAGTATTTTCAGCTCTATAATTCCCCATCTACAATTCTGTCAGCAATCAGAGAGGATTATCATTATGTAGACTTTGCCTGGATACCCCAGTCTGTGAGTAAATCTATCTGGAATGTGTCAACTCACTGTGAATTCCTTCAACTGTATGCCCTTTGGATTGTTTCTGCTGCTGCTGTTGCTGCTGCTAAGTCACGTCAGTTGTGCCAGACTCTGTATGACCCCACAGACGGCAGCCCACCCGGCTCCTCTGTCCTTGGGATTCTACCCAGTGTATAATGTATTGAGGAAAGGGACCATCTCATCCCTTTCAGCATCCCCAGCATTTAGAACAGTGTGGGATACTTAGTAGCAGTTAATAAAATAGTCCTTCTACTTTGTGCTTCCTCATCTCACAGCATTTTATATCCATAAATGTTTATATTATATAAGTTTAACACATTTAACTTAAACTATTCAGTGTCTATAGTTTCTGCCTATTTAGTTACCAATAACATCCTGGTTTGGGAATAGAATATTTTCCTATAAAATGGTAGCACTAATGGGAACAACATGATTTTCATGAAGAGCCTGGACTAACTCATAAGGGAATCAATGTTCACCTCCTAAATAATTCACTAAAGTTAATGGCTAGGACTATGCACTACTTGTGTTCCTAGAATTGAAGTTCCTATGTGAAATTGTGACTTTCAGAGTAAAAGGCTTAAATTGAAAAGCCATGACTTTTGGAAATACATTTGAAAAGGTGGTAACACAAAAAAGAAAAAGCTTTAATAACACAATTCCGTTGCTGAGATTCCAGACGGAAGCTAAAGTGGTATAATAAAAACTACTGCCACCACTTACACTTACATCAATAATGGATTTTAGTGAGGGGACTCTATTAAGAGAAGTTCTCAGATTCATACACTGATTTTGTAAAAATAGGAAAAGAAAATCTGTAGAGCAGTCATAAATGTCAAATTAAAACACTAGTATCTGTTTGGATCACTTTGTATAAAAAGTATGCTTTCTTTGCATCTTAAATTTTACATTTATAACATTTAATGATGATTAATCGTAAAGGACACATGTAAGACTATAATGCCGCTAAATGATTCATTTGTAATTCATGTGAAACAACATAATTAGTTCTCCAAGGGTTCAGCAATATATTATTCTATGAAACAGAATACTTGAAAGTCCCACTTGAGTTTTAAATGCAACATGAAGCCTTTATTTTAAGCATGGCTTCCTCTGTGTAATATTCTCATAATTATTTTCCAGCAACAAGAAATATTAGGTTGATTATTTTTATTCTAGCTGTTAGTCCCTCATACTGCGAAGAAAGCAACTTCATGAATTCATTTATTTCAATACAAGACTGACATATTTGGGCAGTTATGTTTAAAATAAGAAAAAGAAGAAAAGATCTGTGTTCAAATATCTTAAAAGTGGTGAAAAGTTGAAATAAAATAATTGTTTTAAAAGCCCACATTTATTAAAAGTCATAAAATATTTCTACCCCCCCCCAAAGAAACCTCTTTCTATTACAACCATACATAAATAGGTAGAAGCCAGCTTTAAATATAAATTTTGATATATGGAAATAAATTATCTTATAATAAATACATAGCAACATTTTCCTACATATTAAGAAGAAAAACAAGTTATATTTTTCATTTTGATTTGTCTCTACCTATAAGACAAACTCCTTAACATAAACTTTCTTTTTAAGAATAATATGAGTACATGTTGATATCAACTTTTAGCTATGAGTTAATGCTAGTCATACAGCTTACACATCTCATGAAAGTTCTGCTTTTTCTTGCAACTACTGTCTGCTAATTACCTCTAGAAACTCTAAAACATGAAAAATATATGGTGCTTTTGAAAAGAAACTGGATGAGGTCATTTCAATGTCTTTTCCTTCTAAACTTCCAGGTAATTGGGTTTTCACCTACTGTTCTCAGTTTATTTGAAAATTTGCAGCCCCAAAGAAGAGTATTCGTCTTTGTACAGTGGCCTGTCAATGTGTCTTGCTCTACAGAATGAGAACACAAATTGTTAGGCATGAAGCCATGGGGAAGCAGTTGCTTAAGTACTACCAAAAGGACTAATGAGATTTAATCCTGATGCTGGATTTGAGGAGGGGGCTCAGTGGGAGAGTGTGTGCTAAATTAGTTTCGGACAACAGAAACCTGCTCTACTTCCTGTGCATGAGCTTTTTTCTTTATCAGGGAATGGAAAATAGAAGATTGGAATCAAAATTAAAGGAAAGGAAGGAATATAAGAGTGGATACTAGAAGACCCAGCACATGCGCAAGAGTGCAAGGGGACAATTGAAGACCACATGTCCCAGGATCCATAGAGGGCACCTACAAAGGCTTATTTACCTCCATCACCAAAGGAACAATGCAGATCACTTAAAGTCATTTGAAGTGTATTATGCTAAGTGAAATAAGTCAGACAGAAAAAAAAAAACAAATAGTGGATGATATCACTTACATGTGGAATCAAAAAAAAAAAAAAAATACAACAAGCCAGTAAAGATAACAAATATAGAGAAAAAACTAGTGGTTACCAGTTGGGAGAGGAAAGGGAGGAAGGGCAATTTAGGGGTAGAGGAGTAAGAGGTACAAACTATTAGGTATAAAATAAGCTAAATATTAAAAAGAGGTGACAAGAATACATGGAAGAATTATACAAAAAAGATCTTCATGACCCAGATAATCACAATGGTGTGATTACTCACCTAGAGCCAGACATCCTGGAATGTGAAGTCAAGTGGGCCTTAGGAAGCATCACTCTGAACAAAGCTAGTGGAGGTGATGGAATTCCAGTAAAGGTATTTCAAATCCTAAAAGATGATGCTGTGAAAGTGCTGCACTCAATATGCCAGAAAATTTAGAAAACTCAGCAGTGGCCACAGGACTGGGAAAGGTCAGTTTTCATTTCAATCCCAAACAAAGGCAATGCCAAAGAATGCTCAAACTACTGCACAACTGCACTTATCTCATACACTAGTAAACTAATGTTCAAAATTTTCCAAGCCAGGCTTCAATAGTACATGAACCGTGAACTTCCAGGCAGAGGAACCAGAGATAAAATTGCCAACATCTGTTGGATCATCGAAAAAGCAAGAGAGTTCCAGAAAAACATCTGCTTTATTGATTATGCCAAAGCCTTTGACTGTGTGAATTGCAACAAACTGTGGAAAATTCTTAAAGAGATGGGATTAACCAGACCACCTGACCTGGCTCTTGAGAAACTGGACATGGAACAACAGACTGGTTCCAAATCGGTAAAGGAGTACATCAAGTCTGTATATTGTCACCATGCTTATTTAACTAATATACAGAGTACATCATTAGAAATGCTGGTCTGGATGAAACACAAGGTAGAATCAAGATTGCCGGGAGAAATATCAATAACCTCAGATATGCAGATGACACCACACTTATGGCAGAAAGTGAAGAAGAACTAAACAGCCTCTTGATGGAAGTAAAAGATGAGAGTGAAAAAGTTGGCTTAAAGCTCAACATTCAGAAAACTAAGATCATGGTATTTGACCCATCACTTTATGGCAAATAGATGGGGAAACAGTGAAAACAGTGACAGAATTTATTTTGGGGGGCTTCAATATCACTGCACATGGTGACTGAAGCCATGAAATTAAAAGATACTTGCTCTTTGGAAGAAAAGTTATGATCAACCTAGACAGCATATTAAAAAGCAGAGACATTATTTTGCCAACAAACGTCCATCTAGTCAAAGCTATGGTTTTTCCAGTAGTCATGTATGGATGTGAGAGTTGGACTATAAAGAAAGCTGAGCACCAAAGAACTGATGCTTTTGAACTGTGGTGTTAGAGAAGACTCTTGAGAGTCTCTTGGACTGCAAGGAGATCCAACCGGTCCATCCTATAGCAAATCAGTCCTGAATATTCATTGGAAGGACTGATGCTGAAGCTGTAGCTCCAATACTTTGGCCACCTGATGCAAAGAACTGACTCATTGCTAAAGACCCTGATGCTGGGAAAGATTGAAGGTGGGAGGAGAAGGGGACAAAGGAAGTTGAGATGGTTGGATGGCATTACCAACTCAATGGACATGAGTCTGAGTAAACTCCGGGAGTTGGTGATGGACAGGGAGGCCTGTTATGCTGAGCAACTCAACTGAACTGAAGCTATACGGATATATTGAACAACATGGGGAATATAGCCAGTATTGCATAATAAGTATAAATGGAGTATTACCTTTAAAAATTGTTAATTGCTATACTGTACACCTGTAACATATAATATTATACATCAACTGTGCTTCAGTCTTAAAAAGAGCATTTACCTGTTCCAAAGTGGGGTTGGAAACTGGGTCATTTATATCTTACTTTTGATATCATCTTATGTTCAATGATACATGAGTAAACATCTAGTACCTCAAGTCCCTTGATGTGATTGTGCAATACACTCTGAACATGATGCTTCTAAGTTGCACTGCCCTCTACTGAGATAACTTAGAGTACTCTTCTAAAGAGTCACCTTATATATAGGCCTCAATGCTTGGTATCATATGATCCAAATCACAGTAGACTAGATTAAGTGTCAAAGAAAAATATCCATGAGCTATCAGCAGAGCTCTTTCCAGCAGGGATCTCTGCTCTGAACCAAACCAACCAAATCTTTTTGGGGGGAATTTAATGAGACATACGCAGAAAGGGATACACATGGTAGGCAGCAGCAGAAGCTAAGAGAGATATTAAGCAAAGGCAATGTGGTGGTAGAAGCCATGCATAAGCAGATCCCTTGATGGCTCAGATGGGAAAGAATCTGCCTACAATGAGGGAGACTGTGGTTGGATTCCTGGGTCAGAAAGATTCCCTGGAGAAGGGCATGGCAACCCACTCCAGTATTCTTGTCTGGAGAATCCCATGGACAGAGGAGCCTGGCGGGCTACAGTTCACTCAATTGCAAAGAGTAAGACACAACTGAGGGACTAACACTTTCACTTCTTTTGATGTAAAAGGAGAACAGAGTACCTTTCATCGTTAGTGAGTACAAAGAAGAATGAGACAGAAAACACAAATGGAGAAGTCACGTCACCATAACAGCAAGGCAGGAGAGTGCACAAGTTAGGAAGCACAAGTGGAAGAAAGACTCCCAGCAGAGTGGTCACTGTGTTACCCCAGACCTGCTGTCAGCCCGCCAGAGCCTCTGTTGTAATTGGGACACTGTAGTTTTCATGAGGTATGGCTGGGCAACCAGTGTTATTTTTTCCCCAGGTTTCTTTAATACTCTGCCATGGCTCTGTTCTCTGCAATTGAAAAAAGCCCTTCATGTACTATTAAACAACTGCAAGACAGCAAAAGATAAAGTACAGAGAGAATGTGGCAGGGATTGTGCTAAGAGTTATAAAGTGATTGAGCCAGAGAAAGGAAGAGGAGGTTAGCAGAGAAGAGCTCAAAAACTTGCCATGGAGGAGGGGCAGGACAGAGGTAGAGGGCCAACTCTATTCTCTATCTTCTGAAGGAGTATTAGCATATATCCTAGTTTCTTCTTATTGATAGTTATCTTATTGGGTCCTGGCCAAATCCTAAAATTTGACTTTCATTCTGCACTTGGAGCAATAACACTCAGCTCACCTCCCTCCCTTCCTCAAATCACCTTGAATGAATCAAACTCAGGCTTCTTTTTTTTTTTTTGGATTCCCAATAAATACTTTTGGATAAAATTTTATAATGTTAAAAGCAAACTGTATATATCAGAAACCATATCAAGTGACTTGCATATAATATATATATATATATATTAATATATATTTAAATACCTTTTTTTTTCTTTTTTTCTTTTTTTTTTATTATTGTTTTTGCCATACATTGTCATGATATCACCATGGGTTTACATATGCTTCCCCTCCGGAACCCCCCTCCCTGTTCCCTCCCCCCCCCCGGGAAATCTCGCTGCACCAGCCCCGAGCATTAATCCTGGGCTGGCGATTGATTAGACACATGACAATTAACATGCTTCAATGCCCTTCTCCCATATCATCCCACCCTTACCCTCATCCACAAAGTCCACAAGTCTATTCTATACATCTGCGTTCCTTTTGTTGTCTCCCATGTTGGGTTCTCATTGAAAGAGCCACGTGCACCCCAATGTTCATCGCTGCATTGTTTACAATAGCTAAGACATGGAAACAACCTAGATGCCCATCAACTGATGAATGGATAAGAAAGCTGTGGTACATATACACAATGGAATATTACTCAGCATTAAAAAAAAATTCATTTGAAGCAATTCTACTCAGATGGACGAAACTGGAGCCCATTATCCAGAGTGAAGTAAGCCAGAAGCAAAAACAACAATACAGTATATTAACACATATATATGGAATTTAGAAAGACAGTAATGAGAACCAAACTCAGGCTTCTTTTCCATCCACAGATCTAACAATATTCCCAGGATGATTTGAATGAATTCGGTTGGGCCAATATTTATTAGGGCATTGTTATCCTGTCCAACAACAAGGGGCCCAATCTGATTGAGCAATGAAAGAAACTCCAACTCAGAATTGTATTTTTCTCTTTATTTTGGAATTTTTTCCATTGGAAGACAGCATTGTTTTTAAAATTTCATTTAGGAAATAGAAAACTGTGAGAATTATTTTCTAAGAGAAAACTATCAATTAAAAGCTTCTCCTAATTCACACAAGGAACAATGGAAGTACTATGCAGTATCCATGGAATGTACCAGTTTGCAAGAGGGTGTGTAATAGAATTATTTTTATTCATGGTATTACCTCCTGTGAAGACTGTAAACTAAAACAGGGTTATGCTCTCTTTTCTTTTTAAAATTTGCATGAATTTAAGACTTGAAATGGTAGTAATTCAAATACAATTTCCTACTCTTAATCTTTGTAAAGGTTCAATTCTATTACTGTCTTTAGTATCTGAATTCTAGCAATAACCTTTCAGGATAGTTTCTGCCCCTCAAATTCAATGCTTTTCTTGCACTCCTTTGCTTTTGAAAAGAGCAGAGCTTGTTTCATTTGGGTATCTTTGTTGTTTTTTCTATGGCTTGACAATATGGAGTGAGCTGTAATTCTCTTCCATTTTGGCTACCGAATAAGCAATGATTCCCTCACATAACAGAATGACACTCTCCAGGACTGGTCATCATTATGGATATTACTGTGTAAGGGAAGGGATAAAATGAAACAGAACAGTCATCTTGGCTCTGACATGCATTTATCACCAGGACATGAAAGAGTTCAAACTGTATATTTAATATGTGACAGCATTCCTTTGAAAACATGCTTTCAAAGACTTTTATCACCTTTATTTTTCTTTCCCTTTCATCATCTTGAATATATTTTTAGTCATCTTCTAAGATCTCATTTTTCATCAACTTCATGAATAAAACTTAATTGTGGGAATTCCCGTCTCTTATCCTTTAGATTGGTGGCCTATGAAGAGTAGTTGGTTTTATATTAGGTCTCAAACAGCCTGCAGGGACCCTGTCAGTTACCTAGGTATCACACTTAAATGCTTTTTTGCTTTAATAGTGCAGGAGTGGAGGGGGAATTCCAGATGGTCTTTTGTCATTTAGTCATTCAAGGGGAAATGCATAGATCAACCTGCATTAAACTGTATTACCCACCTACATAAAGGAAACTGCTTATTTAAATAACAGTCTGTTGTTTCTGAGGGGAGAAAAAGTAACTGCTACTGACACTGGCTAGGCACAAACTTGGTAATCATATATCACGAGAACTGTAAGCTCAAGCTCTGCAAATCATTTCCAGGCAATGCTTAGAATGGCCACAAGTGATGTCCCACAAAAACGCGAGGAAGTTTCCTCATGGCCTGGATGATTTCATAAGCCAGTTACAGCATATATAATGTTTAGGTAAGCTGTAGGTTGAGTATGGCTGCTGCTGCTGTGTTTTTCTTTTTTTCTTTTTGGATTGAATGGCATGTAGGATCTTAGTTCTCCAACTGGGGATTGAACCTGCGCCCTCTGCATTAGAAGTGCAGAGTGTTAACCACTGAACCACCAGGGAAGTTCCTGGCTTCATTTTTTTATAATGCTCTCATTTTTTCTAGCTCCAGAGTCCAAAAAGGACCCAGATACACTGGTGAAAAGAAAGACACATTCAAACCACATGCTATTTTCTTGATCTTGTGTTATCTCAGTGGACACAGTTTTAGGCAACTAAAACTAGAGTTGTACTGTAAGTTTCATCATTAATCTCAAAAGCTATTTTTCAATAGTCTAAACTACCTATTAGATTAACCTAAAGGACTTCCCTGGTGGCTCAGATGGTAAAGAGTCTGCCTGCAGTGCAGGAGACCTGGGTTCAGTCCCTGGGTTGGGAAGATTCCCTGGAGAAGGAAATGGAAATCCACTCCAGTCTTCTTGCCTGGAGAATCCTATGGACAAAGGAGCCTGGCGGGTTACAGTCCATGGGACCGAAAAGAGTCGGACACGACTGGAGTGTCTTTCACTGACTCACTCACTCAAAAGGTATACATACATTCCAGCAAAATAACTGTCAAAGACATCACCATTTCCATCAACTTTTTGTTTTAAATTACTCAGAGTATCTCATGTATGTCTTTTTTTTTTAAGAAAAGAAGCACAAATTAGATGCAATTTATTTTTCTTGGAAAGGAATGCTGACCTCTATTCAGAGCCTGCTAATAGCATGATTTCTCTTCCTCTGTCTGTACAAGCAGAGGAAGGGAAAGGAGGGATGCTGGGGGAAGTGAGTGTTATAAAGACCTTTTGTAGAAGTGTTTTTTGCACCTTCAATTACCTCATGGCAGGTGCAATGACCACTCTGTATTCTCTTGAGGACAAAAGTGGCAATTTGTACTTACAAATATATAACCATATCAGTAAAAACGAGGCCATGCTGAAAATCTGCCCCGAGATGTTTAAAGGACACTGAGTTTTGACTCAAATTTACACATGAGTCAATGCCAAATGACAAATTTCAAGCTTCACAAGTTCAGACATTGATCAGGGAATTGGAGCTTCAAAGCCATAAAGCTGAAAGCTTTTGGACCAAGTTATATTCAACAAAAGCTGTATAAAAATGCATCAATAAAATTTAGTCACCTCAAGCAAAAATCAGCAAGGCACAACAAGGATTAGATAAATGAAGAATTCTAATTTCATCAATTCTCTGGACTTCCCTGGAAAATAAGAATGCAATCACTGTCAAAAGTTGATAACTACATTTTCCATTTGAAAAGGCATGACGTAATACCTTACATTTATAGAGAACTTAACAGTTTACAAATGGTTCCTACATACATTACCATATTTCCTTCTCACTTCAAGGCTTTGGGGTAGGGCAAATATAATTTATCCTCATCTTATACATGGAGGCACTGGGGGCAAGAGGTTTGTCTGAGGTAGCGGTGTTATGAACTGTATGCTTGTGTCAACGCATAAATTCATATTTGAAGCCTAATCCCCAGTGGGATGGGTTTTGGAGGTGGGGCCTTTAGGAAGTAATTAGATAATAAAGGTGGAGCCCTCAGGAAAGAGATTAGTGTCCTTACAGGAAGAAACATGAGAGAGATCTCTCTCCCTGTCTATCTCTCTGTCAGTAATGTGAGAACGCAGCAAGAAGACTGGATGTCTACAAGCCAGGAAGTGACCTGTCACAGACACAGGATCTTTGACCTCTTGATCTTGGACTTCTCAGCTCTAGGAACAGCGAGAAATAAACGACTGTTGTCTAAGCTACCAAGTCTGCACTAATTTTTTTTTAATAGCAACACAAAGATACAGAGCTAGGAAGTATTGGTATTAGATATGAAAAAAAAATACAATGATCTTTTCTCCATTCAAGGCTATGGAGATAAAGACTCTCTCTGTTTAGACATAATAATATTTGACTGTTTTTGGGTGTAGGATGCGTGGTGCTGCTGGTCACTGAATTGCTTTTGGGTCTTTGGTATCACATTCACATACCAGGCATTCTCACCCCCTCACTCAATAAATTCAGTTCCTTAATACTCTTTAATTACACATTCATAATGAATAATGCATATAACTAGTTGCCTACATACAGTTAATATTAATATGGATATTCTATATTGAGAGTAAGCATGTACCATTATTTTAATCTAAGATAGTTTTATTTCCCTATTGGGTAACATGAACCGACGCATATGATTAATCTTGCAAACTCTTTGAGATATGAAAAAGGTATTGTAATAACCTAAATGGGAAAAGAATTTTAAAAAAATAGATACATGTATATGTATAACTGAATCACTTTTCTGTATAGTTGAAAGTAACACAATATTGTTAATCAACAATACTCCAATATAAAATAAAAATTAAAAAAAATAGAGAAAAAAGCAACTGGGTCAGACAAAGGAACTCTAAAAATAAAAGAGAAGTTCATTCTTTCATTTAGGATATAATGTGAATCTCATGACATTTATTTAAAAACATGTCAATTTGGTTAAGAAAAATGCCTTCTACACTGAACAAAATCCATGAATGAGTATAGTTGGAGAGCATTAAAATCAGTGATTATGGCAGAATGGTGATGTGGAACACAGCAACTGGTCAAGTGGGATCAATGGGCCACAGAGTCCCTTAGACCCTGAGATGTCCCCTGAAACCTGCTGCTCTTTCCCACAAAACAACTTGAGTGATTAAAAAAGGAAGATACTAGTTACCAGAGGATCCTATAGCCTAAAGGCAACCAATCCTGACTCTTTCAGGATGATTTATGTGCTTTTGTGTTTCTGTGGTTGGTTCATTTTGTTTGTGGATAAATATCATAATCAAGCAACATGAAGTCAGCCATACCACAGTGAATAAGCTTAAATACTAATTGAAGATAATAGACTAGATCTGAAGTAGACACGGGGTTGAAAATGGTTACCTTTGCTATTTTTCCCAAATAACAAAATTTTAGTGAACTGCCAAAATTCCATGAAAAATAAATACTAAACTTGTGATCTGAATGTAGATCTGGAGTAAAACTTGCAAAACATTGTTACAACTGCTTTGCTACAACATTTATGGTATAGACTTTGATGATGAACAATATTTAACACTGGCAAAGAATTATAAAATATACAAACTAAAGTTTGAAAACAGTTTGAGTAGGTTAATTGACCCAACCAAATTTTAGTTGCCCTACTACTAAAATAGAGTGGAAAGAAAAGGAGTTATATGTGTGTTATTGCTACAATAGCTGACACAGAGCAGATCACCAATAAAGCTGTATTACCCTCCCTGCCTTTTGCTCACTCTTTTCTGATTTTTATTTCCTTCTCATTTCACCTT
Source organism: Antilocapra americana (assembly GCA_007570785.1). Classification (NCBI taxonomy): domain Eukaryota; kingdom Metazoa; phylum Chordata; class Mammalia; order Artiodactyla; family Antilocapridae; genus Antilocapra; species Antilocapra americana. Next base: position 2,665,324 of record ML661243.1, read on the forward strand.
TCTTCCTTTGCTTTGCCATCCTTTATGTTTCTTGCTCTCCTTTTCATGAATTATTATCTTTAATTTCAAAGACAATATATAGTTTAATATGTTAGAAAAAAAAGATACTGTAGAGGTTAATATAACATTGAAGTAGAATCTAATATTTACCTTAAATGGAAGCAAAATGAACAACTCATAGGAAAAGAATCTAAATGATAAAAGATAAATAATATCAATAATATGGACTATATATTGGTTTTTATGATCACCAGCTACCATGTTAAGTGTTTTGTAGTAATAATCATATTTGATCCTCAGAACAATCCTATTAGGTAAACAAATAGGGTGAGAAAACTGGGTTTTAGAGAGCCCAGGGAATTTAGGAAAGTTCACACAATGGTGAAAAATGGATTAGAATCCAGTTCATCTGATTAAACACTGCTTTTTAATCATCATGTCTCTTGCATTTAAACTTCAGTAGTATAAAAAGAATGATCTGGGGCACCTGTTAAGATGTGATTCCTGGGTACCATACACTGAGATTCAGTATATCTGGAGTGGCGTCTGAGAATTTAAATTTTAACAAACTCCCCAGGTAACTCTCATGCCACTGCTTTTTTTCTTTTTAACATATCTTGAGAAATACTGCCATCCATTATATTGGCATAGCTTTCTCTGTATTAATTTAATATGAGTCTTTTTAAAACAAGTCATACATTTGGGATTGTTTTCCTTTTCTAAAACTCATAATGCTCACCGTCTCACTGTAATTGAGAAACCAGGAGAACAGAAATTGTGATGTGAAATGATTGTATTGATATTTGCATAATAGATGCATATGTATGAAACAGAGTTAGTCTGATTCAATGAGGCCAGATGACAAGTTTTCTCTGTAGGTTTGAATAAAGGCAGGTATTGATAGATAGGGAAGTCAGAGAAGAAGAGGGAAAGGAAAAAGAAAGGTAGAAGGGAGGGAGGGCAGAAAAGAGTGAAATGGGAACACAGTAACAGAGTGAGCTACTTTTGAACATAACTAACTACATTTCTCTCAAAAGACAAACAAGTTCTGATTAAAATTTCTGTTTTGACAGCTGTGTTTCTTATCTGGCTTTGTTTAGGTCCTTAAATTGATGACAGGGCACACAATCCAATCGGCAGTTGTGATTAAGAGGTCAGGTAGTGAATTCAGTACTTAAAAAAAAAATCTCTCGCTCTCTTTCTAGTGCCCCCTCCAACTGGTACTTTAGTCTCCTAACTTATTCATATCAGCAGGAAGCAGTGGCTGCATACCACCCTCCACACACAAATCTAAGGATAAGCTTCATTATTACCTTTTGCTTCATGGAAATAAATTGAGTGACATTTAGATAATCCAAGCATACATATATAGCTTTTCAGTCTCAATTATTGTTTTCTCTTTCTCCTTCTGAACTATTAATCTAGTATGAAAAGCTTAAAAAATTAAAAGGCCTTTTACAAAAGGAATCACTTTTGTCCCCATACAAAAGAACAGCAAAAAAAAAAGGTACTCCCAAGGACAGAGTCTGTTAAAAATCAGATTATGTCCACCATGCTCCCCTATTATTCACCTGTCAGGAAAATATGTCCTCTCATTGTCTCAGTTTGAATGCCTATTTTTATCTGACTGGAGCTATATGGTCACTTTTTGTATTTATTACTAAGTTCTTTAGGTTTCCGCCCCATTCTAGTCTCCCCACCCCAGAGCATGTTTTTCTGTTCTTAAAACTGGGCCACATGCCTCTGAGGAGAAAGTAGTGCATTATTTCATTCCCACCTTTTCTTCTTTTTTGGCATCTCTGAGGCCTGCTATGCCCAGAAGTGCTTCCACTCAAGCTGGACCATCAAATCAATTATCACAACAGTCTGCTTTCTAAATATGAATGGCAATGAATGACAACAGGCCAGGCAAACTTTCAGCTTTGATTTGTCATTGGTAATGCAAATCTTCTTTTTCCCCCCCTTGTGCCCTCCCCTCCTCCTTTTCTATCTCCTCTCAGTTTCTTGCAGTCAGTCTCTCTCTTCTCCATCTTTCCCTCCCTCATAGATGTTTGGGAGGGTCCAGCCTTCTGGCCAAATTCTAACCCCTGCTGTCTCCAGCTGCATTGTATCAAATCTGCAAATAAAAGCTTCACCTTTGTGAGTCAAAGTCATAAGAGAAAAATGGTACTGGGAGCCATTATTGCTATAAAATCTCTTCCTGCTAACCTCTGAGCCTGATTATTACTGCATCTGAAGAAACATTCATTTGGGCTGTTTAAAATTCTTGCAGCTCCACTGTTTGAAGCTTCAATTGTTTTGTGCTTAATGTTGCTCATTTCATATCAAGTTCCTGGTTATGGGACATACTTTAATTTTTAAAATGTTATTATATCCTAGCTGTTTAAAAAGATTGAGGATGCCATAAAGAGAGAAACTGGTTTAAGCAAACTATAACTAGCTTTCCTATGCTCTATGTGATCATGAATCCATCACTTTGGTTGAGGAGGTCTATAATTTCTAGTAGACTGTAGGGCTCTAGTTTCTTTTCTGAAACTAGAAGCAATTCTTTTCATTGGCCAATGATTATATTATAAATATTGCTTTTAAAAATGAGTTCAAAGCAATAACATAACTTGAAAACAACAGGCAAAAGAATTAATTGTGCCAACCACTGTTTAACCAGAAATTCTGTGCCAGAGTCTTAGAAGACAGACTGTCTTGATTTAGTCAAACAATGATGAATTGTATAAGGCTATGCTTACAATAAGTTAACTGCAGAATTAAGTTGTTGATTCTGTCATAATTAGTCCACTATAATTGAAAAATACTTATCACAACCTATTTTATAACACACACACAACTGCTTTTGTGTACTGCAGGTGTAGGACAGGGATACAAGAGTATGAATTCTAATTCATATCCTTTAGGAGCAATCTAATTGAGAAGATAAGTCACACAGATATTTAAAAAAAACTATAACAAAGGATGCTATTTGCTAAGTGCCAAGGGAATTACATAGAAAGCATAAATTATGTAATTGTGGAAAGCAGTCTATTTCAAAACAAAGTGGTGGATCATGCCTTCAGATGAGATCTGAGCTATACAGCATGGAATCATGGATGAGGTTTTCATAGGTAGAGTATAAAGTAGAAAAGGTTATTCCAAATGGGCAAGTAAATAGCTTAAAATTGATTGATTCATGGTTCCTTCTTTGAAAAATTATTTTTGAGCTCAAAGATCATTAGTATCTAACTGTATAAATGGTTAACTAAAAGTGGACTAAGAAAACGTGCATAAAGAATAAAAAAAGGTATATCAATAAATAGATGAGAACTCTAAGCATAGTCTTTCTGCTTCTTACCCGTAGGCTTGTGGGTATGAAATCCTGGGTCAAAGGTGGCTTTCAAGGGACCAGTAATAGCCATTACAAATAGGATTCTAGTTCAGGCTGATGAGAGTTTTTAGAAGATAGGATAGTTCCTGATCTTTTATGTAGTTCTGAGTCACTCCCCCAAAGATCTTAATATTCAGTTTTTATTTAGATTTATAATGGCATCCTAGGCTAAGGGTGGATGCCCTATGGTGCTTGCCATCTATGACTAGTCTAGTCCAGACCCATAGTCCCTTCTTAGACTAGCATCCAAACCTTCTGTGTTCGTTTCCTAAGGATGTTGCAATGAATTATCACCAAATGAATGGCTTAAAACAACAGATGTGTTTTCTCTCCTGGCTCTGGAGTGTAGAAGTATGAAATAAGGCACTGGCCAGGTTGGTTCTTCCTGGGGGGCTCTAAGGGAGAATATATTTGAGAGCTCTCTCCTAGCTTCTGCTAGATGTTATCCCTTAGCTTGTAACTTAGCTTCTGCTAGATGCCATCCCTTAGCTTGTAACTGCATCCCTCCACTCTCTTCTTCCAGCATTACATGGCATTCTCCCTGGGGATCTCTGTGTCCCTGTGTCTCCACGTGGCCTTCTTATAAGGACAACAGTCAGTGGATTTGGGGCTCACACTAATTCAGTACAACTATATCTCAACTTTATTACATGTACAAAGACCCTACTTTCAAGTAAGATCATGTTTATAGGTACTGAGGGGGTCAGGTAGATACATCAGTGTATCCTTTTTGGGGGGTGCAGTTCAATTCATAACCCTTCAGAACCAATTACTCAAGTATTATTCCTCTAAATGAGATTATACCATCCTGTCCCAATGATTCATTTACCACAATTTTTTTTCTTTTGAAACAAGCAAGTTCATATGACATCTACACCTAATAAACACCCTGACTTTCAGATAAAATCGAACGTGTAATTTCTAAACCAGTTTAGTACTTATTAGAGGTGTCTTTCAAATCTACTCTCACTTCATATGGCAGGAGCTTAGGTAGTGAACTCAAAGTTACATTAAGCCCTATGGGGAGATAAAAAAATGATTTAAAAAAATGGCTCCTGCTCATATAGTTTACAGTCCTGAGATTTCACTACATGGAATGTTCACAATGTAAAGGATCATAAAGATCATCTATTTTAAACCACTCATTTTATAGATGAGGCCTTCAAGGCCCAGAGAGGTTAACTAACCTGCCCAGGGCTCACAAAGTTAGTTGGGGAAATAGAACATGCAAAAAAAAAAAAAACAAATGAAGGGCACAATTTTAAAGAAACCTCACAACAGCTAGTATTTGGCTTTTGTATACGAGGTATACACTGAATGTTGATGACGTGCCACTGAGAGAACTGATCAAAGTTTAGCAGTTGGGCACAGTTCTGAAGCAGATACCAAGGCTCTCCCTTCTCTGCTTAGCCCCATCTCTGAAGCTTCCCAGAAAGAAATGTGACTCCCTGCCTGACCTTTCTTTTCCTGGGGGCACAGGTGTAGGTCAAGTTTCAGATGTCTACGTTAGAAATGACTTTCCAGTAGAAAGGTAAGACAGGCTTTCATGGCTGTGATGGTCTGCCTGGTATAATTCCCTGATGACTAAAAAGTGATTGGGAAGAAATAGCCCCCAAGGAGGGTGGAGGCTGAAAGGAACAATTTAGGAATTATAGATCTACCACAGATAAGAGAACTATCAGATGTGGTTCACTCTTTTCTGTTTCCAAAGAAAATAAGCAGTATTACTGATTTTGAACGGGAAAAACAAGGGACATTGCCTACTTCAGATAAAACCAACTGCTGAAATGCTCCAAGTCACCATCAGTCAAAGCTCTTCTTTTTTCCTTTCTCCTTTTACAGAAAAAGTTTGATATTTAAAAAGTGACTACCAGGAATGGAATTAAAACAGCCATTCACTAGAGTGAAAGAATATTGAGGTCCCATGACATTTTTATCACAACCTAACTGAAGATTTAACAAACCAAGAAATAAACTGGGGAAAAAAAATTAAATAGAGGAAAGAAGCAAGAGTTCCTTTATCTTATTTTTTAACCAGCATTAAATCATCAAATGAGCCTACTTTCTATGAGTTAATGGAAATGGCATTTCATCTGACTTGCCTAGTGTAGGGACAAGCTTGCTTCTTACCCATAAAATGTATAGGATAAAAATTAAAGTAGAAAAGCACCACATTCCAATATAACTATTTTGGGATGTATTGAAAAATTAACTATGTTTCCACTAATTTATTCAATATTTCATTCAAAATATTCCTTACATAATTACATTTCTTAGAGCTAACTCTATGAAATGAAATTTCAAATTAGGTGATTTCAAGTACACCTATACATGTAGATATGAATTACCACAAATTTTAGCATCATCAGCTTGAAAACAGAGCTACAGAGAAACCAAATAATGTGTTATAGATTCACAAAATGAATTTACATAATCAGAGATTCAGAGACATAGTAGGATGTCACATTTTCTTTGGGATTTTGGAAAATAATAAAATTTGAAAATTACCATCTCCATGAAATGTACAACTGTGGAATAGAATTTCTGACTTTACTAGCAACAACCATTATGAATTGAATGCTACAAGTGTATGCATGTCATGATTCTTTGGGGCTAGTTACACAATCGTGATAAAACTAAAAGATGAATTCTCATGGAATGATTTATCCTTATAAGAAAGTTATGATACATGATAATTTTGTAAAATTCCACAAATAGGCAACTAACTAGAATAGTCACTCTTCCCCTTATCTCTGACTTATGCCTGGAGAGCTGAGTTTTTGGTCATTTTTTATGTAGCTAAGATAAGGAGTTTTTAGTATTTTTTTCATTAGAAACTTCATGAAGATCTGTAATTGGAAAAGTATCCATTAACTAGGCATTAAATATAAACTCTATAATAGTCCCTACATTTTACTTCAGTGGTCAAACACTCACACAGAAATCATTGTGAGACTTCAATAAGACATTCATAGGAAAATATAATCTCACATGATAGTTGAAGTTGAAATGTAATTTGTAATTATTTAATTTACCTTCTGAACACTATAGAGATGACTTGCTTGCATTAACTTTTTCTTCCTAACACAATGGATTATTTAATCTGAAGAGGATATATGTTTTCAAAAGTACTACTCACTCATTCAATTAAAATAAATTCTATAGCCAAGGTTTTTTTGAAGTCATATCTCATAGTACAAGTTCTGTACAAAAGCACTTTTGAAGCTCTTAAATACTGGTTGAATTTCAAAATTTTAATACTCAGACCCAGGAGACATATACTTTAATTAAGATTAGGCAAGATGCAGGCATAGGCTGTACACAATTCATTTCTATCACAAGCCCAAGCTGAATTTTGCCAGTTAATGCAAATCTCTGGCTCAAGAGAGTGGCTGATGTGTAAACTTATATATTCACAATACTAATGTGTTAAACCAATACTCGTCTTGACTCTGCGTGGTAAGTACAGCTATATTTTAACCAAACCAAACACCATAGTGAATTCTGGGTATACAGTTCAAGATTTCAACCAAAATCTGAACATGACCTTCTCCAGTTTTATGTTAATGTGTTGTGACTCATCTCCAAATAAACTGAAATCAATGAGAAACTATGGACATTTCACACAGAATGAAAGACTTAGATGAGAGGAAATTTCTCTTAAGCATTAGTATACTGGGTTCTAACAACACAAAGTAAAGCTGCAACTGAACTCAATTTTACATGTAATATGGTGCATGTAGGTGGATTTCTAATGTCTTCCTGATGACTCATGTACAATGCTTTATTGTTTTAAATGGGTCATGTTGTTCAGTTTGAAATACTAATGCTATTTTGTGATCAGTTCAGAAAGTCCTACAAATTTTCCCTAAATTACTGAGAGATACATACAGCTTGATAACTGGATTTACTCGATAGCACAGTAATTAGAATCTAAAACTTTCATTTCAAGAATGTATATCATCTACCTATATAGCTCGGACAATAATCCATTTTCTTGGAAAATAATTGATTGATGGTTCATTCTTAACATGCTTGGAGAAACACATTAATAAAGTAACCCATGCCTTTTTTCACTCTTTAATATCTACAGGTGATCTCTATTTCAGACAATTCTAAGTAGCTAAACACGAATAAAAAAGAACATTTTTCTGGGCTCATTAAGGCAATTGCTCAAGCTGTTATTAGCATACCTCTCTGAAAATGAAGTACAGGATATGCAGTAGGCCTTGTCTGTTATGGAAACTAATGGCACAGAGCTACCTTTTGACAGCAGGACTAAATTTACATACTTTACATATTCAGTGAGTAAAGAATAATTTACATTAATCAAATAGGCTACGTTTGGGGGATTCCCCCTCCCCCATTTGAAACATATCTATGCACATCATAGGTCTAGTCACCCATGATTGCATACTAAACAAATTAATTGTGCCAAAGCAAAGGGGGGTCTTTTTTCCTTCTTTAACCCTGCTTATTTTCTAGAGCACAATTGTAAATTATGTCTCCAAAGGTAAATAGCAAGTCAGGTCCCTGAAAAGATGAGATGCTCTAGTTTTCATCCTCAGACCTGATAGGCTGACTACCTGTCAGATAAGATTGACGCCAGGATTATGCTTTGAAAAGATGACAAACCACAGATTTTTATCACTAAATCAAATCTGCTGGGTTTATACTCTGTGAACTTTAATGATTTCATATTTAATTAAAAGAACTAGATTAAACTCAAAGTGGAGCGGTGGAGGCTCTGGCAAGGAGAAGCAGGGAGTTGTTGGGCATGAGACTTTATTTCACAAATCAAATTTCTCATTTGTAATAAAGCAAGGTTTCCATATAGTGGAATTTCTAGGAATCACTGGGCTGCACAATACTAGAGGGTATCTAGTCTATTCCAGGATGATAAACATCTACCCTGTTCTTAAGAATCTCCATAGGAAGAGGTTTTGCATGCATTGAGAATGTTTCCAGCTGCTAAGGGCACGGTGTCAGTTTACCAGAGATGGAGAAAATAAAAATTGTACTTCAGCAAGCAAAAGACAAGAATGATCTGTGCTTTAAAAGTGGCTTTTATTTATGTTTTTTTTAAATCGAAGGTAAGATAACATAATTACTAGTCTTTTCAGAGTCTCTTGCTTTCTAATGGACTAGTCATAACATATTGGATTATTTAACAAATAAGTAGTCACTGACAGTCTTTCCAGCGCATAGATGCCTGATATAAGACTTCCCAGGTGGCTCAGTGATAAAGAACCCACCTGCCAATGCAGGAGATCTGGATTCAATCCCTGGGTGGGGAAGATCCCTTGGAGAAGGGAATGGCAACCCAATCCAGTATTCTTGCCTGGAGAATCCCATGGACAGAGAAGCCCGGTGGGCTGCAGTCCATGGGGTTGCAAAAGCATCGGACATATCTTGGTGACTACAACAACAACAAAGACTGGCTAATAATACAATAAAGGGTTAAAACATGTGGGACAGTCCTTGGGAGTTAAACAAACAGGGGTGTGAGGTAGACAACTGTGACAGCTAAAACAATCAGAACAGGACTCATGTATTGACTAATTGTACCAGGAAGAACTAGTTGGATTAAATGGAGAAAAGAGGGAAAGATGTGTGCCCATGGCTGATTCATGTTGATGAATGGCAAAACCACTACAATATTGTAAAGTAATTAGCCTGCAATTAAAATAAATTAATTAATTTAAAAAAAGAAGAGAGGGAAAGGTAATTCAAAGTGAGAGAAATAATAGAAAGCAAGAGAGAAACATGAATCAGCAGGATGCATTTATGGAAAAGTAAGAGAAAGTCCTATTTAAGCCATATCAGTTGGAGAAATTCAATCAGTGGGTAATTATTGATCACTTGTGCATTATACTAAATACTAGAGTTACTGTGAGGTGTGTGTGCTCAGTTGCTCAGCCATGTCCGATTCCTTGTCACCCCATGGACTGTAGCTGACCAGGCTCCTCTCTCCATGGGATTTTCCAGTCAAGAATACTGGAGTGGGTTACCATTCCCTTCGCCAGGGGATCTTCCTGGCCCAGGATCAAATCCATGTCTCCTGCATTCTAGGTAGAGTCTTTACCACTGTGCCACCTGGAAGACACAATTCTTCCCCTCCAATTGTTCACAGTCTCTGTAAATGGACCAGTAAGAAGTTACAATACAGAAGAGGATATGGGATAGAACACATAAACTGAAGAGGAATGGTATCTGAAAAAAACTCTGACAAACTTAAAACTTATGTCAATTCTCAAATCCCATTCATTTACATTTAAGGCAGAACTCTATGATTTAAACCATAAATGGAATCCAAATGCAAAATAAAAATTTCTTTGTGACCCACCAAAGCCTAGTCAGTTAAATGTTCACACTAAGGTTCCTTTTCTAGAGAAATGGAGACAAAAGAGTCTGAAATGGAGTATTTGGGTACAATCTCAAAAGTGACTGACTGATCTCGGCTTGTTTCCAAGGCAAAGCATTCACCATCACGGTAATACAAGTCTACACCCTAACCGCTGATGCTGAAGAAGCTGATGTTGAATGGCTCTATGAAGACCTGCAAGACCTTCTAGAAATAATGCCAAAAATATGTCATTTTCATCATAGGAGATTGAAATGCAAAAATAGGAAGTCAAGAGATACCTGGAGTAACAGGCAAGTTTGGCCTTGGAGTACAAAATGAAGCAGGGCAAAGAATAACAGTTTTTCCAAGAGAATGCACTGGTCATGGCAAACAACCTCTTCCAACAACACAAGAGATGACTCTACATATGGACATCACCAGATGGTCAATGCTGAAATCATACTGATTATGTTTTTTGCAGCTGAAGTTGGAGAAGCTCTGTACAGTTAGCAAAAACAAGACCTGGAGCTGACTGTGGCTCACATCATCAGCTCCATATTGCAAAATTCATGCTGAAATTGAAGAAAGTTGGGAAAACCACTAGGCCATTCAGGTAGGACCTAAATCAAATCCCTTATGATTATACAGTGGAAGTGACAAATAGATTAGATCTGATAGAGTGCCTGATGAACTATGGACACAGGTTTGGAACATTGTATGGGAGGCAGTGACCAAAACCATCCCCAAGAAAAGGAAATTCAAAAAGGCAAAATGGCTGTCTGAGGAGGCCTTACAAATAGCTGTGGAAAGAAGAGAAGGGAAAGGCAATGGAGAAAGGGAAAGATATACCCAACAAAATGCAGAGTTCCAGAGAATAGCAAGGAGAGATAAGAAAGCTTTCTTAAGTGAACAATGCAAAGAAATAAAGGAAAACAAGAGAATGAGAAAGACTAACAAGATACCAAGGGAAATATTTCATGGAAAGATGGGCACAATATAGGACAGAAATGGTAAGGACCTAACAGAAGCAGAGGATATTAAGAAGAGGCGGCAAGAATACAGAGAAGAGCTATACAAAAAAGGTCTTAATGATCTGGATAACCATGATGGTTTGGTTACTCACCTAAAGCCAGACATCCTGGAGTGTGAAGTCAAGTGGGCCTTAGGAATCACTACTATGAACAAAGCTAGTGGAGGTGATGGAATTCCAGCTGAGCTATTTCAAATCCTAAAAGATGATGCTGTGAAAGTGCTGTACTCAATATGCCAGCAAATTTGGAAAACTCAGCAGTAGCCACAAGACTGGAAAAGGTCAGTTTTCATTCCAACCTCAAAGAAGGGCAATGCCAAAGAATTTTCAAACTACTGTACAATTGAGCTCATTTCACATGCTAGCAAGGTAATGCTAAAAATCCTTAAAGCTAGGCTTCAACAGTATATAAATCAAAAACTTTTCACATGTACAAGTTGGATTTTAAAAAGGCAGAGGAACCAGAGACCAAATTATCAACATCCACTGAATCATAGAAAAAGCAAGAAATTAAAAAAAATCAACTTCTGCTTTATTGACTATGCTAAAGCTTTGACTGTGTGGATCACAACAAACTGTGGAGAATTCTTAGAGATGGGAATACCACACCACCTTATCTGTCTCTTGAGAAATCTGGATGTAGGAAAAGAAGCAACAGAACTGGACATGGAACAACGGACTGTTTCCAAATTGGCAAAAGAATACATCAAGGCTGTATATTGCCACCCTGCTTAATTAACTTCTATGCAAGTACATCATGTGAAATGCTGGGCTGGATGACTCACAAGCTAGAATGAAGATTGCTAGGGGAAATATCAACAACCTCAAATATGCAGATGATATCACTCTAATGGCAGAAAGAGAAGAGGAGTTAAAGATCCTCTTGAAGGTGAAAGAGGAAAGTGAAAAGGCTGGCTTAAAACTCAACATTCAAAAAACTAAGATCATGGAATCTGGTCTCATCACTTCATGGCAAATAGAAGGGGAAAAAGTGGAAACAGTAATAGATTTTCTTTTCTTGGGCTCCAAAATCACTGCAGTTAATGACTCTAGCAACCAAATTAAAGATGCTTGCTCCTTGGAAGAAATGCTATGACAAACCTAGACAGTGTATTAAAAAGCAGAGACATCACTTTGCCAATAGAGGTCCAGTTAGTAAAGCTATAGTTTTTATAACAGTCATGTATGGGTGTGAGATTTGGACCATAAAGAAGGCTGAGCACTAAAGAACTGATGCTTCCAAACTGTGGCACTGGAGGATACTCTTGAGAATCGCTTGGACTGCAAGGAGATCAAACCAGTCAACCTTCAGTGAAATCAACCCTGAATATTCATTGGAAGGACTGATGCTGAAGCTGAAGCTCCAATACTTTGGCCATCTGATATAAAGAGCCGATTCATTGGAAAAGACCCTGATGCTAGGAATGATTGAGGGCGGGAGGAGAAGAGGACGATATAGGATGGAATGGTTGGATGACATCACTGACTGAATGGATATGAGTCTGAGCAAACTTCAGGAGATAGTGAAGGACACAGAAACCTGGTATGCTGCAGTTGATGCGGTCGCAAAGAGTTGGACATGACTGACTGACTGAACAACAACAAAGAGAAATGGCAAAATCAAGGAAATTTCCCATGAATAATTTCCAGGGACCCTTTGCAACTAATAATTTTCAAATGAATGATTATTTTACTTACTTAATTCACTGGAACTGGACATACTGTTATTGAACCTAACAACAGAAGTCTTTTCAGCAGTGAGGTAATTGCTGTGGAAAAGCCTGAAGTCTTTTTCACCAGAGTACTTCAAGAAAAGGATTTATGTCTACCTTCATGAGATGAGTCAGGATCAATAATGCCTAGAGCACTGCATGAATTTTCAGCTCTATAATTTGAAAACTCTTAAAAGTATTCCAATGACTATTTCCACATATTAATCACTCAATTCTTTAAAAATGTAGTGGTGTTACTAATATTATTTGAGGCCAGAACTAAAAATTCTGCTACAAGTGTTCTTAAGAGTATGACCAAAGAAAATCTGAACAATCTCATAAATTTTTGGCATGAGCAACCAAGTGAAAGGCAATGTTGCAAGAAAACAGCAGAGCGTGTGGTCTGGAATTATACAAAGTGACATTCAAATTCTGATTCACCTGTCCACTAGCTGTAACCTTGGCCAAGCTACTTAACTTTTCAAATCTGCCATTCCTTCTCCTATAAACTTGAGACACTAAAACCTAACATTTTGGAATGTTGTGAGGATATAGTGTAGTGAGATGGTTACTAATACAGTGTCTTGACAGGAATAAAAGGGGACTGGGTAGAATGCATGGTTTACTTTGCCACTGATTATCTTGAAAAGTCACGCAGTACAATCACTCCATGTTGTTTAAAACAGCTCTTAGGCCATTTATGTGGCCTATCTGGAATTAGCCCTTGTTGTGCAAGGATGATTTACCATTGCAGAAAAGAAATAAACAAAAAATTCTTTGTGATGTACAAAATATATATATATATATATAAGTGTTATACTGTCCCCACAACACTGAATAAGACAAAATGATGAACAATACATTATAATATTGGCTCAGGATAAAAATTAGATATAGATTAGATACAAATCACATTTTTATTTCGTTGGTTGTTATGCAGTTCATGATGAATGTGTTATACAATAAAGGAAGGAACTGGTTATTGTCAGTATTCCATCCTAAGCTGTATTCTGGCTTCTTTCCTTGGAGAGTAGTAAGTTAATGAATAGATGCTATTTTCTATGATACAGATGTCCTTCACTATTAGAATCTATTGAATTCAGCAATGAATACATATTCATGAATGTGCACTATTCTCAAAACAGGGATTTAGCCAGTCTACTCCATTAAACATAAGTTTATTTTTCTTCCAGGTGTCAGCCAGGGAATCAACATTTTGGTCAATGGCCTTTTCATGATGTTTGTCCTAATGGATGCCACCTGGAAATAAAATCAACTTATGTTTAATGGAATAGATTTCCTAAATCTCCACTCTGAGAAGGTCATTGTTTCGGGAAGAAGGAATTAATTCAAAATATTAGAATTAAAACATAAATTTATAAATAAACTCCAATTTGGAGTTACTTAAAAACAAGAATTAAACAAAAACTATATAATTTGCATTTTATTATATATTCACATTATATTGATAATGCTAATAATTAGAGCCTGCATGCCATCATACACTTGTCATTTTCTTAGTTGAACTGTGTATTTGGATAATCCTACTGGGTTTCTTGCATATTTGATGAGGTCAACTGTGTCACCCATCAGTCTGTTCAAGTTACAACAGGCATACACAACAGATTAACTTTGTGTTGATAGTGATCAAATCTCCCAGTCATTGAAATGGCTAATAAATATTAGCTAGTGTGTTAGTGTTAAATAAAATGTGCACATAAAACCTAACAAACTGCATATTCTTGGCTTCCTTTACAAGTAATAATTCATTTTTAAAAAGTTCTTTGAAGTATTCGATTTATTCTCAAGCACTAGACATACCAAAGTCAAACTTAAACAAGATATGCTTGGTAAATAGAAAACAATACACCTTGACAATATAGAAGAAACACAAAAGTAATTTTGCTAAATTATGCCAGATCAAAAAGAATAGGGAATGGAGTGGTAAAGACCATGTGTATGCTAGATTCACATAGTAGTTTCTGTTTTGGGTGTTCAGTTAAGACCAACACCTGAGTACCTTCTCCATTTCTGTCACCATGATAAACTACTAGGTCTAATAGCTATAAGTTTCTATTGCCTTACAGTCTTGTATACTTTGAGAACCATTCTACTCTATTCATTCTAGGTGATGATTACAAAGAGGACAGCAGCAGCCATGATCATGAGAGACCATGGCCAGAGGTTGACATCTGGAACATTATAATGGCCTAAAAAATAAAAGTCTGCTCCCTGGTGCGGACAATGTGATAGCGGTAGGGATACAATGTGGAAAAATCCTAAGCAGGAAATTTTTGCTTCTATTTGTTTTTTAAATGTATTCTCCTGCCAGCTTGGTCTGACTGACAGCTCTTACAGACTGACCTAATGAACCTTCAGCCTGGGAGCCTTCACACATTCCCTGATAAGCAGTGAACTCAAGTTTTACTGTAGGCATCATCTCCTAAGCCCCAGTGATCTGACTAAAGTGGAATGGCCTCCAAATACCACCACAAACAGGACAATCCCAGCAGGAATGTTGTCAAACTGATTTTTTAGCTTTTCCAGCCCCTCTGCAAATTAGCTCAAATCATATTGTTCCAGGTTTAGATGAAGCATTTAATCATGTATCCCCATAGAAAATACATGGTCTGTGTTAGAATTTTCCAAAGGAGTGCATTATGGTATATGAAAATACCAGACAGACACAAGGATATATTCAAATTATCTGCTTATTCCCCTGAAGACTGTGAAATATATTTGAAAGTTATTTTAAAGTTTAAAAACATCCACTATTTATCTTCTAGTTATCTTATTTTTCTGTCTCTCCCTTAGGATTTAGAACCAGCTTATAAATGTATAATTGGGAAGATGAGACCTAAGGTCAGATCAAGAATGAGTCTGGACTATGACTAACACCAGAACTATGTCCTAGACAAAGGGAGTTCCTGGTTCACGTTTAGAAGGATTTTCCTAACTGCATATCTTAGGTCTTAAAGTATGATGCCACAAGTGTGCAAGCCAGTACACTAGTCTATTAGATAGAAGGAAGACAGTGCATTGGTTTCAAATCTTTGTGTAACAACAACAAAAAGGAATTAGTCTAACTATTAGCAGTTTTCTAGAAATAACAAGTGACTTATTTTGGAATTAAATGAGGATAATGGGATTCTGGAGGATGGAGGCTATGACTAACATTTCAAAGTTTGGAAACCACTTTTATGTTGAACTTTTTCTATCAGTTATTCTTAAATTAAATGAATTGATTGCTCTAAATCTCACATAAAGGGTGTTCATAAGATTATACTGATTAGAAAGAACTCTAATTTTAACTTTAAAGTTGTCTTTCATTTCTCTTAGAAATTAGAATGACTAATCTAGATAGACTCATTTTTAAAAAGTGAAATAAGGACATTTTAATCTATAGAAAAAGAAAAAAATATATACAACATTTTTCTCAAATCACTTTTTACATGCAGCGTATTTAACACAATGATTTTGAACTTGTCAGCAGAAATATATATATAAACATACCTACACACACACACACACATTTAAATTACAGTTATGAAAAGACAGTGTCTAAACACCAAGATCCCCTGGAAGAGGGTATGGTAACCCACTCCAGCATTCTTTCCTGGAGATTCTCATGGACAGAGCAGCCTGGGGGTGTTACAGTCCATGGGCACAAAGAGTCAACACGACTGAGCGACTAAGCACACAACACCAACACCAACATGAAACCAGGCAAGTCTATTTTGCTGAATTTCAATTACCCCCCCTCTGGAGCTTCTACCTGTATTTGAAGCACTAATTGTGCATAACTATGGCAAAAGAACACGCAAGAATTAACTAAATTGTCCGGTTCACGAGGAGATCTGTGGCAAGATGTTCTTTTTCTTCTTCTCAAAGCTCTAAATTCACCTACTTAGTTTCCTGTGTGTACGAAGCATTTCAACCTATACTTCCTTCTTTTCCCTATGTGCACATAAGAAAAAGTATGCTGACTATAGGTCAGAGAATTAAATGGGAGAGAGAATTCTTTCTCTTTTTAACATTTCAGTAAAGAGTCAAATCAAATTATTGTTAAGTCTCATACATAACTGGCTAACTACAGATTGAACTGGGCATTTGTATTTTGTATATCTTATAATTTTGATACTCTAAGTCACATGAATGATTTTTTTAAATAACCACCATGTGTTGGTAAATGAGATCTATCTTCATTAACGTAGTTGCTTTGGGAATTACAGAATCAAGTAATGGATGTGTGAAACATTTGTGAAGTGCCTCTCTAGGATATATTTAGAGTCTGCCTCACATTCTTTTGAATACCCTCAATGACAGCAAATCTTTGATCTTCTGTAGTAGGTCTGAGTTTTGGAAAACATGAGTATTTCACAGTCAAATAAAATAAATAAGCTGGGCAATTAAGCTGTGCAATACTAATGTTTGATTGAAAGCTAGGTGCAACTCTAAAGAAATGATACTGAATTTCTTCTTTAGTTCAAATCATGAAGAATGTTTATTGGGATAAGTTGATTCTTATTGGTTTGGTAATAAAAGCAATATATTCATTAAGATAAATAAATGCATAAATATAAATGTGTGTGTCTGTGTGTGCATATGAGTGCCAGAATTCTAAATTAAACAGGATCATTTATTTTACAGATAAATTAATGGAAGCCAAACATTTATTATTCTCCTAGTAAAGTACCCAGTAAAGTGTTTATTAAATGGTAAAATATTATCTATGTCGCCAAAACAATGATTTATGGATAGACACACAGTATGTTTGAAAAAGTGCTAGGATGACAGATATAGCAACTATCAGAACATTTGCTGGCCCTTCCTATATTTCTTGAAGACTTTGCTCTTCCAAATAGTCATTGTACGAGGCAGTCACACCATGGACCATGTGTTCTTATTCCTCCCTGGCTGACTGTACACAGGTTGGGCACCTGGCCCAAGGGGAATAAATCCATAGGTTAGTCTGATCAAGTTAGATTCTGTCACAAGAATTTGCACTCAAAGGAACTGGTGTCATATAAAGATAGGCAATTCAAGAAAGGGTCACACTGTATCACAGCTGTGGCAGTCATGTTTAAACAAAGAAATCAGTGAAGAAAAACAGGAGACAGAGTTAAGTTAGACCATGGAAGGACAGAGACTGTTTTCTCCTGTCTCTGGATATCTGAAAGGTCACCTATTATATCCTTGGATAAATCCCCCTTCATTCAAGTTAGCTTGAACAGATCTCTCTTCCGTATAACTAAAGGAGCCTGGAAACAATGTGTTATTGAGATGCTACTGGCACTAGCTGTAAAGAACCCAACTGCCAATGCAGGAGACATAAGAGACACAGGTTTGATCCCTGGGTCAGGATGATCCCCTGGAGTAGGAAATGGCAAACCCATTCCAGTATTCTTGCTTGCAGAATCCCATGGACAGAGGAGCCTGGTGGGCTACAGTTTATGAGTTTGCAAAGAGTCAGACACAACTGAAGCAACTTAGTGCACACACATTCCTTCTTGTAGCTTTTCAGTAAAAAAAAAAAATACTTGAAAAATAATTTTTAAACTGTTCAGGGAATGGCTAAATGCCGAGAAACATGAAAGTGATTCCCTCTAAATCATTCACATACTGGCATCTCAAGGACTAGAAGCCAGATCTCCTAATTCACCACATAACACCCATCAGTAGGGTACATGGGTTCAGAGCACAGACCCTGGAACTATATGACTTTGGGAATCTTAACCTCTCCTTGCCTCAGTTTTCCCCTCTATAAAAGGGATATGATAATAGTACTTTATAAATGGGTTTGTTGTGAGAATTAAATTATTCATATGACACAAGTAGGAACAGCTGATTGAACCTGGGGAGGAACCTGACCTAAAGGGCAGCCAACCTAGGCTCTAGTGCAGAAAACATATGAGGGGCTAGATGCACCAAATAACATTCCTCACATAGGAATGTGGAATTGGGACTCAAGAGTCTTTGTCAGAGTAGGAGGGGCAGTTAGACTGGGGTAAGTGAAATCACTCTCCAAGCACAGGATGAGCAAAGTATTTCCCGTGCCAAAAAAAAAAAAAAAATGCCCATGAATTAGCACTGTGGAGAACCCAAGAGCCATCCTGAATATAAAGCAAAGATTACATTTCCAGGGACCTAGGTCTAGATGTACAACATTTCCTGTCCTCGATGCCCTTGAGCCTCTCTGTATATTTTTAATAAATACTCAGTTTAAATAGCTTCTTGTGCCTTGCAATCAAAAAAGACATCATTAACTAAAATACTTACTAATATTATCTTACCTTTTAGTATAAACATTAAAAGTAATGACATATATAGGGCATAGGTGTCCAGGAAGGGCCCATATGCTTCACATTTCAAACATATTTTTCTATTTTCCAGCATCATTAACACAAAAGTCTTATTTCTCTCTTTATGGGTAAAGTGCTTTATCACCATCTTATCAGGAACTAAATGGCACAGGTCTTAAGAATGAGTAATTAATTATTCTATATTCATTTAGACTCATTGGATTCATTTTGTTTAACATGACAGAGAATAGTTTAAGCCTACATTCTTCCAATTAAAATGTGAAAATGTTCCTTACTGAGATTCTTTACCCTTAGAAGGCTAACCAAACTCTGGAGCATGTTCTATAATTAGCACCTTGAAAATAATTTTTAAAAGAGCAAACCAGCAACCTGTTTTGTACAAACCAGAGCACAAAGCAGAAGAAAAATAAGACAACTGCAAATTGTAAACAACTTCAGATGATTTATAGGGAGAGAATTGTACAAAGCTTCCTTAATGTCAGGATATAAACAGTTTTTAGTGCTATTTAGTTAAATGATAATTATAAAAGCCATTGAACTGAATGAGAATTAGGATTGTCAGACAAATGCTTGTAAGGGGTTAATTAATTCATATGAACTGCACAGCTCAGCTGAAAATGGGCTCATTATTCTAAACCACCAACTTTGTTTCTTAGTACTGTCCTCCTTTCTCTATCAGATTCATCCTGTTAAACCCCCACCCCCGGTAGCAAATGTCAGGAGATAGAAATATTTAAAAGGAAATGTGAGCTAAAGGCATTTCACAAGGATACATCGGGGGGTACAGAGATGTCTGCTGGAACAATGAAATGGAAAGATCATTTATTAGTACACTGTGGTTCATAACATCCTAAAGGGTTCAATATTTTCATTATGCACACAAACAGACCACCTCCTCCTTTTCAAATGCCTCATTACAACTAAGCCTGGAGCTTTTTTCTTAAAAAGCTTTTCTCTGAAATTATTAATAATTTGAAGTTCCCTACAGGCCAAGAGTATTATTACAGTCAGAATGCATCAATATGTATATATACTTATATACTCTCTTTTATGCTATTTTAAACAACAAAGTATTTAGCAGGAACAGTAAAGAATTTTATAAGCTATATACAGAAAAGCCTAGAGGAAGATGGCAATATCCCAGGATCTAAGGCAATGGCTCTTGAAGCTTATTAGGTGGATGTAGGAGACTGTAATAGGATTACGAGTTTTGGTTTAGCCTGCCAGTCATTTCAAAATCCCCATAACTAAAGGGAATATCTTCATAGGGGTCTGAGTTTAATATTGAAGCTTCCTTATTTAATTCTTCCTATTTTATAATGCTGAGTGCTAATTAGTTCCATCCACTTTCTGCAGGCTTGTCAATAAGGCAACTTGGAAGCCAAGAACCTGCTGAATTATGGATTAACCAGTTCCGTAACAATGTGTTCAAACAACCTAGTTAGCTACTCCAAAGCATAATGTTTTTATAGGCAAAGGAGAGCATAAAATACCTTTTTGTTATCTTCTGCTTAAAAGGACAAAAATAACTCCCTAAAAGTAAACGGCCTATTTTGGATGTGTTAATGAACATTTTGGACACGTAAACTACAATAGATAACATTTACTTTCATGTGCGTCCAACATAGCCTATTACATTCATGATATCCAGAATATTTGCTACAGAAAATGACAAACTAGTCTCAAAAATTTTTTTTCACAAATTAAAAGGCAGAAAAGATAGACATGGAACCTGACTAGCATGATTTCCCTCATCTACCTTCACTTTTATTGAACCTTCATCCTAACCTCCCTGAGCCTTCGCATCATTTTCCTACTTTTGGCGTTTCAATCAACTCCTTTCTTCTGCAGCTAGACTCTAGAATCAGTCCATTGGGGTCATAAATTTTGGAGTGAGAAAGGATGTTAGAGATAAACTGATGTAGCTCTCTCATTTCATGAGGCAATTAACTGAGATCCAAAGGTCAAGTGACCTATTCAAGTGTCATATAGACTAGGCGATCATAGAGATGAAAAACGAACCCAAGTCTCCCAACTCTCTGTTCAATGCTCCTTCACTTCTACTGACCATAATAGCCACCCCACTCTATCATGTTTGAACTTGCTGGCTTCACTAGGCTGAGCTACTCCTCCAATAACCTGGGGACCCCCTCCCGAGACATTCATTTCCTTAGCCTCCAGGAATCGAGCTATGATCAAGGATGAACAAAACTCAACTTGACTGTGTCTATTGGTTTCCTGCCCACATGTGTCCAAATTCCCTTTGTGTCCACAGCCTTCCAATTCTACCTTCCTTTCCTCATTCCTAAAGGAGGATCTTGATTTCTAACTTGTCTGAAGGAGTCTATTTCCCAAGAGTTTCACTGTCTGCCTTTGCCTAAACATCAATTACCTTCTCTCCTGTCCATCTTTGTGGTAGAAACAGGTCTCATTTTCTTGCATCTTAAAAAATAACACTCTTAGCTCCATTTCCTTCCTCAAAAGTACCTTGCATCTTTCCTTCTTAACTGCTGCTGCTTCTTTAAACCCAAACTGATAAAAAATCATTGATAATAATGAATAATGTAGCAATAAAAACTAGCTAGTATAGAGTGATTATTATGTATTAGGTATCATTTTAGGTACTTTGCAAGTATTAATTCATTTAATCCTAATAATAACCTATGAGGTGGCTGTTGTTCAGTCGCTAAGTTGTGTCCGACTCTTTTGCGACCCCATGGACTATGTAGCCTGCCAGGTTCCACGGTCCATGGGATTTCCCAGCTAACTATTACTATTAGGCTCTTTTTATAGATAAGGAAACTGAAATACACAATGCTTAAGTAATTTATCTAAGATACACAACTAGAAAAGAACAATGCCAGGATTTGAACCCGGACAGCTCAGCTCCAGATTCTATGCTCAGAATAAATGCACTGCCCCTTTAGTATGTATCTCATCTATACCATCACTTATTAACTCCATTACATTGGGTAACTTACTGAACTATCAGAGACTCAGTTTCCTTACACGTAAAATAAGAAAAATACTGAGACTCTTCACTGATATGCAGATTAAGTGAACCAGAGAATACATGTAATCCCCCATGCCTGGCACACATGAAGCATTCAGTAAATAATAGTTAATTTAATAGTGATAACATTAATAATAAGAACCAAGTCTAGCTCTTATCAATAAAAAAATTCAGGGATGATTTTCCCAGAGAGAGAGACAAGCTTAATTATGTGTTTAAGACATGCTTACTAAGGACTATTCTAAACAGTTGACCAGTATTAACTCATTTAGTCCTCAAAACAACCATGAGGTGAATCATACTGTCATTTTTATTTTATATATGAGAAAACTGAGACATAGAAGCAACTGACTTCTCCAAGGTAACAAAGGTAGAAAGAGGCAAAACCAAGATTTGGACCCAAGCAGTCTAACTCCACAGTCTATGCCAGGCAAACTTTCAGTGCAATAGTTTGTTGTCAGATGGCAAACCTGAGATGTCCATGTTCTGGTAGATTAACAAAGATGCATACAGCCACCATAAGTATGTCAATGTACCATCCAGTGTAGTTTACCAAACTCAAGAGAATTATCTGGAGATTAAAAAAACAAAAGCAGAATCCTGGACCTCATTCCATACCTACGAAGTCAGATTCTGGGAATGGAGACCAGTAGGAAATCTGAAAAAATATATATATATATATATATATTTGTATATATACATATGTATACCTATACATATGCATATACACCTATATTTATAAAACTGAATCACTTTTCTATACACCAGAAATTACAACAGCATTGTAAATCAACTATACTTCAATTAAAAAAAATTGAAGAAGCCCTTTTTTGGGGGGGAATAAGGATGATGATAACATTTAGTTATGTTAAAAATAATCATTTTATTTTGTGAATACATGTAGAAATATTTTCAGATAAAAGTTTTAAAAAGTAATGTCTAGATTTGCTTCAGAATATCAAAGAATGAAGGTATAGATGGAACAAGATTCAACAGGAACTGATCATTGTTGAAGCTGGGTGCTAAGTTCATTATATTATTCTATTTTACACATATTTCAAAATAAAGAATAAGGGGGAAAAAAGGACTGATCGACTACCAAGGTGACACATCAGATAAAGCAATTCCAGCTAAACCACCCAATTCAAAGAGGTAATTTCCCAATAGCCATATAAAGCTCATCGATGGGTACGAGCGCACGGAAATCCATACCTTGTATATATATATATATATATACAGATATATACTTAGGAAGTAGGTAAAAGCAGTGAGATGAGCAGCAGAGTGTAAGCCTTGGGAAGGGAGACTAAGGGAAACTGAGGGAACTTCAAAGATCAGGTCATTTACTAAGACTGATGAGTCTAAGTTTCAGTTTGCAGGACTGGGGAGAGTACAGCAAGTCTGGAAAAACCACCAAGACATGTGACTCAGTGACCAAAGAATAAGGAATTGCTAAGCAGTAATGAAGACTCAATTTTAATGCTACAAGCATACTGTATATGTTAAACTAAAGATGATATATGAGATTCTTCCAAACAGGGAATGGGTTCAATTTTCGTATTTATTTTGTTTTGCTGTTATTATTTTATTTGCATTATTAAGAGGGGAGGACTGAGTAGTAACTGTGCTACAATTGTAACATGACTAGCACAGAGATACGATAATCAAAATATTATATTCTGTATCTTGAATATGTTTTTCTCAGGAAAATTTTCAAACAGCTTGAATAATATATGATTTGATTTTAAAACTTTGTAACAGTTTGGAAATATGTAAATATTTTGTCTCTTACTTTGTGAAAGTCTGAAAAAGCAAGGGTCAAACAGCAGAGGCAACATCAAACAGTAAAAACCTCACATTTGAGAAAAGATGTTTTAACACCTAACTGGGCCATTTACAAAACAATAAAGACAATTATTTAAACATTTGTCTCCATGGCCATCTGAGAATAATTCCTCAATAAATAGCTATGGACACTTAGGAGAAGAAGCTTAGATATAATAATACAGCATAATTTAATAGGACAACTAGCTGTTGAGCAATTTCATTTTAAAATACAAAAAACCTAAAATGAGATATCAGCTATCGAGAAACTTCAGAGAATGAGTTGGTCTGGATAGCTGAGGGTTTATACATAAAAAATAACACCCCTCTTTTTTGCTTCGCTATTTTGTATACAAATGTTTTGAAGATGTATTATATACTTTGCTGCTTTCATAAAGGGAATCTACTATAAATACATCTTGGCTGATTCACATAATTATCATGAACATCAAATACTGTGCTGGGCTCTAAACTCACCAAGGCCCTCAAAGCATAACTGAGGTGTACACATTTGTTTCTTTAAATACACCAGAGCTACTCTATGCTCAGAGTTCTTCTCTCAAAAATTTGGGTTTATGCTTTTATTTATTCTAATGATATCATCAGCACATGGTCAGGACAGAACATTTAGAAAAGTAGAAAGTAAAAATCATCCATAATACCATGATGTAGTCACAAATTCTGTTAATATTTTGAATCATTCTGATTTTCCGAGATCAGACGAGATCAGGCGCGTTCAGGGTGGTATGGCCGTAGACTTTTTTTAGAAAGTATAGACATATATTTCACTTAGCTAAAATCATTTATAACCAGTTTTGTGCCCTGTGCTTTTGCTTTTGTAAGATGTTACCTGCTTTAAGAATTAGTTCATCTCCTCTACTGGGGTCAGCATGTTAAAGTGTGCAAGTGTTAGTCACTCAGTCATGTCTGACTCTTTGTGACCCCAAGGACTGTGTAGTCTGCCAGGTTCTTCTGTCCATGGAATTCTTCAGGCAAGAATATTAGAGTGCGTAAGCCATTCCCTTCTCCAGGGTATCTTCCCGACTTAGGGATCGAACCGGGGTCTTCTGCATCGCAGGTGGATTCTTCACTGTCTGAGCTATGGAGTCAGCATATTAGCTGCCATTTCTTATTACTGCCAGCGGGTCTTAACATATCTGTTCCTCTCCCAATCCTACTGTTAGGGGAAGCAAGCGGACTGAAACTGCCCACCCTGGCCAGGCACCATAGCAACCATTTGCATGAGTTGTTTTATGACAGGAGGTCCTGGTAAGGAACATGGAACTAATAAGCTTCCACTAACCAGAAGAGTTCAGGAAAGGTCAAAAGGAGACATCACGTGCCCGACCACCTCCCAGAATCCTTCTTTCTGGTATGCATCTTGGCTGAACAAGGCGTGCACCACGAGGAAGGACTCTGAGTCAGAATGATTGGCTAAAGACAACCCAGAAAGTAATCCCATCACTATGAAACCAGAGACTGCAAGCCATGTGGCAGAGCTATCCTCCTGGGTTCCCTTACCCTACTGCTCTCCACCCGGGTGCCCTTTCCCAATAAAATCTCTTGCATTGTCAGAATATGCATCTCCTCAAACAATTCATTTCTGAGTGTTAGACAAGAGCCCAGTTTCGGGCCCTGGATGGAGTCCCCCTTCCTGCAACACTACTACACTATTTTTCAATGACTAGGGGGATGAAAAAAGCAGAAAACCCAATTTGAAGGAGCTGTGTCTAACAGAAGAATAAATAGATTTGAGCAATGGACTGGGAAGGCTCGCTTCAGATGAAAGTCCATGTGCTATTGTTTAGGGACTTGATCACATTCCTTTTGCTTATCCAGAAACATTTCTGTTTTTACTTCTAGGCATATGGCCATATTTTGAAGAGATAGATGGCATTTCCAGATAAGCATGACTGCTGCAATAGCTGACTTTCAGAGAAGTGAAGTGCTCCTGTACTACAATGCCAGTGAACACCATAAATCGAATGCATGAGTATGACCTAGCATCTTTCCGGTACACAGACAAGAAGGGACACAACTTAAATTCATTCTTGCTGATGGGAACAATCTACATTATCTCTCTCCAAAAGAATGAATTGCTTACATATCTGTATTCCTATACCACCATGTATACACTTCAATACTGAATCATATTGTATTACACTAGGTACCACAAAAAAGATGTCCTTATTTTTAATAAGGACTGGAATGCAAAAGTAGAAGGTCGAGAAACACCTGGAGTAATAGGCAAATTTGGCCTTGGAGTACAGAATGAAGCAGGGCAAAGACTAATTAGAGTTTTGCTTAGAGAATGCACTGGTCATAGCAAATACTCTCTTCCAACAACACAAGAGAAGACTCTGCACATGGACATCACCAGATGGTCAACACTGAAATCAGACTGATTATATTCTTTGCAGACAAAATGGAGAAGCTCTATACAGTCAACAAAAATAAGACCAGGACCTGACTGTGCCTCAGATCATGAACTCCTTATTGCCAAAGAAAGTAGGGAAAACCCCTAGACCATTCAGGTGTGACCTAAATCAAATCCCTTATGATTATACAGTAGAAGTGAGAAATAGATTTGAGGGCCTAGACGTGATAGACAGAGTGCCTGATGAACTATGGATGGAGGTTCATGATACTAAAACAGGAGACAGGGGGCAAGACCATCCTCAAGAAAAAGAAATGCAAACAAGCAAAATGGATGTCTGAGGAAGCCTTACAAGTAGCTGTGAAAAGAAGGGAAGTGAAAAGCAAAGAAGAAAAGGAAAGATATACCCATTTGAATGCAGAATCCCAAAGAATAGCAAGGAGAGATAAGAAAGCCTTCCTCAGTGATCAATGCAAATAAATCAAGGAAAACAATAGAATGGGAAAGACTAGAGACCACTTCAAGAAAGTTAGAGATACCAAGGGAATGTTTCATGCAAAGATGGGCACAATAAAGAACAGAAATGGTATGGACTTAACAGAAGCAGAGACTATTAAAAAGAGGTGGCAAGAATACACAGAATTGTACAAAAGAGATCTTCATGACCCAGATAATCACAATGATGTGATAACTCACCTAGAGCCAGACATTCTGGAATGTGAAGTCAAGTGGGCCTTATGAAGTATCACTATGAACAGAGCTAGTGGAGGTGATGGAATTCCAGTTGAGCTACTTCAAATCCTAAAAGATGATGCAGTGAAAGTGCTGCACTCAATATGCCAGCAAACTTAGAAAACTCAGCAGTGGCCACAGGACTGGAAAAGGTCAGTTTTCATTCCAGTCCCTATGAAAGGCAATGCCAAAGAATGTTTTGAGCAAAGCACTGCTCAAAAATCTCCAAGCCAGGCTTCAACAATATGTGAACTGTGAACTTCCTGATGTTCAAGCTGGTTTTAGAAAAGGCAAAGGAACCAGAGATCAAATTGCCAACATCTGCTGGATCATCAAAAAAGCAAGAGAGTTCCAGAAAAACATCTATTTCTGCTTTATTGACTATGCCAAAGCCTTTAATTGTGTGGATCACCACAAACTGTGGAAAACTCTTCAGGAGATGGGAATACAAGACCACCTGACCTGCCTCTGGAGAAATCTGTATGGAGGTCAGGAAGCAACAGTTAGAAGTGAACATGGAACAACAGACTGGTTTCAAATTGGGAAAGGAGTATGTTAAGGCTGTATATCGGCACTGTGCTTATTTAACTTATATGCAGAGCACATCATGAGAAACATTGGGTTGGATGAAGCACAAGCTGGAATCAAGACTGCTGGGAGAAATATCAGTAACCTCAGATATGCAGATGACACCACCCTTATGGCAGAAAGCGAAGAGCTAAAGGGCCTCTTGATGAAAGTGAAAGAGGAGAGTGAAAAAGTTGGCTTAAAGCTCAACATTCAGAAAACTAAGATCATGGCATCTGGTCCCATCACTTCACGGCAAATACATGGGGAAACATTGGAAACAGTGACAGACTTTATTTTGGGGGGCTCCAAAATCACTGCAGATGGTGACTGCAGCCATGACATTAAAAGATGCTTACTCCTTGGAAGGAAAGTTCTGACCAACCCAGACAGCATATTACAAAGCAGAGATATTAGTTTGCCAACAAAGTCCGTCTAGTCAAAGCTATGGTTTTTCCAGTAGTCTTGTATGGATGTGAGTTGGACTGTAAAGAAATCTGAGCACCAAAGAATTGATGCTTTTGAACTGTGGTGTTGGAGAAGACTCTTGAGAGTCCCTTGGACTGCAAGGAGATCCAACCAGTCCATCCTAAAGAAAATCAGTCCTGAATATTCATTGGAAGAATGGATGCTGAAACTGAAACTTCAATATTTTGGCCACCTGATGCAAAGAAGTGACTCATTTGAAAAGAGCCTGATGCTGGAAAAGATTCAAGGTGGGAGGAGAAGGGGACAACAGAGGATGTGATGGTTGGATGGCATCACTGACTTGATGGAAATGAGTGAGTAAACTCCGGGGGGAGTTTGTGATGGACAGGGAGGCTTGGTGTGCTGCAGTCCATGGGGTTGCAAAGAGTTGGACACGAGTGAGTGACCAAAGTGAGTTGAACTTGCTCACATCACTCCCTTACATTTAGTTTTGGAGCCCCTTCTAGTGCAGAGGTGTGCTAATTTATAAGTATATGGACTATATGTAGAAAAATGTGTGCTACAGTGTTATTTTTAGCAGCAAAAAAACAGAAACAAATCCAATGTCTGTCTTGAGGGAGTCATGGATTGAATTGTCATATATCCACATACTATTATAATATACAACCATTAAAAAGGTGAAATATAAATAGTTTCATTAATATATGAAAATGCTTACAAATTTAAGTGAAAAAGTAGGAGACACAACTGTGTATAAAGTGTAATATGAGTAATGTAAAAATGCATACAAGATAGAAAAAAATAAACCAAAATGTTGCTTACTTCTAATGTTTCGAGACCATAGATAGTGTTTTTGAATTTGTATGTTACATATTCCCACATTTTCTACATAAAGCATATCTTATCATTCATAATATAAAACTTTTTAATAGAGGAAAATATATGATGATAACATTTTAAGTATTCAGTCAAAGAAACAGGAAAGGCAAATATAATAGATAAATTAAAATAGATAATACGTTTATTTAGATAACTTATTCATTCCATAGATCTTTAGTGAGGACATACCATGCGCTAGGAACGTAAATATGCTGGCCATTATTTATTATATGAGTGACAGAATACTTCAGAATTCAATCTTCACTGTTTTGCATTTTATCTTTTTGAGAAAGAAATGAAACCATATTATTTCAGTAAGATGGTTCTAGAATACTAGTAAGGGGGCACTGATCAACTTGTAATGCTATGAG
Organism: Antilocapra americana; assembly: GCA_007570785.1. Classification (NCBI taxonomy): domain Eukaryota; kingdom Metazoa; phylum Chordata; class Mammalia; order Artiodactyla; family Antilocapridae; genus Antilocapra; species Antilocapra americana. The sequence goes on from ML661243.1 coordinate 2,694,303, forward strand.
TGATAACCTTCTGCATGTGGCATGGTTCCTTTACACAGTCATATTATTTACCATCAAAATCAGATACAATAAGACCACGAGAACCTCTAGAGAATAAGAGTTTTAAATAAGGGAAATATTTGGGAATAAGAATGTACCCACAGTCATTTCTCAAGATGGCCAAATTATAAATGATCTCAGTAGGAAATCCTAGTATCACTTACTATAGCATGCTGAATTTGTCATTTGAAGCCAACTTCTAGACACTGATAGTGTCTGGCCATAGGTTTCATGAAAGCAAGAGAAAGCTAAAATATTAATCGTATGGTTTTGCTTCTGATAGAGCTGTGATGGCTATGGCCCTGGCTTCTGATCGTGAGACTTAAATATACATTTGTCTCGAGGAAGGGACACTTAAATCAGAATAACAACATGAAAATCTTTACAATGGTATTATTATGTACGAACAAGTTGTATGTCTTAGATGCATATTTGCCTATATTTGGGCTTCTTTTTTTTAGAAAGAGATATTACTTTTCCAGTCCATGTATTTCTAAAATGTTTGAATCTTCAATGTATCAAAGCAAAATATTGCTGCCATATTTTAAAGCTGTTTTCTAGATTCAAAGATAATCAGGGGAGAACAATGACTATTTTAACTTCTGGAGTTGTTTGTCCATGATCCAAAATAATTTTTCTTTCAAAAATTTCATTGGACTGGAATAGCTTAGCCAGGAAAATAAATGGTTTCTATATTATAGATATAGCCACAAAGAAAATAAGCCTAAGGTTGAAATGTGAAGGACAGGGTACAGGCAATGTTTCCATTGCTCTATAAAGTTATCATAGTGATAGCTATGAAACATTAGATTTGATTATACTTACTTAGAAGCTGGAATATAGAGGGATGGATACTTTAAGATAAGATTTGTTCTAAATATTTCATCTAGGAAATATCAGACTTACCCTACATTGAAAATCTGACAAGCAATGTAACTAGAAGTTCAATATACTGTATTTACTGCAATTAATTAAATACCTCATAAATTCTAGCTTACATTTTAATTGTTCATTACTTTAATCAATTAAAGATATAAATGAAACCAATCACATTTTATCTATTTTCATTATAACGATCAATCTGATATCACATTTGTTCAACCATCAAATGACTACTCAAATTATACCAAAAGCCCCAGTTTCAGGGATGAATACTGTAAGATCTCTTCACCTGAAACAATGCTCCTCTTTTTATTGTTAACAGTTTTGTAGCTGAGTGCTACATGTCCTCATAGCCTTGAACTATTCAAGAAGAGGCAGGTAATGTAAGTACAAGTTGGATCATAGAGAGTCTTTTCAGTTACTGTCAAAATTTTGAATTTTCCTAAAAGTAATGAGAAGTCACTGACATAAATTGTATTAATTTAATATAGTAAGGATAATAATCTTTAAACACTTTAAAGCTTTGTTCAGTCTTTAAGTAAATACACTTTAAAAGTTTCAAAAAATGTCACATCTACCATCTCACTTTATCTTCTTTAAAAAAAATTATATTTCCCTAACTTAAAAAAAATTAAGTATAATTGATTCACAATGTTGTATTAGTTTCAGGTGTACAGCAAAGTGGTTCAGAAATATATATCAGATACACACACACACACACACACACACACACACACACACATATATATATTATACACACACACACTCTTTTTCAGATTCTTTTCCATTATAGGTCATTCATTACAAGATACTAAATATAGTTCCCTGTGCTATACAGTAAGTCCCTGTTGGTTATCTACTTTATATATAGTAGCTTGTAATGTTAATTCCAACCCCCTAATTTATCCCTCCCCTCTTTCCCCTTTGGTAACAATAACTTTGGGGCTTCCCAAATGGATCAGTGGTAAAGAATCCGCCTGCCAAGTAGAAGATGTGGGTTCTAGCCCCGAGTTGAGAAGATCCACTGGACAAGGAACTGTCAAACCACTCCAGTATTTTTGGCTGGTAAATTTGATGGAGAGAGGAGCCTGGTGGGCTATAGTCCATAGGGTCATGAAGAGTCAGACCCAACTTAGTAACTAAACATCAACAACAATCATAAGTCTGTTTTCTATGCCCGTCTGTCACTTTATAGTCACTGTAGGAAATAAGGTATCCTCATTCGTGATTAACTTACGGATTGATTTATTAAAGTATGGAAAATGTGCTATCAGTATGAAGATTCCTTACGTTTACGTGTTAAAACTTCCTCTTTTCTTTGAGGAGGAGGCTCTGGAGTGGATTAGCTATGGTAGATTTTCTGAGAGGTTTTCACTTTTTTAAAAAAAAATTACAAATTTTCCCTTCCTTCAAAAAATAAAAGAGTGGACCATTTTAAAGGAGGCTTATCCTGTGACTTAAGGCTGTCACTCAAATAGGCAGTATATCTTAATGAATCGTTCTAATCACATTAATATTCTATACTACCACAGAAAAAAGCACAATACATAGATATGTTAATAAGAGATACAGGCTGTAGTTAAAGCACTTCAGTAAATTGTGGGACCTAAGAGCTCCCAGATGGAAAGAGAAGAAAAGAGACAATGCAGTTGCAGATCAGGACAGAAGCTGTTGGGGGGGAGTGAGAAAGCCTCAGACATGAAACAGTCCAAGGAGAGAGGGAAAACATGCTAGAATGGCACCTAGTTCTCACTGGACAGCAAAGGATCTATATATGTATATATACAAACACATACAACATGGCTCGTTTTATCATGTCTGATTTTCATAGAGGATTTTGTAATTAAAATCCATATTCCCCAACCCTGCATACTTTAAAAAATACTAACCAAGCCTATCCTTCTAAAGCTATTTTTTGAAGGGTGTTGTAGGTTAAAATATTGTATACATACTATTGCAATTCATGGTATACACAGATACTTCTTAGGTTTGAACCATTGTAAAAACTGAGCTATATAACATAATTTTATAATATCTCTGAGAGTTTTTACCTCTTAATACCCATGTGCAAATTCCATTAAGGTACAGATTTATAAGTGTTCACCAATGGACAAATATATCTAGGTTTTATGGAAATAAAAGGGTCTGATAGCCACTATTTATTTCCAGGCAATGTAGAATTTGAAGAATAGCATAAAAGTTTTTTTAAAAGCCTAATGTTTATTTACTACCCTTCATCTAAATGCCACAGCACTGAAGAAACTTGAATTGATATTCGCACAATACATAATAATCACTTGATCCACTACAAAAAAAAAGCAGCAGCAGCTGCTTTGTAGGCTTAACCATTGCTACATAATACTGAGGACAGAACATGATAAATGCCGTAGCCAATTGAAATTGTATAAGCAATTTTAGTAAGTAGAATGTAAGACATACAGCATCATTCAGTACCCAGTATTTTCACAAGCAACAGTGACAGGTTCTGACCCATGGCATAATGGGTCCCTCTGAAGTGGACCATGGGGGTGGGGGTTCATTCAGATATTGGTCCTTATCCTTTGTTCTTCTGACTACAGCTCTCACTCCTTGCTTGTCATTTGAGTGGGGATTTAGGCAGATGAAATTCTCTAGGATTATAATAGGAGTTGTTTTGTTAAAAGCCTGGTAACCAACTAAAAATCCTACCTTCTTCCACATCTCCCAACAATCTTCCTTTGGAATGACCATCGGTTGTTTCACGAGATAAAACACATTTATACTGTGTCAAGTTGTTTACCTGCTAGTTAGTCAGGAAATGTTATTTAGTTTTATTACTTTAATTATAAAAATCATAAAATAAAATGCATATGCAATAAAAAAACAGATTACCCAACAAATACCTGTTTTCAAATTGCCTTGGGACTGTTTATGGAGTGGTTTGGCCTGACACAAGGACTAAAACCAGATTCGACTGCTATTATAAATAGGCATAGGCTTTCCTTACATAATCCATATTTATATTTATCAATAAAGCTGACTTAAGGCTTGCTGCAATAATTTTTTGGAGAAAGCAGGGCAAATTTACTATCTGTGATCCCTTCTTTATCTTTCCCTATTACATCTGGGATGACTCTGTAGTACTTAGGTGATATGACTAAATCTTATTAGTGGAGGGCTTTTCTATTTTAAGCACAAATCTGGCATTTAAAAATCCCAAAGTAAAAATATTAACATAGAAAATGTCAAGAAATTAAGCAAATTAAAAGATACTGTCAATAGTAGGCAGAACTGTCAAAGGACTAATAAATAACCTCAGTTAAATAGTATCAGGAATGGTTAGTAGATTTTTGAAAAGTAGATACAAAGGCAAGTGAGCCATTTCATGTCAAAGCATACAAGATATTTAGAGCATAATAGCTATTATATGAAGCCATCAGTCCTTTCATTATCATTTTATCATTTGTGCAATTGACACATACAGGTACCAATAGCAATAAAAATCTGTGAGGTTTTTAAATTACCATCTTGCACCAGGGCTAACCATGAATCATAAGCAGTGCAAGCACAAGGAAGATTCATTTCCAACTTCATGTATTTACATGTTTCAAATCTACCTTATATGGGAGAATGGCATTGAAACATATTATCATATGTGAAATCAATCGCCAGCCTGGGTTGATGCTCGGGGCTGGTGCACCGAGATGACCCAGGGGGAGGGAATCGGGAGGGAGGAGGGAGGGGGGTTCTGGAGGGGTAGCATATGTAAACCCATGGCGGTTTCATGTCATTGTATGGCAAAACCAATACAATAAAGTAAAGAAAATTTAAAAAAAATAATAAATAAGAAAAAGAAAATATAAACTACTAGAATTGTTAATGAAATACAGTCTTCTCAAAGCAGGCTTATTTCTTTATATTTCATAACTTGATTTTTCCTTCCATGAATGTTTAAGTGGCAGATAGTCAGTAATATAAATTACTCACGTGAATTGTTTCAATTAGCCTAACAAGAATCATAAATGGAAGAAAAAAGAATTTTTAAGTTTGTTAGTTAAGAAAGAAAAAACATTTTTACCATAACAAAATATTAGTTCTCTTGTTCTTCTGCTGCAAAATCTTGACATTATTAAAGGAGTTAGACGAGTAGAGCACTTTAAAGTACATATTGAATTTCTCGCTTTAATAATGAAGATATGGTTCTGAGTAATCTACAATTAATTTAAAGCTATTGAAAAAGAAGCAATATTCTACTATCTCTGTTTTGTTCTCTCCCATTCAAATTTGACAAGTGGTAGCAGTTTTCAGAATAGCATGCACAAAAAGATTCAAATTAGATGTCAAAGTTGACTAAGTCAAGTTTGCCTCTTTCTATTACTTGAATGGGGTTGAACGAATTTGTTTGATAACCTTTTTTTTTTTGGAAGGTATCTTTTTCTCAATAAAACTTAAAGCTCTGGAAAGTGAACATCAAAAGCAGTGACCATCTCATAAATAGTATGATATTCACATTGAAATCAAAACAAGTGGATGAGAAAAGAAAGTGATAGAATCACATAAAAGAAAGGCTTTGGAGGAAGGGGGATAAACAAGACAACCCTCAGCAAAGTCCTCGCATTCTCTGCCCCAAATGCAAGTCAAATAGGACTTTTTCATCTAGCAGCACTGTGAAAAATGTACCATTGCCTTGTTTTCATTTTAGTTGCATTTCTGACGTCTTGTGGCCTGTGGAGATGTTCACATACATAAGCAACAAACCGTGTGTCTTCTCTAAAGATCATGTTATTGTGACTATTCACAGAGCTCTTGCTTTTGGTTATTTCTCTCCACAGAAAAGATAGATTTCTCAGTATTCATTTAGATCCTGGGCTTTCCAGGTGATGCTAGTGGTAAAGAACCTGCCTGCTGATGCAGGAGACAAGGGACTCAGGTTCAATCCCTGGGTCAGGAAGACCCCCTGGAGAAGGGCATGGCAACCCACTCCAGTATTCTGGCATGGAAAATCCCATGGACAGAGAAGCCTGGCAGATTATAGTCCACAGGGTTGCAAAGAGTCAGACACGACTGAAGCAACTTAGCACACACACATTTAGACCCTTGTACCCAGACTCCATTATTCCTACAAGCTGCATGGTCATCTCATGTGAAATAAATGTGACAAAGAAACAATGTGTTTTAAAAACATGACTGAAGTCTTCACATCATTTAGAGGAGGAAAATTCCAAGAATAAAAGAGTCTGGCTCTACCTTAAAGCAGGAACTTCCTTGCAGAGAGAAACAAACAAAAATGAAGGCACATAACACCACTGCAGCTGCAATATTTCTGAAGTAGGACACTCAGAAAAGGGCATAAGCTATTCATGTTTCCAGAAACATTATGTTTAATTCCTTTGTGAAAGATTCAGCAGCTTAGCGGAAAGCAGCAGGACATGGCAGGCAGAGGGGTTTCTACCCTGGAAAACAGCACTGCAAGGAAATTTGCTTAAACTAATATTAGAAAGAAAATATTTCAGAAATGGTGCCTCTAATAATTTAATACCCTAAGGCTAGAATAAAAGGTCGTAGTTAATTGGTATGAAAGCAGCTTTGGATACACAGTTAGGAAGTGAAATTCTGTGATGAATTCTACCCAGTCACTACTCTTTATACCTTCAATTATGCCAGGACATGTACCACGTGCCAGAGAGCTCACAAAAGAAATCAAAAGAAGGCATACTTCAAAATTGAGCTTCTTTTCCAGTAAAACAAATGGATTTGCCACATTTAACTTCTATAGCCAAATCAACTAGGGTAACAAAACCTATTTGATGGTCAAGAATGGAAGTTAAGTAATGGTTGGATAAATTATGCATAATTCATAACAAAAATGTTTTGCAGGACTTAATGAAAATAATCACGATTGATAAGAAGTGTTACTAAGGGGCCCACTTGGGATCAGGTAAACAGATAAAGCACACACACTACATAGTCTCACCTTTACTGGAATTAGTCTCCAATTAGAAAAAAAAAAGTAAATGAACAGAGGTATATGTTTTCAAAATATTAGAGAAAAAATTAACATATCAATTAGCTTATAAGGAAAGTGCTATTTAAAAAATTTTGTTTTACATGCCTAATGATAAAGAAAGCTACTTGGAGTAGAACTTAATTATGACTTGTTTAAGTAAAACCTAAGATTTTACTTGAATGAATGCAGAGAGACAAAAAAAATCACAAAAACAAAAACTAAACCTGTCAAACTATTCATTGAAATCTCAAATTTCTTCCTTTTCACTGAACACATTCATATCTGTCAAGCTGTAAAAGTGCATTGTGATTTGAGGAATTTTTGTGAAAGGGCATTTTGGGTTTTATTTTTTAAGACTGTATGCTTTTTGGGAGCAAAAACCCATGTAGTCATTTCACAATTGTCTATACTAATTGGTGAGATAATTTATGTAGCTATACAAAAGGTTTATCATCTATGTGATGCTTTTCTCACTATCAGGAGTACTTATAAATTTCAGCAGCACTGACATCATAATTTCAAGAGTCCACCCAAGAATTTCTTCTTGTCACTTTGAAATGTCCTCCATTGATCCTCTCCCTGCCACCAAGATCGGAAACAATTTGGCATAAAGTAAGAGAGGGTTTATTCAGAACAGTAAATATTGGCAATGGTCTTTGTTTTCCTAAAAGAGACAGAATGCTGAGATTTAAGAGAAGTATAATAGACTTCAAACAATACTGATTCAATTTTATTTCCCCATTTCTGTCCCTGAGTTTTTCTTTTCCAAGGCTAATGTGTGATATGTCAGATTGGGACAATGGAGGCAGGAAACAGTGTTGTGAAGGAGATAAACTGATAAACAGGATTCTTCTGAAGCAGCAGAAAGGAAGTGAGGAAAGTGGACAGGAGGACAAAGGTGGACAAAATGAGGACAAAGGACCCCAGGACTGCAAAGCATGGTAAGTAGGAAAAAAGTTAAGACTACTGGAAGCATAAGGATAATCTACAATGCAAAAAATTTGTGTGGACAGCACTCAACTTGACCATGATCCTTTTTCAGTGTTTTGCATCTTCCTCTGCTAGGAAATTTCAGTTCTAAATGAGCCATGCAAACTGATTGATACTATTTATGGCAACTGAAAAAAATATTTAAATTGCTTAATTTTATACTTTTCTTCACATTTGCCCTTCCCAATCTGCCACCACCTGAATTCAATATTTAAAATATCCTCCAATAATTTCCTAGAAGTTTGTTATGTTGAAATTTTATTTCTAAATTTATTTTCTATCTTGGACCATTACCCCTCATCACTAAAGATGGTCATCCTCTTGGTATCTTCATGTTGTGAGTTTTTAGGACTGTTGACTCAACTTGGTTTAATGTCCTCTATATGTGCATGAGAGTTCAATTTGGACCTTAAAATGAAATCTACATACTAGAAAAAAAAATTTAAGTCCTTTTTCTTTTCAATTTAAGAATGTCTATATTTGATTCCAATTATCTGTTGATATGACAAAATGAAATCTACAAGTATATGCACAAAGCACAATTATCTCTCATGATTCCTGTCACGTAAAATAGTACTGATACAGATGATTGAGATGTAGTCACAAACAACTAAAATGAACACTGGATTAATCCACACTGGGCCATAATATTTATTCTCCTGGTACAAATTTCCCTTCACAGGTTAGCTCCAAATATTTGAAGATAATCAGTTTATTAGGAAACTAAACATGTACACTTTTGATTAATAGCTATAAGGCTGCTACAAATCTAAGAGGAATTCTAACTGCGCAAGAAAGATGAAATTCATGCATAATAGTATTAACTTTCCAAACAACAATATGAAAATCATATCCTTGTTTTTGTGTTTTTTCATTTCTTTGAGCCAGGATAGACATTGACTTTCTGAAACCAATGAAGAGTAGTGAATAATGTATGAAAAAAATCCCTGTTCATTGTCCAGAGAGTACTGTTTGCTTGCTGCATAGTACATCTACGCAAGACAATATAACAGACCAGTAAACCCAGAAATCTCAAGCTAAAACCTTCTCAAGTGGAAAGGAAAATATTATACTGGACTCTAGAAAGTCTCTGAAACAAACAGTTCAAATCCTTAGAATACTCCTACGCTAGATAAAAACCCCTTAAATTTCAGAAACATCTTTCCTCCTGAGTAAATCTGTGAGAAAACTGGAAAAAACAATTACTATTTAACATTATTCTAAAGAGATTCATTAACTCACATCCACTTCCCCAGTCTTACAGAATATATCTGCAAAGACTGATGAGAAGATATGGAAAACTGAAAAGACTCTTGTCAATCTGCTTTCCCTGTAATTTCTCTATTAATATTTAGGAATTCTGCCCTCTAAGTGGTAGTAATAGAACAAACCATGATTTGAGTTGAGAATGAGAAAGAGGCAGCAGTCAAATGCAAGCACAATGGACGGAAGAATAAGAGTAATGGCATACAGTTATATTTTGTTTTTTTATAAAAACTAAGCATTTTTCTTTACTTGTCAAGCCTAAGCATTACTGAGTAGAAAAGGTCATGTGAAGGTAACATACACAGGATATTAGAGTTTGCCCATAAAATAAACTCAGATTTAATGGAATTCCATTTATAGTGATGTATAATGGAACTTCTATGTCCTTCATCCTCCAAATTTCAAACTTGAGAGATACCTTTAGGTACAATATATTGAAAAGGATTTCATCTAGATTTAATTTCTTTTTGGATACTTGTAAAGTATTCAATAAGCAGTTATCAAGAGCATATACTATACTGAGTTATATGCTAGGTAATACTAAAAATAAATCATAATCCTTTGATAGTGAAATATAGTTATAAGTTTTGTTGTATTTTAACATGTATCATTAATATCTTTAAGAGAGTTGACATTGAGCATAACCTTAAAAGGCTTCCTGGAATAGGTGAAGCACAATATTAAGTTCAAGGTATCAGGCTCATACTTTCACAAATTCAAAAAATACCAATGAATAATGAAAGAACTTGAATCTCAAAAGGGTATGATAGAGCCTTAGATAACCACTTCTCTCATTTTAATGGACACAAAGAAAGGAGTAAGGCTCATAGGACTAATACACAGGAGAGGTGGGTCCAAGGGTTTCAGTAAAACTGAGAGATGGGTAGGGAGGACACTTATTTCCAGGTAAATCTAGCTGCCTTTGGCCATGGGGGCAGCAGACGGAATTCAGCTGGACAGGAAGCAGTGTTTATAATTTTGTACTGTCTTGAGGAAAAATTTCAGTAATATACTACCAAGTCCCTATGAGAGAAATAAGCCTATCATCACTACAACCATTTGGATGATCATTTCCCTTCAATTTTGAAAGCAATTAGGTTTTTAGAAAATTTAAGATACTTATGACAGTCTGAAAAATACCTTGCCATTGAATGCACAGAGTGGCTGCTCATATTAGAATGATATCATGTACCTGACATATAGGGTCCTAAACATTTATTCCTGAACCGAAGGTCTGTAAATAAGCAGGTGGTTGTGGGAGCTTAGCTACCAACATTAGCGGGTCCAGGAATGTTTCACATGGAATTAAAACTACCAAGAGGAATTTACTGCTGCATAATAATTGCTTGTCTTAACTTATCCCATATTCTAATATCTAAAGGAAGCCTGCTAAATTCATATTCTCATAAAAATCAACTGAAATTGACCTTATCTCCTACTAGCTTGCAGAAATCACCAATGAAGAAATCTGCAGCAGAGCTGATTATATTGTGTAGAACAGACAAGCAAAAATGATTGAAATTTCTATAGAGAACATCATCAGTGGTTGCTTAGGACAATTTTGCATATAAATAGGGCATAAATGGTCTGTGTTCAATTTGTTCTCTAGTTGTCAAAGAATAATCAAGGATAGACTACATAGCAATCTTTTGTTTCTGCCCTCCCTAATGCAAACCTAGATCTTATTAATCAACACATGTGTATGTCTGCCCCAAAAGGAAAATTTAATTTCCATACATAAAAAGAAAAAAACAAAAATTGAGTAACTAATACAGATATACATTTCATCATAAGATTCACATGAAGTGATTAAAAAAAAAAGACACTAAGTTAAGTGGCCTTAAAAATTAATAGCATTTTAGAACTCAGGGCATCTGACTCACTCTCACCTGGATCCAAACACACTCTCCTAAAACTGTTTTTGCCAACATCATCAATGAAGTCCTAATATTAATAGCTAAATCTACTGAATCCTTTCCAATTCTTATTTTATTGGCCCTCCCGGCTACATCTGATGCTATTTAGCTACAAAGAGCTATTTAGCTCTTTGAGAAGCTCTATGCCTTTAGCTTCAGCGGTACCACACTACTTCTTTTCTCCCTACTCCTCCATAACCAACCCCTTAATGCCCTCTTTTATGTGCTTTGGTTTCCAAGTTAGTCCCTTTGTGGCACAAATCACCTGAATAACTTCTTTTTAATTGAAGTATAGTTGATTTTTAATGTGTTAGTTTCAGGTGTACAGCAAAGTGATTCAGTTATATATATATATATATATATATATATATATATATATATATATATATATGCATATATCTATTCTTTTTCAGATTCTCTTTTTATTTTGAGTTACTACAAGATCTTGAATTCAGTTCCCTGTGCCATACAGTAGGTCTTTGTTATTTATTTATTTTATATATAGCAATACATCACTTTTAAAATGTACTATTTCTTAGGCCTTGACTCCATAGATTTGGATTTGATTATTTCAGAAAGGAACCAGACACGGGCATTTTTTTAAGAAGTACCTCAAAGTGAGTCCAGTGTTTCACCAGGGCTGAGAACCAGTGCCACAAATCTTTGTTTTCTCCAGAGTTCACTCTTTGCAGGCTGCTCTACTCACTTACCCTAGATTATCTTACCTGCTCTCGTCTTTGTAACTGTCACTGAAATGTTGATCAATACACCAAGACCCTAGTTATTTACCCTCTAGTTATTGCCAAGAGGTAACTGAGCTAACACTACTGAGAACACTGAGTGACTGGCCTAAGGATTGATTATTTGATCCTTTTCGTCTCCTTCCCCACCTTGGCAACACCATTGGCGACCCTTGAAAGTATCTAGTTTACTATCAGGATCTCTTGAAGGGACACAATTTATCTTTTCATTCTCTAACTCCCCTTTTTCCCCTTCAAATCCCAGCATCTAATGATCAAAAGATATTCTTCATTCTTTAATCCCTTAAATCTTCCCTCTTGGCCCTCACTGCTCTATTAGAACTGCTTGGGGAAAGGACAGCTGTTACCTGCTAGCAGACAAACCCACTGGTCTCGTTTCAGTTATCATTCTACTTAACTTTCTGCAGGATGTGACCTTACTATCTCCATTCTGAAATTCTCTCTACCCTCTGTCTTTCAGGCATCACTTGCTGCTTCTCTTCCTCACTTTCTAATTATTTTGTCCCCTTGGTGTCCTTTGCTGATTCCTCTATTTGCCTCCCAAATACTGCAATTCCCAAAGACACTTTACCTCCCACTGGACACACTCTTCTTGGGGGATCCCAAGGTTTCTATAACTATATACATGGAGATGTTCCTCAAATTGGTTAACTTCTGCCTCAACCCCTCCTGCTTTTGTGTGTGTGTGTATGTACAAATAATTAGGTAATCCTCTACTTAAAAACCTCTGTTGGCTCTTTGTTGAAACCAACTTTTCATCATCGCCACTCCTACTTTCCATTCTCCATTGCATTTATTTGCCATCATTCCTCGTGTTTTCCACATAAACTACTGTTCATCCCTCAAAACACAGTTCAAATGCCACTTTTATCATGAAAACTTTCTTCAGTTCTCCAGGCATTTTACTCCTCTTTTAGCACTTTCTACATACTCATACCATAGCATTTATATTACATATACTCTGTTTTCCCCATGAGATGCTGAGTTCTTGAAGGCAAGACATATGCTTTTTCCTTCTCTGCCCTCCAGGGTTCAAGCACTGTTGCCTGACCCCTACTATTTAATCAAGAAATAGTTGGATGAATATTGTTTTTATTTGTTTGCATTATGTCCATTTTGTTACTAGATTTGAATTGCATATTACAATATAATAACTTTACTACAGACAAAATGGGGTTGAGTCAGCTAGTCTAAGATTCTGACACTTAGAAATAGAGACTGAGAAAGCTCATGGGAAAGAACTCATCCTGAAGGAGAAAGAAGTAAACAGCTTAGATAGAATGAATGACCTGCCTGACCTAGTAAAAATAATGCATCAAAACCAAACAGAAAAGCCCAACAAGAACCTGATCATCAAAAAAGGGAGGAGGATACTGAATACTACATGGGTTTGTCTTTGGGCCTTGCTGCATGGGGCCCAATCCTATGGAGATCAAGAGGACTGTAACTTATACCTGAAGGCTGTTTTTCTAAAAATGTCTGTAAGACCTTGAGGCATAAGTAGTACATTATCTTGGTACACTGGTGGAGTGTCAGACTGTACATATCTGGAGTGTCACACTAAAAGAGAGAGGCATTTCTTCCCACTTTGCCACTGACAGCTCTCAAGCTCTGGCTGAAAGGAAGAGGATGCCAGCTGCTGTAGCAAACAGCGGGCAAGGAAATGCAGGGTATTTTAGGTGAAAGAAAAGGAACAGTGGCTACTGTGAGGTAGAGAGGCCTAAAAAAATGGGAGTTTGGTTCTGTTACAAAAATATTTTCCCCTAATATTAAGACTTAGAGTTTGATTTTTCCAGTTGGCTATTGTTGTTTCCTGTCTCCTCTCCGTTCTCAAATAATAAATTATATCTTCTCATTTAGACTTACCTGGATAATTCCATAGACAGAGGAGCCTGGCAGGCTCCAGTCCACGGGGTCGCAAAGAATTGGACATGACTGAGCGACTAACACTTTCACTTTTTCACTTTCATTTGCTGATCCATAAAACTAGGATCATGTGTCTCCTGCATTTCTTCTGTTTTTCCAAATTTAATTTTCATAGTTGCCTTGTGTGTTTCTAAAACTAAATTACATTTATTCTGTTTCCTGGTTTCATGTCTTTGTAATGCTCTTCTTGTATATGTGTGTTTTTAATGTCTAGAACTATATATCAAAATCTAGTCATAGCCAAAATAGCTCAGTTAGATATCTATCTATTGCTGAGAAGCCTGTTTATACTTACAGTGGGCAGAGAAGGAAGAAGTGGAGCTGATTAACAGAGAAGCATGTTCAAATTATCTATAAATATTCAGAAAAAAAAAGATGTGGCATTGTGTATATATTTTAAGTGTGGCTTTTACTCCTGCAAGGTTTTCTTTATGAATTTCTTTTTCCTCCAAAGCATATCTTTGACCTTATACTGACAAAGTTAAGAATACTGATGGACAATTCTTTACAAAGTAGTTTGTAAACATATGGGACTTATTAACCTTAAGTGCTAACAAAGGCTGTAACAGAGTCCAGAAAGATTTAGCCAAATTCATAGATGATAGAAACCAAAATGTTCCTTTCACCCACCAAATATATAGAAAGTGTAGTCTATATTTTAGACAGTAAAGAAACCCACCAGCAATGCAGAAGACCTAGGTTCCATCTCCGGGTCAGAAAGATCCCCTAGAAAAGGGAATGGCTACCCACTCCAGTATCCTTGTCTGGAGAATCCCGTGGACAGAGGAGTCTAGCAGGCTACAGTAAATGTGGTCACAAAGAGTAGGATATGACTGAAGTGACTAACACATATTTTAGGGAATACAAAGGCAAGAGGGTAGGGGATGTGGGGAATTATTCTATGCCCCATGCTACCGAAATACATGGTTCCTATCTCACTATGGCACATATAAGATTGCACTGTTTTTTTTCATTAAAATGTTTATATCTGAAGTACAGTTGATTTACAAAAAAACAAACCAAACAATGCTGTGTTAGTTTCTTGCATCATGCTTGTGTCACATGGATTATATTCATGTTTTCTCAAATGGTCTATCAGCTCCTTGAGGCAAATGTCCTATTTGGTGTTTCATCCTCAGTATCTAACCCAGCACATGATGCCCAGGTGACAGTCAATAAAATTGTTTAATTCTGAATGAATACTATCTACCCCTAGAGCCTCACCATCTACTAAGTCCCTCCATTCTGGCTCCCAGTTCCATTCCAATATTGAAAAGATGCTCTTAAAATGTCACTAGAAAGCTTCCAATGGCAAATCATTGGTCTTGATCTTATTTGATTTCACTGTAGCATATGCCATTGTTGAAAATGCCTACCTTTTTTGCCTTCCTTTGCTTTTAGAACAATAACATTTTGATTGGCCTCCTACCTACCCAAGTAAGTGTTCCTGATTGATCTTCTCTGCTAGTCTTCTACTTTTAGACCCTAAGGAGAGGCATTTTCAAAGTTATGGGTTTGGATTTCTTTTTCTTAATAATCCCTCTAATAATCTCTTCCACTTTCAAAGTATTCAATATAATCAGAAATCTCACTAACTCAACCATCTTGTGATGAAATCTACAATCATATTTCCAAGAAACTTCTGGACATCTTGATCTCAATGCTCTGCTACCACTTGCAGTTTCACTTGCCCCAAACTGAATTTGTCTTTTATCACCACTCCTTTTCCTGATCTCAATCGTTTTCTCTCATAACCAAGTGTCCTCCCAGCTATTCAAAGTCAAAATCCTAGGATTATCCTTGACTCCTGGTTACTTCTCTTTCCCAAAATTATCCCTTTTTGTCTAATGATACGACAGTAGGATCCTAAGTTATCGCCCACATACCTATTGATTAAATATCTCAATATATAGCTTTGATCATATTCTTCCACTGCTAAAAAGCTCAGTATATTCCCATCGCCTAAAGAATGATACACCTTAGTCTCTTATTCAAGCACTCTCTGATAGGGTAACAACCTACTTTTCCAGAATTATCTCCATATTTTTATACTTTATATAACCTATTTTCTTAGTAGCTGTGCTATTTGCCACTCTCCCCAAATGCTCTGTACTTTCTAAACTCTTAATGATATTTCATCTAACTCAAATGCCCACTATCCCCACCTCCAACTCCTACTGCTAAAATCTATACTCACCCTTCAAAACCTTTTTCTCCATGATTTTTTCTGACATATTGATATGGCATGATATTTCCCTCCTCAGAACTCACATAGTATGTTATTAACATCTCTTGTATAATGCCCCATTGTCTGCCTTATCCTGTAGTCTTTCTATCTTTATCATTTCTATAAGACACAAGGGTCTTATAACTAAGGAAATCTTAATTATTTTTGCATGCAAAATCATCATTTTGCATCATTTTAGCATAGTACCTTTCACCAAACAGAGGAAGTTGAATGAATGAATGAATGTTTAGGGGTTCATTTCCTAATTTCTAAGTTTGACACCAGCCCAGCCATAATCTGGATTAATATTCAGCCAGTGAGCACTGGTACAGCCATCAGGCTATTCCTTACCCTTGCATGTTCTGATTGGCTGGGGCCCATGCTATACCAGATAGTAATATTTTCAAAATCACTATAAATGTAATCCTCTCCCTTAAAATAGCGTTTCGTGCCCTAAACTGAAACAGTATACTCAGCTGAATGGGCTGGAGATAATATTTGGGAGCTCTTTCTGAGTAAACTAATAAGAGTTCTTAGGGAGGGGAACATCGGCTCACTGCAAAAGATTTACAATTTAGGTAACTCATCATACCATTTATTAACATTTTGATTCTCTAATGAAAAATACAGACTCTCGCTTCATTTTCTTTACATATGGAATTGAAAACACTGCAATTAGATGCACAACTGTGGGGCTATGTATTGTACACGTTGAAGTTTCCATCTGTAAGCAATGCTAAGGGGTTTGGCAAGCAGAGCAGTACTTCTTTGCTGTCTGTGGTTGACTTTGATTTCAGATTGTTTTGGCTATTTCCTCTGATTTGACTTGACTTGGAGAAAATAGTCTTCTTTATAATTTATTTTTTTCTGCTTTTATCGCACCACGGTGAAGTAGAGGTTTGGGGACAGGAACAAGGATACTGGGGTTGAACAGGGAAAGTATAAAACCATAAAGTCAATGGGATCTTGGGAAGGAACAAAATAAGGTGCCTAGGAAAGTGAAAACAGGGGGCCAGTGGGAAAAGAGGATCTTAGCTAAGAGAGGCAGACACAGGGAGGCAATGTGGAAAAGCCCTCCAGTTCTGTTGCTTTAAGCAAGAGGGAAGCAGACAAGTGAGTTTTTGGCAGACTTGCAAACTCTGTGTCTGCCTTCCCCTCCCTCTCCCTTCAAGCACTTCTACAGATATCCAAGCTGCTCTACCAATCACTGCCACTGTCTGCCTCCTGATTCCTTCTCACCACTGGACATATGCAGTGGCTGCTGCTCCTTGGAATCGCTGCTAGAACTAGCGGGGCTGATATCTTTGATCCTATGTGCTTGTGGAGGCCCTCCAACTACAAAATAAGAGAGGTCTTAATGTAGATTACTCGGAAACAGTACTAAAAAATTATCCAGTTTGTGAATATAGTCATAGTGTTTCGCAGTTGCCAACACAACATTCCCTTAGTACTAAACTCACAGAACCCCCCCTGGAATGATCTCTCTCTCTTGGTACAGTCTTTGTAGAGTCAGTGTGAGGTGTGAGACTAATCAGACAGGGGCCTTAGCAAATGTATTTTTAAAAATAAACAGCCTAGAAAGATGGCAGTTCTTTTATGGCACAGAATAAGGTGCTTTTACTTATCAGCTGCTTAACAGAAAACTGCATTGATAGAAAAATTATGTCAGTTTGCTTTTCACTGACACTAAGTGCTCTGACTGTTCAAGAAAGAGCAGGAGTGGTTTTTATTTTCCTTAAAAGGTGGAAGGGGCCTCTGGAAGCATGGGGGAATATTTTCATTTTACAGGTCAAGATTGAGGACAGATTAGTAGTGCTCCTGACATTCTGCCACGCAGCATTACCTTAAAAAATATGGACATATAGAGAGGTTAACTTTCTTTCCTTCAGTCTTCCACTCTTTTTGTAGGCCATCTGCAATGTCTTCCTCTAGATAAAGTAGTCTTACACTCCAACCAAAACATTCTTCTCTCAACAAAATCTAACTTTCAGGCTAATCTACCCATCAGGATTTACTCAAATGTGAAAAAGATGAAATACAACTTATATTGTCTTCTGCCATGAATTTCACCATTGCCAAAAGCTTTTCTGGATCATTCGTCACTGGGCTTCATTTCTTTCATTATTTTTTTGGGAGTACAGTAGTTTTGAGAGGTGCCAATTTCCATTTTGTCTTTTCATACTGTTCATGGGGTTCTCAAGGCAAGAATACTGAAGTGGTCTGACACTGTCTTCTCAAGGGATATGAGTTTGAGCAAGGTTTGGGTGTTGGTGATGGACAGGGAAGCCTGGCGTGCTATAGTCCATGGGGTCACAGGGAGTCAGACACGACTGAGTGACTGAACTGAACTGAATTTCCATTTTAATGAAATATGATCGTTTCTATTTCAAACACAGAATATTTCTGAATTGTAGGCTATACAAGGCAAATCTTACTAATCTAAATTAAGTAGTTTCCATGTTTACTATTAATTTTCCTTTTTTCACTGACATTTCCATATCACTCTACAGCCCATGAAGAGAACTTCTACAAACAACACATATAATTTCTCCCTCTACTTCAAGAAAGATAGGAATTAAAAACATAAAAATTTCCTTAAAAGAAGTAGATAGCTCAGCCTACTTGGCTTATTCTGCAAGAAGTTCTTATTTATTTCAGACATAGGGTATGGAGACGAAAGATGTACAACTTTCTGGTTCCACTTGAGGGAGGGAGGCTGTTTTGTTTCTTGTATGTTTTTTTCTTTCCCCAAGATAAATTTCATAGTGTGGCTTTGTTACTAATCTAACACACACACAAAGGGGTTCCAACACTTTGAGACTTCAGGGGATCTTGGATCATCAGTGCCTCTCCTCTCTTTAGTAACATGGAGAATGGATCGGGAAGCCAAAATGACCTCTGAAAAGAAGCATTATCTCAGTTTCCTTACCTGTGACATCCTTAAAGCCAATTACTTGGAATGACTTTAATTATAGTTAGGATTTTAAACCATCTTCTAGACACACCACACGCTCATAAAATAACAATTAAAAATATTTAGTATTAAACACAGTGGGAATCCTTGTTTCTAAGCTTATTTTTGCAAAGCCCACTGTTATTTGAAGACACTTTTACAAAGTTAAAACTTGTGATCAGGTAGATATAGAAGCCTGCTGAGACTTCACTTGTGAACTGAGATCAACTGTTTCAAAGAATTTTTCTTTTCATGAGAAAGGTTTTTTCTTTTTTTTAATATTTGGTTCTGAGCATTTACATTCTATAATACCATGTGAGCTAGAAGGACTCTTACCTGGATTCCTTGGAATCCGCTTTCTGCGGTCTCGGAATGCCGCCCCTGATTGCAGGGCTTCTAGAAGATTATCCATCACGCCTGTCTCATCACCCTCTGGAGGAAGGGAGAAATCAGAATTAATCTTGGAGCAATTAAAGTTAAACTACAGGAAAATAAAGGGAAAAACTCCTGTCAGATTTACATAATACCCCTAAATTAAAGACATATATCTGTTTCAACATAATGTATCCTGTCAGTTTCTGGCACCACAGACTACTTTGCTTATTACGCACCATTAAGCAAAATTCATGCCAATCCCACTGTTCTTTCAACTTAAAGACCTTGTCTTTTGTATTATTGATGACACGTTCAGTATGCAAATAAACAGCAGCTGATCAACTACTGTTGCCTTCCTGTTAAGATTCTTATAAGATATTCCTAAGTAAGGAACCACTGACCCGGCTTAATGCAATCAATGCGCAGGGTGTGATTTGATGAAGCAGAGTTACACAAGGTTAAATACTGATTGTATTAATACCTTTAGCATTCAACCGTCATCTGCAATTATCTTAAAAGACACTGTTTGCAAAACACATTTGCATTCAGCTCCTACCTAATCCATATCCTTTACCCATTTTGAAATGCTGACATTGTAGAAGGCAAAGGTGACTACATCATCTAAAAGGCCACGTTTTACACTTGGGAGACATTAGCCAGAGTCTCATCACCCCTTTTAGAATGCTGCTGTGCTTCTAAGTTTTTCCTATGAGTGGAATAGTCAAAAGATGTTCATGGAAGTTCCCAATGGAAATGTATATAAAACATTTCACCCTACTCTTATCTTTAACAATTCTGGCCATCAATAACACTTTTAAGATTTGTTAGAGCAAGAGTCCATTGCAAGAAACTCTCTAAGACACTGTGGATAACCGATAGTAAGTTGAGGAGCCTTTTATCAACAGACCTCATTGATGAAAAGGACCCTCACCAGGTAGTTAATTTGAGTGGTAGCTAATGTGTGGGTCAAGGGTAGAAGATATTTGCAAGCAGGAGGGTTAAGAGAAGAAAAGAGTGGGAGTGAGGGAGAAGAAATTGTTTCTGATGTTATTCCTAAATTTAATTTAAATCCTATTTTGCTTAAATGACTGACTGTGGGATGTAAGATAATAGGAAAAAATATTCTCTTATGGGGCAAGAACAAGCTACAATCTTTTTTTATTATGTTCTTCATTTGACTTGAGATTTCCTCAATGTTACAATCATTTTTTTAAAATTTTTAAAATCAATCTCTAGGACAGGACATTTAGTGAAAAAATAGAAGGAAACACAGAGGTTTTCATGTATAATATTTGATGAAAATAGGAAAAATAAAGGGAAAGTAGAACTCCAGCTACTAAACAGGGAAAGAGGATGTTCACTTTTAGGAATATTAAGGCTGCATACACATCTGAACTATCACCTGCTCTTTACAATAGCAATAAAAGAGGAAATGCAGTCTGGCATGGCTGGAATGTATTGGGGAGAATTAAATTTTATCTGGTAGGCACTTGACATTGGTTATATCTTTTTTTGGCTGCATCACACAGCTTGTGGGATCTTAGTTTCTTGACCAGGGATCGAACCTGGACCTACAGCAGTGACAGTGCTTAACCACTGGACAGCCAGGGAAGTCCCACTTTGGTGATATGATCCTCCCAACAAAATAGTGAAGCAAATAATATCTTTGTTTTTCAGCTAGGTATACTAAAACTTAGAGAGTTTAAGCATTTTGCTCCAGATCACACAGCTGGCATGTGAAGGGGCCCTGGTATGAACCCCGATCAATTGTTGCATGATAGCTAGAAGATCAAATGGACTAGGCCTGTGATGGCCACATGACAAAACATCATAATGCTGTTGTTAAAGGGAGCCAACAGGCCCAAGACGGAGTCACCTGTAAAAAGGCTCACATCACCAAATGGAGACTTAATCGAACTGCAGTTTCAGCCTCTCCTAGGAATATAATCTTAATGACTCAGTCTGAAATTTCTTGGTCAACACTAGAAAGGAAATCTACCTGATAAACCTCCCACTGTCCAACAGAGGAAGGTGACCTTGTCTGAACCATCCACTCTTTGCTAGAATAACTTCCTTGTCTTGCTTCCTTCTGGCTATAAAAGTCTTCCCTTTTGTACAACTCTTTAGAGCTCTCTTCTGTTTACCAGATGAGATGTCATCCAATTTATGATTCATTTAATAAAACCAATTAGGTCTTTAAAATTTATTCAGTTGAGTTTTGTTTTTTAACGCTATGATATGGGTTTGAGCATTATCCTATAGGTCAGCACTAACAGATATATAATACAAACCATAAATGTGAGCCACATAAATAATTTTAAGTTTTCTGGTAGCCATATTTAAAAACATAAAAAGAAACCGGTGAAATGAATCTTAATATATTAATATTTATCTCAATATATACAAAAATTATATATATTTTACATTCCTTTTATCAGACCAAGTCTCATAAATCTAATGCAATTTAATTTCAGCATCTTTCATTTCAGATTAGCTACATTTCAAGTGCTCAATAGCTATATGTGGCTCATGGTTACTGTATTGGGCAGTACAGCCATAAGCAATATAGGAAGTGACTTGATATGATTTATACTTTAGAAAGACATGTCAGACAGCACTGTGGAGGATAACTCTGGGGACAGCATGACAGAAGGTAGGGAGATGTTTAGGAGTGTACTGGTAATTCTCTCAGTAAGAGATAAAGGACTGAATTCAAGGGTTAACAGAGTGAATAGAGGGGAGGGATATTTTAAAGGTATTAATACAGTCAATAGGACCTGGCTGGAAGGGTGATATCAAGGGAGAGAAAAAGAGTCTAGAAGACAAAGGATAAACAGGTTTGAAAAAAAAAAAAGCTTTTTGAGGAATATCTAAGTAGAGAAACCCAGTAAGAAGTTGGAAATATGAATCTGGAGCCCAGGAGTGAAGTCTAGACTGGTGCTAAAAATGAGAGTGTCATTGGAAGATGGGTGAGATGGCCCTGAGATAATGTATGAGAAGAAGGGGCATAGAATATATTTCCTGAGGATCTCAATTTTTAAAAGGCAGGCAGGGGAAAAGAAGACATGGAAGGAGTTTTTAGATACAGAAGTATAACCAGAAGAGAACCAAAGTACAACTAAAGGTCATGTATCCTTATAAAAACAGTCATGATGAAGGCTATGTAAAAAGATGAATACATGTATATGAGTAAAGAGAACAGAATACCAAACACTATGTATTTATCATTTAACATAAATGATGGGGCAAACATGAAAAAAGTCTAACATAACGATATTATGGAGAGCATGTCATTAAATAAATCCCTGTGCTTGATTTAGTGGTTGCCACCTGACAACACTTAACAGAATGTTATGTAAGATCACCATTTCTCACCCTTCCCCCCCATTTTTGTTCCCTCCTCCTCTAAAGGAGCCTTTTTAGATATCTTTTTCCTAATCCCCCTATATTAAAATTTAGTATCACAGATATAACTACAATATCTGTTTATGTACTATGGCCCTTTGGAAGGTCACAGACCATTGTAATATCTAAGATTTTTCTTCTCCCACCTCTCCAATAACCAATATTGATTCCCTTGGGGGTGATATAGCTCCTGCTGAGAAGGCATATGCTAGATGAGTCTGTTAGGAAAAAAAAAAAAGAAGAAAAAGAAGCCAGGTCTTGGTAAACCTCAGTAATGCTTTTAAGGAAAGAAATAGAAGTTTCAAACCACTAGTCCATCATTACGTTTTTGTTTGCTTCATGATAACTTTAAAAGGAACTGAGAGATTTTCATGAAATGTTCAAGCCTAAGGAGTAAAGGTTTTATAAATATATTATAGACTCATATTTCAGTTAGTTTTCCTCAAACAAAGTGAAAGTCAACATTATCATTTGAAAGTTACCCTTCATTTTAAATGAATTTCAGCAAAATTTGGTCTGTGATCAAATTGTGTGAGGTTGACAGTTCACTTAGATTTTCCAAGTTCACAGGCCCACTCATTCTTTTTTTTTAAAAAATTATTTATTTATTTATTTATTTTCTTTACCTTATTGTGTTGATTTTGCCATACATTGACATGAACCCACCATGGGTATACATGTGTTCCCCTTACTTAGATGGGGTTAGCAGTGAGTAGCTGTTTTGATTTTTAAAATTTTTTTGGTTTATGAGATTAAACTCAGGGGGAAAAACCTTTTAAGTATTTTATTTATCATTAAAAAGAAAAATAGCCTTATTGAATTACATAGAAAAATGTGTTTTCTTACAAATTACAATACCTATTTTACTGAGTGAAAGAATATCAAGGAGAAATTTGGTAATGCCTTTTAGCCACTAAAATGGTAATATACAGGCATGTCTGAGAAATCACAATTCAGAGGTGAATTTCTAATCTTTCATCCTGAAATTAGGGCACAGACAGTGTTAAGGAGCCAGGAGAGCTGCATGCAATCCAGTGTGCTCTGTGTGAACTACTTATCTTTGGGTAAAATAAAAGCATGGGTTGTATCTTCTATATCATGTTTCTTACAGTGTCGGCCATTCTGTAGATGCTGAATGCCCGCCGATTTCAATTTTCAGCATCACTACCTACTCATGTGTGTGGACTCAATTTCCCTGGAAGAGTCTGAAGATACCACAGATTAAAATCAGTCCTAGGTCAAGTAATGAACTCTGCTACAGCTTTAGGTAAGACTGTCTGCCAACGGCTAGCGCAAACTTATTCAGAGGAAGTGCCCTATGAACTCACACTTGTGCACATTTTATGGGCACAGGCATTGATGACTATTGTTCTGGACGATCATTTCAAGGATGTTTTTACAGTCAACAGCCTTGAAGATACAATGTCTTCCTCCAGAGCAAAGGGTAGGCTTACTTTGAAGACATGTTATATCTCCCTCTAGGGCAGATGTCAGACAAGTTTGTGCTTTCAACCCACTATACAAGATTTGGGTTCTCTTAAGTATGGGTTCCTCAGATGTGACACAAACGCACTATGTGCCTAGCACCCACCTGGGCCCACCTTGGCATCACCCTGTGGGAGCTGGAGGGCAAGGGAAAGCAATTTGAACATGAAGCTCACACTGCTCTCTGTGCTGTGAACAATAGACTTCTTTATCTCTGACCCAAGAATCTGCCAGCTCCCCTGAAACTTTGGCAGCTGACTTGTTAGCATGCAAGTAGAGTAAAATCTCTGATCTTTTACAATTTTTGAAAATACTTTTGTGCTCACATTCTTTTTATCAAACATTATTAATTAGACTACCTATCCCTTATTTCTCCAGGAACCAAAATACCTAGTGCTTTGGACTTTTCTATTAACTAAGACCCAAGTCTAGTTCATTATTTCTCAAAAGTGACTAAAGTGAAGTCACTACTATAAAAATCACTTCCTAAGAGCCTAACAGTTTGCAAATAAAATGGCTTCTATATTCACCACTATTACCTCCTTGAATTCTCAATTATATAATTAAGGCTTTCTGGAAAAGCTGAGTAGACTGAAGTTGAAGGAGTTGCCATCAACCAACAAAAATGAACCGAAAATCAATAAGGTGACCCCAAAGAAGCAAAAGGCTTATTAATGAGGGTAGGACCCTACTGTGAAATAATACTTAGGTAGATTAAATAATTAAAAAAATAAAACTATGTTCTCCGTGGACTCAAAGAGTTGAGGAAGAGTGATGGATGAATAAAGGCTTAGGTTAAGCCTCTGAAAAAATTATACTTAAAAGGTTGAACATGATCAGTTTAAAGAGACTAAAATCCAGATCTTTAAAAATTTTTTTAATTTATTTAACCATAAGTTTGCTTTCTATGTCTGTGTGTCTATTTTTGTTTTGTAGATAAGTTCATTTGTATCATTTTTTATAGAATCCACATATAAGTGGTATTATTTATCTTTCTCTGTCTGGCTTACTTCACTTAGTATAATAACCTCTAGGTCTATCCATGTTGCTGCAAGTGGCATTATTTCATTCTTTTTTTATAACTGATTAATATTCCATCATGCACACACACACACCCCCCTCACATCTTCCTTACCCATTCATCCATCAATGGACATTTAGATTGCTTCCATGTCTTGGCTAATGTAAACACTGCTGCTATGGACATTGGGGTACATATGTCTTTTTGTGTTATACTTTTATCAGGGTATATACCCAGTAGTGGGATTGCTGGGTTATATGGTAGGTCTATGTTTGTTTTTTTAAGAAACCTCCATATGGTTCTCCAATTTATATTCTCACCAGCAGGGTAAGAAAGTTTCATTTTCTCCATTCCCTTTCCAGCATTTATTATTTGGAGGCACCTTAATGATAGCCATTCTGACCAGTATGAAGTGGAACCTCATTGCAGTTTTGTAAAATCTAGATATATTAACTCCCCATGTACACACACATGGTTACTTGTTTCCTCTCTCTGAATGCATGTGTGTCTGTATATAAACTTACATATGTTGTAATGCACAGATTTTGCATACAGTTTGATGAATTTTGACAAGTGTTTATACCCATTGTAACCACCAGAGTTAAGACTCTGAATGTTTCCATCACCCCCAGAAAGTTCCCTCTTGCCTCCACCACTCAGAGGCAACCTTTATTAGTTTTGCCTGTTCGTATCATATAATGTTAAAAGGATAAAATGTGTTGAGGTACTTTTGAATCAATGTAGGTACCTGAAAGAAAAAATACACGGAGTACATAATAAACCATGAGGCGAACAACATCAGAGCAATATTCTAAAGGGCCTCAGGTGTCAAAGTAAGAAGTCTAAATGTGATGAGAGGGCTTCTAAAGAGCAACTGGTAGATCTTCAGGAAGGTGATGACAAAGGTGACATTCAAGACTGGCCTCACAGTATTATGCAAAATAGGCCAGAGTGGGCGAGAAATTCTACAAAGAATACAATTGAATTTGTAGTGACAAGCATTATTCTGCATATAACCCTGAGCAAAGCAGTATGCTCAATTTTGGTATTATTGGTAAAAGACTGAATAGAACAGTAAAACTGGTTTTGTGAGCAAGGTCATAAGCAGTGGCAAATGGAGGCTGACAGCATAAGAAGGCAGTGATAAGTGGAGGGCAGGAAAAATCAGTGTTAGCTTCAATCTTTTTCACACCATCTATTATAGGCCAGATTAAGACCCTGCTGTAAGATGTATGGATTTGTAGATGACACAAAATTAGAAGACTGCTCACTTATCAAAAAAGAGGGAAACAAAATTTCTTCTCTGGGATCTGAAAAAAATGAAGGCCTGGGGCTGACAAATAGCTCTTACAATGCAACAAAATAGGAAGTAAGACATGACAAAAACCTGAACAACTTGTATGGCAGTCCACAAGCATCTAGAAAGCCTCTGTCTGATGGGAGGTTTTTGTTAGTTTGCAGTTTAATTGGAAGTGAGTGAAGAATGGAGATAATGTTGACTTGGAAAACTAACAGATGGTAACTAAGATAATAGTCTCTGAAGTTATTTAGGGCCATGAAAACTGTTTAAGAAAATCAAGATATTATTCCATAGAGATTAAAAGAGGGCATAAATAGAATGTATAAAGTTCTGAGGGAAATAATGATGGCAGATGTTCTGTATAAAGAAGAAAACTTTCAAGAGGGAAAAGAGGACACAGGAGCTTAGAAGAAATTACTAGAAACTACAGGATGAGCTAGGGGCAGAGTAGTAATTACATTATGCAGCAGTTGAAGATTTGTAAAACAAAACAGAAAAACATCCTCCCAGGTTGAGGCTTTGCACAGTGGTACGTACCAAAAAGCAAAATTAATCTCAGAGCAGTTAAAGTTAAAACTATAGGGGAAAATGTTGGTTAGAGAGTTCATTCATTCTGTTATTTCATCTCTTTGCCCAAACAGGTAATGAATAGTTTCTTATAGTGAAGAAGATTATCAGATTCAGATATTTCATAGTGAATACTGCTCTTCCTTACCAATTTTAATTGAAGGTGGTAGGTACATTGTGTCATGGAATAAATATTATTTTTTGGGGGGTTACAAGCTAAATGGATACTCCATTCCAAAGTGATGAGCAGTAAAAAATAAAAGGATTTCTCCCCAAATATCTACGTGGCAGGTGCTACCTTAAAGTTTGTCACACTAACTAAATTGGTGAGTTCAATTTCCCTAATATATTTGCAACTTAAAAAGTTGCCAGTTAACACACTTGAATGGATTTCTACTGGTAGTTTCAGTGAAGGATCTTTTATGGCCAGAGGCACCTTTTGGGCAAGCTGCCCGAGGTAAGACAGCTTGATAGTAAGTAGTAGTTAAAAAGTAATATTTATGTGTCTTCATTTTTTTCCCCAGTTACCTACATGCTAGAAGACTGTGAGAAAAAAATTGCACATTCTATAAATAAGCAAATACCCAATAAACCTTAATGTTAATGCTTACCAGAAAACCACTGCTGATGCCTCTGGTAAAATATCTCACATTTGATTTTTTAAATAATTAATATTTCAAAGAGACCTTTGAAATACTCTGTGTGTCTTATCAGAATCAATCATTTACTAAGGGTATGGAACATTTGTGAAAGGAGAACTAAGCGAAAACAAACTTGGAAAAAGAATAAATTTAACTCCATTCAAAATATCCAGCAAAGTAAATCTCAGTTATTTTCTAAAAAGATAATAACAAACATGTTTTTGGATATAGGCAGAGTAATAACATCTGTTATTTATCGAGAGTTTACAATATGTCAGGGCCTGTTCTAAGGGATGTACACTGGATCTCTATACCAACCTATTTTTCAGGTAATAAAACTGAGGCATATTTAGGTAAGTAAGTCGCTCAAGGCAGCAAAGTTGGGAGGTGATAGAACCAGCCTCATACCCATGGAAGCGTGTCTCTAGAGCAGGAGTTGGCAAATTATAGTCTCAGTGGGCAAACTGCCTACCACTTGTGTTTGTACAGTCCACATCATAATGGTTCTCACACATTAAATGTTTTTTAATTGAAAAAGAATAATCTTTCATGCTACATGAAAATTCCCTAAAATTAAAATTTCAGTCCATAAATTTTATTGGAACATAGCCATGCCATTTCATGATGTATTGGTCCATGGCTGATTTCAAGCTGTAACAGCAGACATGAGTAGCTGTGACAGAGATTTTTTTGGTCTTCGAGGTCCAAAATATTTATGATCTGGCCCTTTACACAATAAGTTTGCTGACCCCTGCTCTAGAGCACACGCTGTCAACATCAGTGTCATGCTCCACGCAGACACCTGTGGAACTCGCAATCTCTGAGTTGCTGAAGGAGCTTGGCAAACAGGGCTCATTTATGGGCAGAAGATGGGAAAGAATACCAGAAGTTAATGTCTGCCTATTTGAAACTTAGATGCCTCTACTCAGAAGTAAAAAGCCAAGAATGACACAGAATCATTCATGAAGCAACAATTATACATATACTTCTATGTGAATTTACATTTAAGAGACCTTGAAAGAGTAGAGAGTTGTTTTTTTTTTTCCAAAGGCAATGAAACACCTGTTTTCCAAGCTTTTTTGTTTTTGGTTTTATTTTTAAAAATTAATGTATTTTAATTGGAGGCTAATTACTTTACATTATTGTGTTTTTTGCCATACATTGACATGAATCAGCCATGGGTATACCTGTGTCTCCCCATCCTGAACCCCGCCTCCCACCTCCTTCCCAATCCCATCCCTCTGGGTTGCCCAGAGCACCGGCTTTGAGTGCCCTGCATCATGCATCGAACTTGCTCTTGATTTTCTATCCAAGAACCAGCCTGTGACTGATATGGAGTAAATTCAGCTCCGTTATAGAAGACATAGCTCCTTCCCTACTGGACTGTCATATCAGAACACAATACTGCACAATAAACTTAGCCATCTTCATGAGAGATACAAACACAACCCTAGTGGTGGAGAGGAGAAAAGGGATAGTTTGAACTTCCAGAGCACCATCATGAGGTCACATGTATACTTGTATCTTCCTTGGTTCCTAGCACAAGCACCAGGTAAGGGAAGGATGGAAGTAATTTTCAAGAATGGCCCTTCCGTTAGGTAGTCTTAACAAAAGTCACACATCACAGCAACAACGGCAGCCCACCACCAGGTATAAAAATGTACATGAGGGAACTGGTACTCTATGTTGCTGATGGTTGGAATACAGGAAACAAGTTGACAATTCACTCATTGTTAGACCAACTTTTGAATTATTTTCTCTGCTTACCAGATTCTAGAGTAGGTTAACTCTCCTGCCAGAAACATAATGACAACTTCACCTCACTTTTGCACAGGCACTTAGATTGGTTATCTACTTAACTGTTGGTTATCTATTTTTAAAGTGCAAGGAGTCTTGTGTGTGTGTGTGTGTGTGTGTGTGTGTGTGTTTCTGATCATGTTATTTTTTTGAATGTACAGAGTAAAGATTGCTGTAAACTGATTTGTTCTTCTTAAAACTACCACTTTCAAATTGAGGAGCATATATCTTGTTTTAACATGATGATATTATATACTTCTGTTTCTTTCAAAAAGTAAAAAGTAGTTTGAAAAAAAACATGTATAATCAACTAGTTTATTGAACAGTATTAACTCGGTAAAGACATAAATATAAAATTGTTTTTCGTTTTCTTCACCATTGTTCCTAGACATACAACATCAGGTTTCCCTTTCATGCCCCTTAACGATATCTTAGGAAAGTTCTGTAATTTTCTGGTTGTAATTGAAATACTAATCTTATGTTTGTTTCAAGGCATTTCCTTCCTCCATTGTTGGTTAGTCTTTTGGACCCAGTGCCTGAAGGCAAGAATGGGTGGCATAATCTGTTTGCCCTCTTACTCCCCCAGCCTCTCTCATGGAAGAATTTGACCCCCAGTGGGCTGGGGCAGGGAGGAAGAAAAAGGAAAAGAGGAAACGTTATAATTTTCTTAAAAATTTTTTTTGATGTGAACCATTTTTTTAAAGCCTTTACTGAATTTGTTAAAATATTGTTACTGTTTTTTTGTTTTTTTCTGGCCATGAAGCATGTGGGATCTTAGCCCCCAGAACAGGGATTGAACCCACAACCCCTGCATTGGAAGGCAAAGTTTTAACCACTAGACCACCAGGGAAGTCCCTGTTATAATTCTCTTGATGAATCTGTTAGACGGGTTACAAGAGACAAAGGTAGAAATTTAGTGTAAGCATGTATGCAGAAATAGTAGGAATAGGAAACAGGCTTCAGCAGCTACATAGTCAGGTAAGACTCTCAAAGAAACAAAATACCACATGATTCAGCAGTGCTGATTCTGGTCATGTATCAGGAGAAAATCATAATTCAAAAAGATAATACATGCACCCCTACATTCACAGCAGCACTGTTCCCAACAGCCAAGACATGGAAACAATGTAAATGCTCATCAACATACAAATGGATAATGAAGATGTGGTACATGTATACAATGGAATACTACTCAGCAATAAAAGAAACAAAATAATGCCATTTGCGGCAACATGGATGGACCTAGAAAATATCATACTAAGTGAAGTAAGTCAGAAAGAAAAAAACAAAACATTGATATCACTTATATGTGAAATCTAAAATACGACACAAATGAACTCTACTACAAAACAGAGACAGACATAGAGAACAGACTTGTAGTTGCCAAGGGGGAGAGGGATGTGATAGGGATAGATTGGGAGTTTGGGATTAGCAGATGCAAACTATTACATATATAATGGATAAACAACAAGATCCTATGGTATAGCACAGGGAAATATATTCAATATCTTGTGATGAACAAAATGGAAAAAATATTAATATATATATATATATATACACACACACACACACACACACACACACACACACGTATGAATGAGTCACTTGGCTGTCACAAGGGGCTTCCCTTGTGGCTCAGCTGATAAGAATCTGCCTGCAATGCGGGAGACCTGGGTTCAATCACTGGGTTGGGAAGATCCCCTGGAGAAGGGAAAGGCTACCCACTCCAGTATTCTGGTATGGAGAATTCCATGGACTGTAAAGTCCATGGGGTCACAAAGAGTCGGGCATGACTGAGTGACTTTCACTTTTCACTTGCTGTACAGCAGAAATTAACACAACATTTAAGTCAACTATACTTCAATAAGTTAAAAAAAAAGATACATGGATACATGTATGTATGTATGGCTGGGTTGCTTTGCTTTGCAAGTGAAACTATCACAACATTGTTAATTGGCTATACTCCAATATAAAATTAAAAGTTTAAATAATAATAAAAAAAGACACACCTTTGACTGTAATCCTCCAGCTACAACAACGGCCCTAGTCATCCATTAATGTCATTATTTCAGTACTTTGAAGTTCATTCTCACCTACCATGTGAGCCTACTCTTATTATTTGTTTTTATTTCCTCTTCTATCATTTTCAAACTATTTCTCCATTTTTGGGTCTTTGAGTCCAAACTCCCCAAGAAAAAGAAGCAAATTGATTGAACCAAGATAGAACAGCCTTTGGGAAAGAGTGTTCATGACAGGCTATTTCTTATGAAATAGACAAGGCTACAGAAAACTATCCTTGGGTCAAGAATCAATCTCTTGCCCATTTTGAAAGTAGGGGACGACTGCATGACACAAAGCATGGTCAACATTAAGAAGCTTCTGATTACAACTCGCCTCAGAAAAGGAGCTAAAGGTATGCACTTCTGATATGCATTATCATAACTCAATAGTGTGATTTACATGGATGTTTCAAAATGGGAATGGGAAGGATTTACCTTTAAGCCTTGATCTAAATCCCTTAATAATTCCTTAAGAGGAATTCAATAATCTGCTCCAGAAGAGAGCCAGTATGACTCTGAGAATGGCTGGATTCTTTCTCAATCAACTAGAATGGATTTATACTTCTAGCAATCTCACTCCTGTCTCCTGATGGAATTGAAACAAGTTGCTGAAAAATAATTATTTAGAAAGCAGAACTGTCACAGGACAGTTCATGGTCTTTCATGGACTTTGGGAAGTGATCTCAGTTTCAAAGCTTCTAGTTCTCTTCTGTGATGGAGACAACTTAAGTTACAACCTCACTATTTACTTGCATTCCCATTTCAAGGACAAACCATCAGTGATTCCCAAACAATATTATTTATAAAATGTCCTATCATCTCAGACTTCATGTGTTTCAGATGGATGGAATTACTCAAAGATTTCCCCATCTAACCACAGCCCTAATGACAACTTACCTCAATTTTCTCTCTTTCTCCCCCTTTTTTTTTTTAAATTATTCCCAGGCTTAGAACCTTTGAATGATCTTTAGTATTTTTTTCTTCATCTCCAAAGTCAAATAGTGACTAACCTATAGCACATTGTCACTGGCAATACAGAGTCTCCTCCTCAAGTCTAACACATATCCCTTAACCTGGATAATCTACATGAATCAACTTGCTGAATTTTGTTTCTAGTCTCTCCTACAACTAAACTATAGCTTTAATCACATTATCTTTTTTTCTAAGATTCAAGGCTCATCTGTTCCAATCCAAACTCCAATGGTCTCACTGATTATTTCCAGATTTTTCTTTGGCTCCTCCAATCATACAAGCTAAGCTACCTCTCCTTAATATTTTCTACAAATCCTAAGGTCTTCCCTCATGTTCCTAAATTAAGAAGTAAGATTATTATCGATTCTAAAGAAAAAAGCAAATAACAACAAAAGACAGATATTTTATACTTTTGAGTTAAATGGATATAACTTTTAGAATGAATATATTTTAGCTCACCAGATGATCTACTCAAAGGGTCAAAGTCCTAGAGTGAGTGCTTTGGAAACATAAAAGGCCTAAATTCAGGCAATTTATACAAAATACATATTAACAATACCCTGCTCTATTAAATAATTAAAATTTAGATAGACCTTAATTATATGCTTTACTAAATAAAAGGAAGTTGGTCTCCAATAGAAAAAAATAATTTCAAAATAAATAAATAAATAACTCCCTAAGGCAGATACTCACAGTAAATTTAACATGCTGCTACTACCATTTAATTGAATTCAACTATTAAATTAAAAAAGAAGACATATGCAAAATAATAAGGCAATTGTATATTAGGTGGTATTGCCTTTTGGTGTTTCAGACAGTCAAGGGAACAGTGATTAACCTCTTCATTACTTTATAATGTTCATCAGGGAAAAAATAGCTCTTCCAAGTTCAAATTTTCTATAATTGAAACCCACAGAGCTCCTAAGAACACAGGGCAATAAAACATAGGGTGCTTCATTAGAGGAAGTCTATAATTACAGATTACTGAGTAAATAATATGGATGCCATTGAATTACATGGGAGTCGATCAGTTAACAGAAAATGGTATAAAATTACAAAATTAGGCACCAATACCTCAGAGATATAATTATGTCAATTTCTGAACATCATGTAGTTCTTTTAAAATAAAATCATAGACGATAATTATGCTTAAATAACCCACTGAAAGCTGGCAAAAACAGAAAATACTGGCATTTAAAGATTGTCGTTCCTTAGAGCTTAACTTCATGAGTGCTTTATTTTGATGTGTCTACTTGACCTCTGAACTTCTTTGATTTTCACTTTTACATTAAAAAAAACTTCCATGGCTTATCTCATATACTATTTTATGAAGTAACTGTATCACTATCTAGCTACTGTTGTGTAACTACTGTTTGTGAATACTGTTATATTTTTATTAAAATGGACAGCGCTGTCTTCAGAGCCAGACTTGCAAATATGCACCTAATTTCTTACTTGGGATAAAGTAGAAAAGATTTACAACTTCAAATTTGTTTCAACCATGTCTCTTCTTAGGAGAGCAGGCTCCAAAGAGGAAAGCAGGGAGCACTTAAACACAGTATGCTTCACTCATAGCCCCAGTAGATTTCTTATTTAGCTTTTAATTCATTCTTTCAAGCTATCAACATGTGACTACTAGGCACTTACTCAGTGGACAGCACTCTACAAAACAGGGAATTATAAGGTATTCTTTTATGAAACATTTCCACAAATAGATCAATTATGTATTTCTTCCACAATGTAGTCTTATTTGGAAATTGAGAGAATTTTTGGTTAATAAAGAGTCTTGTTTATCAAACTGAATACCAATGAAATACTTTAAAAATCACTAGTTGTTTAACATATATCTGGAGAACAGAAAGAAAAATACTGCAGATTTTGGGCTCTTAGAAACATAATTTAATACAACACTCTAATTTTTACATTATAATTTGGGCATGGCTCAAGTGTCTGCATAAGCCAAGATTCTACCATTTAGAAAAGCAAGTTATTTTTGTATAGTTTGTGTACTGATAAATTACCTCAGATAAATATGTTATGAAGGGAGAAACTGCTGATTTTATTTTATTTTATTTACTGTTAGTTCTTTTTTAATTTTTTTTAATTTTTAATTTTATTTTTTTCTTTACATTATTGCGTTGGTTTTGCCATACACTGACATGAGTCTGCCATGGGTATACATGTGTTCCCCTTCCAGAAACCCCTCTCCAATCTCCCTCCTGATTCCATCCCTCTGGGTCATCCCGGTGCACCAGCCCTGAGCACCTTGTATCAAGCATCAAACCTGGGCTGGCGATTCGTTTCACATATGATAATTTACATCTTTCAATGCTGTTCTCCCGTGTCATCCTACCCTTGCCCTCTTCTCCCATAGAGTCCAAAAGACTGTTCTATACATCTGTGTCTCTTTTGCTGTCTTGCATATAGGTGAAGGATATTAAAAAGATTGTTTATTTTCCTTGTCCACTAAACAGTAATAATTTTAATGCTGCTAATCTTTTCCTTCTTTTGGATAATTAAAAAAAGAAAAGAAATTAAAACCAAATATGTGTTACTCTTCAAAAATGAGGTTAAAAAGTGGTATCTTCCAAAAGGATAGAGAGTGAGGAAGTCACTAAATACTCCTTGGCAAAGATATAGGACCAGGTAATATTCTGTTCTTTTTATGATTTGCTCACCTAAACTCATCAGTGAAATCTTTTCGTACTATCTGGTTTTACTTGACTGTTTATTTCCTATTTACATATTTATTTCCTATATCAAGAGGGGGAAATTGCAGTCCACAAAGAAATGATAAGGACAATTTTTCACTTAGCACTTCCATGGCAGTTGGTGATTTTTAGTATAAGGGAAATTTATCCTCACCCTTTAGAAGGAATCCACAACTTATGCTCTGATAACATGTGGAATCCTAGGTGTTAGAGAACACTTGGATTTTCCACTTCAGGAAAAAGGAAGGAAAAAAAGGTTCCATGATTTCTTTAAAGCAATTACCTGCCTTGTGAGGCTTTAAAAATACCATTATATTTGTTCTGCTAACTAAGCGTTCACATTAGCACTGTCTTGAAAAAAGAAGTATACTCAGAGAATCTACTGAGTGCTAAAATCTTATTTCTCTCCAGACTAGAAGAAGCTATCGTAAGGTTCATCCTTAATTGGGGAGTAAAGTGAGGAAAAGGTCACTTCCACCTCAGAGTCAAATCAAGAGAAGACAACATGTATTGGATGGACTAATCATGCTCATGTAAGAGGTGATGTGGAAATAGGTGGTTAAGGAAACCTTGGCAACACCCAGCTCCATTCAAGAAAGGGCAATGTCTCTTAATCTCATTAGAATGACCAGGGCATATTCATTTACAGCAAGAATAAAGAAGAGGACAAATTAACCAACCACACTACATTTTCTCTGAAGACATACTCTGCAAACAGAGAGACTGTATTCACTGAAATCAGGCTACTGATTAGGTGACTTCATTAAGACCTATTTCCCAGGGGGGCCCAGGTTTCCTATTTGAAATCTCTCTTTTGAGGCCAAAAAAATCTGCTTGAAATTTCTCTTACATGTCAAACTTAACCAGTAAATGATCACAAAGACACAGTTTGGGTTTCATATACAACAGAAAGTAGTTAAGGAATAGAAGAATATTACCTTTCTGTTTGGGGAATGATGTGTTTTTTACTAGATTGAAGCCTGTGAGCTTGCCATGTTTATAGCCCCAAAGGTAGTCAAAGAGCAACAGTTTCATATGACTCAAACTAATATTTAGGGATATAATAAAGTCATCTGAACTATTACCAGCTCTCTGAAAAAATATCTAAAAACAAAGATGGAAGGCTATATTACAATGCTATGACAATGATAATATGTATGTTAAAATATTTTCTAAAATGCAGAACTTGAAAAGCACAGTCTTTCTAATAGTCCCTATTTTTCATAACTCCAACCTCCACATTCTAACTCTATGTTTTGAATCATCAATACAAATTCAAAACAAGCCTGTGCTCCACACGTAGCTGGCATGTCCTCTGGTCTATTATTGTTCATGATGGTGAGGTCAATTATTTGCATTTCTTTCCCTAAAGCTTAGGAATGGTTTTGCAAGATCTCCCAGAACTCTGTCCCTTGCCCCTACTCCAGCATAGGGATGCAATGCAGCTTATCTCGTCAGTTTAATGAAACATCTTTGAGGTATGATTTCACTGGGGAGAGATTTAGAAATCAAAGCTTAAGTAGGGCTGTGAAAGTAAGTTATACAGTACTGAGCAAAACACAATCTTGAGAACTCATTTTTCCCTCAGCAAGCATTAATGAATGTCAAGCCTTTATAGATTAGTTAATATACTTAGAGATAGATAAAGCATGTTTGTTTTGCCAAAACCGTGGTACAGCCATTACCTCACTGAGAACTGAACAAATAAATCCACTTGTTATAGTATTTTTCAGAGAAAAATTCAGCGAAATTTGCAAAACAGTCAAATTTATTTTTTATATTGTAATCATGAAATGACAGCTACTTCAATAGTATGTAGAATATCAATATATCTGCTATATTTGTGCTTTCTTATTAATTTTAATTTTATTTCTGTTTATTAGAATTTACCAGATAGAAAACCCAACCCAGTTCAACCAAATATCTAATTACATTTTTCATACTCTTTGTCATTTTAGTGAGTTTCTTGTAAGAGAACACCAGCATGACTTTTATTAATGTCAGAGAATGCATCTTTTCCTTTTGATAAAGAAGAAAGTAACTTTCATATTCAAAATTCAATTTTTTCTCCTAACATTTCCAATATGACACAAACATATGGTAAATAAAATTATTCTAATAAATATTAGAGCCAGTGGACCAGTGAGGGAAACTCTGAGCATGCTGTGAATATGCTGAATACTAAAGAGCATCTGAAATATAAAAATCATTGAACTTTTAAGAAAAACAAATGATTTGATATTTTCTCATGAAAAAAAGAGAGAAACCTATGCAACAATAAAGATTCACCAGGATATGGCTACATCTCAGAAAGTGAAAGTGAAAACCACTCAGTCATGGCCAACTCTTTGCAACCTCATGAACTGCAGTCCATGGAATTCCCCAGGCCAGAAATACTGGAGTGGGTAGCCTTTCCCTTTTCCAGGGAATCTTCCCAACCCCGGGATCAAATCCAGGTCTCCCACATTGCAGGAAGATTCTATACCAGGTGAGCCACAAGGGAAGAGCTGACAAATGGACAAATGTAATGACAAAGTCTTTAAGAGGTTTAAGTGATAGAATATATTGATTAGAAGAATCTGCTTTCTATTTTCTCCACAAAAATAAAATTCAAGTTAGGTTTCAAAATAAGGCACTTTACCAAAAGTAAAGGAATAATATCAACTAATTTCAATAAAAAGGAAAGAACAATGATTGCATTCAAGAACAATGGAACTTGTGAAGACTGTAAGTGCATTCCCCTGGAAATCCCTCACTATATAAGATAAGGAGTGCTGGTGCTATTTCCTTCTGGGAGATTTAGAAACATGCTGTCTAACTATTTGTCTTACAGAGTTTCATATGGGTATACCTTGAGACAGGGAACTGGTCTGGATAATCTAGAGAGTAGCTTCATATTTTATGAAAACCAAATCACAGAAAACAAAGGATGCATATTTCTCTAAGTGAACTCAGCATCAACTACAAACAGACCTAAGGACAACGCTACAGAATGAAATCCTCTAAGTCTTATTGCATTGCTTATATAGAATGTAGTACAAACTATATGTAGATATGATACCTTAAACCACTGGGGATTAAAAAAAAAGAGAAATAGAAATCCCTTCAGAAAAATACATGGGAAATTTGAAGCTGTTTGCTCGGAGTACGTAAAGTATTCATCAGAGGAAAATGTTCAAACCTACTTTAAGAGAGATGAGAACTATTTCTTAATGTATCAGAAGAGGGCCGAAGAAAATTGTTTCTTGACATAAGTTCTCCTGGGAAAAGCTCCCTTTTTTATTTGCTACAGAGATCATGCTGGAATTGATGGGAAAGAATAGACATTTTGAAATAAATAAAAGAGGTGACTGGTAGGAAGAGATTTTTTTTTTAGAAGTGGATTCTTGTTAAAAGATTCTCACATTTATTCAAGTTAAAATGTCCATTTTGTTCCATGAACAAAGGTGTGTGGATATGATTTCTTTCATTCACTGTATACTTAAGCAAAACACAGGGGATTTCTGGACATGCGAGAGCACATGACCCATGCAGTCACACAGGGCCTCGCACTCAGAAGGGCCCACACTTGCTTTGAGGCTCTGCTGCTTGGAGTTCTTAATATTCTTTGTAAAAGAGGCCCACATTTTTATTTTTCAGTGGGCTCTACAAATTATGCATCCATGCTGGTAACATAAAAACCATCTGTAACATAATAAACTATCTTGATTGCTCATTTTTCATAAATTCCTTATTAATATTTGAAAAAGATCACATTGTCATCAGAATGATGTAGTACTGTCTATTTCTGATAATTTCTTCATGCTATTTTCTTTAACATTCATAAAATTGTATCAAAGAAGAATTTCCTAGTGGTTAAGTCACTTCTTTTAGAGGGGACACTAACTTTTTCAATCCATTCAAGAGTGATTTACTAAGAAAATAGTCTCAATGCTCCAATTATCATTGAAAAGTAATGTTTGGCTGCTGAAAATAAATTTAAAAGCAGAAAAGATTGAAATAGTAGGTTTGGATTTTCCTTCCTTTAAGTTCATATTCATCAGGGTATATGGAAAAAAGATGTCAAGCCAAGACAAATGAAAAATTCATATATGTTTACTTGCTATCTGAATCCATACATCAGGAGCAAACAAAGGGCCCTAAATTATGTACAAATAAGAATAATGATAGCAAGAGTATGTTAATACTCTACTAATAACTTGCTCTTCAGTAGATGTGCTCCTAAACAGCTATGTAATTCATTATCTACCTCCTCCCCATGACCAAGAAATTTTATTTGAGAATATCAGGTACATTTCTCCCCAATAAATTCTTTGGTAATTCACTTCATAAACCAAGTACACACAGACACCTATGTATACACATAGACACACACACACACACATAGAATGTAAATGATCATTTCTTAGTAAATCAGTTGTTTGAGTTCACTTTAGAATGCTATAGTTGAAAAAACATGGCAACATCAATCCATCATAGCCATAATGGACAACACAAATACTCTACTGAATTCCCTGTAAACTTCCAGTGACAAGGATATCTTCTCATCTTGCCACTGAAAACTACTTGATTCTGACTGATCCTGTCATTTGGCAGAAGGTTCAAAAATGATAGGAATGTAAAGCTTGGAGGATAAGTCTCTCTTTTTCACATGTAAATAATTAACAATTTAAAGCACTAGCAAATAAGAGTTGTACAACAGAAGGAGCAGTGGATGAGGCCAGTTCTACTCGAGGTCTATGGCCTTGAGCAGCGGGCTGAGGACCACACTCTGAGAATCACTGGCCTAGGAGAATGCCAAGAACCTGAAGGGCAAGAATCTGAACCCACTCACTGTGGGAGAGTCCCTGAGGCACCTGCCACAAGTGTTACAAGGTTATCAACAGATGGTGGAAGTGTGAAGGAAGAAATTCAAGCTGAAAGATGGCACTGTGTTGGCCTGCCAATTAGCAACAAGAGCATGGTGGGAGGATTGGGGAGCCAGGAGGATATCAGGAAGTTGTGGCCTGAAACTGAGGCCAAAAAGACAAAGCCTAAATCAGGAAATAAAGCCAAAGAGAGCACAAAACTGGATGAAACATTTTGGCTTGTTGTAAACTAAGGTATGGGAGAAAATGACTTAAAAAGAGTCAGGACACAGAAGGAGCACTTTTGTGAGATAGGATTATAGGAAGGAAAACTCAAGTGAGATAAATAAGAAGGCCAAAGGCCCAAGCCTTGGGGGTAAGGTGGGACAAGGGCTGGGTCTCTTTTGGTCCAGAAAGTTCCTAAAGAGGCTTGGCCCAAAAAGTTTGTCATCTTCACCATAAAGAAATTCTAAAAGATGTACTGCAGGCAGAAAGAGTAATTCCAGATGTATGATCTGAAATACAAATAGGAATGAAGACCAATATGTGGGTAGTATAAATGGGTGGAACACTGTTTGATAATTATAATTATCATACTGTTTTGCTCTAAGGTGGGTAATGTCAGACCCTGGCATCAATACCATATGCCTTTCTTTTTCTTTAAATTTTTTTAAAATTAAAGTCTAATTGATTTACAATGATGTGTTTTCAGTTTCAGGTGTACAGCAAAGTGATTCAGTTATTTACCTGTTTTTTTTCAGATTATTTTTCCATATAAGCTATTATAAGATACTGAATATAGTTCCCTGTGCTATACAGTAGGATCTTGTTGTTATTTTATATATAGTGTGTGTATCTGTAAATTTCAAATTCTAAAATCCCTTTCCCCCTCCTCTTTCCCCTTTGATAACCATAGTTTGCTTTCTGTCTGTGAGTCTGTTTCTGTTTTGTAAATAAATTCATTTATAGCAATTGTTTTAGATTTCACATATAAGTGATATCATATGATATTTGTATTTCTCTGCCTGATTTACTTAGTATGATAATCTCTTCTTGTTGTCATGTCTGACACTTTGTAATCCCATGGAAAATAGCCTACCAGGCTCCACTGTCCATGGGATTTTCCAGACAAGAATACTGGAGTGGGTTGACATTTCCTTCTTCAAGGATCTTCCTAGCTTAGGGATCAAACCTCTATCTCCCGCACTGCAGGCAGATTCTTTACCACTGAGGCACCAGGGAAGAAATCTCTAGATCTATCAATGTTGCTGCAACTTTTTGCCTTTCTGAAATGTGTTAGTTGCTCAGTCACATCTGACTCTCTGCAACCCAAATGGACTGTAGCCCTCCAGGCTCCTCTGTCCATGGAATTCTCCAGGCAAGAATACTGGAGTGAGTAGCCATTTCTTTCTGCAGGGGATCTTTCTGACCCAGGGATTGAACCCAGGTTTCCTGCATTGCAGGCAGATTCTTTACTGTCTGAGCCACAGGGAAGACCTTATGCCTTTCTAATTAGCTTTATATACTTCAGTGGAACTTGAAAATAAGTTATGATAGATAATTCTATTATTTCAAAGACACATAGAAACAGCCATTTATTTGTGGGCATCCATGTAATACTGTACATGTATGTATATATGTATGTATGTATACACACATATAACTTTTGTTATACTTAAAAGGCATCTTTGCTAATGAGTTCATCCAGTAAAACCATATCCATATTCACTTGTGAATATACTGAAGTTACTGAAGAAAAGTTTTATTGATCTCACACACATTTCTGTACCTACCAAAGCTCATAAAACACCTAAGTATCATGTCTACATAGTCAAGAAATAAACTCGAAGTTTGATAATTCTCTCTTATCATTTTTTCTAGGTAAATAGTCCTTTAAAGTGTTATAAAGTGTTAGTCACTCACTCATGTCTGACTCTTTGCAACTCCATGGACTGTAGCCCACCAGGCTATTCTAGGCTGCCAATCCCTTCTTTCGGGAATCTTCCTGACCCTGAGATCGAACCTGGGTCTCCTGCACTGTAGGCAAATTATTTACCATCTGAGCCACCAACCTGATGGTCCCTCACTCCTGGGAGGTCACTATATTGATGCTGAACACCTGATCGGCATAGCATATTACAGCTCAGAACTCTTGGGCTCAAGCAAACCTTCAGCCTCAGCCTCCTGAGTAGCTGGGATTGTAGGCATGTGACACCGTGTCTGGCAAATACTCCTTTAATATCAGTAAAAATAAAAACATGCTGATCAAAGCATCTGTAATTCCTGAGACACTCCTAGAAAAGTCGTAGGACTTCCCTCGTGGCTCAGACAGTAGAAAATCTGCCTGCAATGTTGGAGACATGGGTTCACTCCCTGGGTTGGGAAGATCTCCTGGAGAAGAAAATGGCAACCCACTCCAGTATTCTTGCCTGGAGAATCCCATGGATAGAGGAGCCTGCTGGGCTACAGTCTATGGGGTTGCAAAGAGTCAGACACGACGGAGCGAGAAAATTTTTAGTTATTA
This sequence comes from Antilocapra americana, assembly GCA_007570785.1. Classification (NCBI taxonomy): domain Eukaryota; kingdom Metazoa; phylum Chordata; class Mammalia; order Artiodactyla; family Antilocapridae; genus Antilocapra; species Antilocapra americana. Next base: position 2,736,954 of record ML661243.1, read on the forward strand.
ACTATTGAGGAATGGTACATTCTGGTGTAATAAAAATGAACATGGTATGAGAGGTATGAGGAAGGCATGGCAACCCACTCCAGTATCCCTGGAGGAACCCATGGACAGAGAAGCCTGGCGGGCTACAACCCATGGGGTCACAAAGAGTTGGACATGACTGAAGTGTGCGAGTGAGCAGAAATATAGTATGACACATGGGGTAGTATATTTCCAAGAAGACTTGAATCAATCAAATGTTTTTTGAAAGACAGTGAAAGTTACAAGAGGCTCTGCTATAGTGCCTGATATAAATGTGAACACAATGCAGGGGGAAACCTAAGAAAACAGAAAGAGGCTGCTTACTTCCTTTCAAACATAAACTAAATTGCTGAGGCAGTTCCCACCCCCTTATTTATCTATTGGATTGCTTGCAAATCATGATGTCACCCACCAGGAAGCAATGCATCAAGAAGAGTACCACAATGTCACAATCCTGAAGAAGGGGAGAGGTGCAGCTGAATGAGAAAAAGGCAGTAACAACACACAATAAATCGAACACTTATGGATAAATACCATGTAAAAGCATCACGCAGGAATCAGAAAATGACTACAGAAAAAAAAAAGATGCTTATAACAAAGGACTCACATTTTGTGAACTGAAATGTTTTTTTTTGAATATCAGCGATTTAGAGATGGCTAACTACCATATTTGTGAGCTAAGCAACTCTCTTCTTATCCTCCTTCCTCTCAAGAAACAAACAGAACAAAAGAAAAACCTGGCCCCATTTTCCATAGAGAGAATACATTTTAATTTTTTTTTTTCTTGAAGACACTACTGTCGGTGGAAATGTTTGTGAGGGAATATAAACTTCCGATTTGACTTTGGAATGTAAGTTCCAATCAGTCCTTAATTACTTTTGTCTTTAAAGAGCCAAATCCTGTAGAAGAAGCATTGACTACTGAAGTCCAAAGCACATAGTAGCTCTTCATAAGGTTATAATTATCTATGATTGGAAAAGGAAGAACATATACATTTCTTTTTTTAAAAAAATCAATATTTTTTATTGAAGTATAGTTGATTTACAATATATATTTCCTTATAAAAATGCTTCCTTTGTTTTTCTGGGGTCTTAGAGAGGGGACTTGGAGGAGAGGCTGAGACCCATACCGCAAATGCCTCACCACCACCCCTGTTTTCCATCCACAAGGAGAGAGGTACCTCTATGGGGTTTCATTTACTGTCATGGTTACTCAAGTGAAAAGGGCTAGTTTTCAACATGCCTGGGTCACAGGAGCTTACATGAGATTAGTGAAAAGTTCAGGCTCTATGTACTGTGGGGGATGGGGAGCCATAGTCCACCTCACTAGTTCCATTTCCATTTCCTCTCAAAATATGATCAGCTAGCCCTTCGAACAAAGCTTCACTCACTCTTTGAGAGGCAAAGAACAGTATAACAAGGCCTAACGACATAATGGATCCCGGTTATGCCAGAAAGAGCTCTGACTCACAACCAGTTGCCTCAAACAAGTAAATCGTTTTTTTAAAACGCTGGGGAAGACACAGGGGAGGCAGTTTCATATACCACACTGAAGTGAAGTAGAACGAGGTCGGTTAAGCACTCTATCCTGAGACACACGCCTTTCATTTTCAATTGTTTTCAAATAAAAAGAGAGAAATCCCCTTTTCAAGTTAGATTGTTTAAATGCACCTACAGCTACTCCTGTCTAGCAAAGGCTAGGCAAACTCTCCCTACTGATGCATTTCAAAAAAGGTTCAATTGGCAAAAGAAAGCAAGTGCAAAGGGTTTTTGACAAAAGAGGACTAGAGGGAACACATTTTCCTTTCACAGAAATACTGTTCTAGAAAATCAGATGAGGTAGCAGTTCAAAACCACAAAAAATGTACACGTGGGTGAGATAAACAGGGAACTTAGAAAATTTCAAATTAAGACATTCAACTATACAAAATGATTCACTTAAAACGTGGGGTGGGGGGATAAATTAGGACTATGAGATTAACAGATACACACTACTATATATAAATAGATAAACAACAAAGATGTGCTATACAGTAGATATATATATATGGCTTTGCTGTGCACCTAATACAAAACAAGGTATTATGACTTTCAGATGACAGCACAGCCTAACCCAGCAAATGCTGAGAATGTGATTTTTCTACCACAGAGCCAGGGGTGTATATGTGTGTTAGTTGCTCAGTCATGTCCAACTCTTTGCGACCCCATGGGCTGTGGTCTGCCAGGCTCCTTTGTCCATGGGAATCTCCAGGAAAGAATACTGGAATGGGTAGCCTTTCCCTTCTCCAGGGGATCTTCCCAACCTAGGGACGGAATCCGGGTCTCCTGCATTATAGGTGGATCCTTTACCATCTAAGCCACCGGGGAAGCCCACCACACAACCATTCAGGTCTGTAAAGAACTCTTAGGAACCTGTCCTACCCTCAACAGGGCTGTGCCTGCAGCTCCCTAGACCTACAGGCATACATTCTGTTTAGTGATGTTTTACATAATTTCCAGGCAGTCCTATCTAGGGCTCACCAAATAGAAAAGACTAAATCAAAATCAGGACCTCAGAAATACCTCCTCTGATAAAGAGATAACTTTTTTTTTACATAATGCACATTTAGAGTAGATTCTAATACTGGTTAGATTAGAACAAAAAGATTATGATAGCCACACTAAATTGCACATTTAAAGGATAATTATTTTTTGCTTTCCAAATGAATCATATCATCATCTTCTAAGCTATTATGAAATAGTACATCAAATCCATTGTTGAATTAGATATCTGACAACTAGGTATTCTAAGTTTAGGTTATAATGTTTTTCTAATACCATTATAACAAAGGTATAACTGATTTCTTAAACTAAGATTTTTTTCCCGCTAACTAGTCAAGATATCTTATACATTATAGATTGCTCATGTGTGAAGGGAGTGACTCAGAAATGACTAGAAATAACGAAGAAAAACAGCAGTTTTCATTTGTTAAAAATATGTGAAAATCAAATATACAGGTTATATGCTACACATAGTCCTGCGTGAGTGGAGACACACACATACATACATATGCAACAAGAGCTGTTATTTCTTACAGAAGAGACAAGTACAGAGAGAGAAAGGCTGGAAGTTAGTAACCCCTTAAGTAGGTTAATGGTGTTGAGTTAACAGACAACAATACTATGATTAGTGTGTGTCACTCTGCTCAACACACTATGGGCATTCAATAAGCACTTGTAGAATTAAATTAAAAATCACTAAAAGGTTTCCATGCATAATAATCCTTTCGCACATTAATAATAGATTTTGCCCTGATTCTGAAGCAGCCCGGGGGCTCAGGGATTCAATGTGGGTGGAACTGAGTTGGGTGCAGGGCAGTTTGTTGGTTCCACAAAGCTATTAGGTGTAATTACCAATGTGAATCTAAATGCATTTGACCGAGAACAGAGTCAAATTAACTGCAATGTCAGTATATAAGAGTTGTTATTCATTTGATACTTCTTTGTAATAAGAATCAGGATATTGAAATATGGAACTGAAGCATGTTTCTAATAAGTATGTAGGCCATCTACAAGGTGTTTTGGTCATTTCTTATGTAGTCATTCAATTGTTTTCACCCACCTGCTCCAATATTTTCATGGTTTTCTGACTAGTGAAGTTATATAAGGCATACATGGCAACAAGCACAGACTGTAGAGGAAAGCTAAATTTGTAACTGCTGGCATTACTCATCTTATACATAAGAATGATGAAATCTTATTAAATACTCAACACACTGAAGATAGCTCTTACAGTTTTGCAAATCAGAATTTCTGCATTTAGAATGTAAGAACTCTTAATAAGATCTAAAGTATATTACCTATCTTGTTTCACATATTTATTTTTGTCTCCTATTTAAAAGAATATTTTTAGTTGATGTTGAAATTTGTTTTACTGCTAAGGCAGATAGAATGAGAGTTTAGTACTTGTTTCTAGGGAACTGAGGCCAGAAATGTAATTACTCTAGTATGAGGTCAGAAAAAAATTACTAGTGATAAGTGGCTCAAACAGAGTACAGGAAAAAAATAACTAGAACCTTTGATTAATCTAGAGTGTATTCTGGAATTAGAATAGTTGAAGCCCACTCTCCAACACTCATTTGCAGTGATTACTTACACTCTGAATAATGGCCCAGAGAAAATAACAAAGTCCTAATGATTTATCAGGGCTTCCTTTGTGGCTCAGCTGGTAAAGAATCTGCCTGTAATGCGGGAGACCTGGGTTCGATCCCTGGGTTGGGAAGATCCCCTGGAGAAGGGAAAGGCTACCCACTCCAGTATTCTGGCCCAGAGAATTCCATGGACTGTATAGTTCATGGGGTTGCAAAGAGGAGGACACAATTGAGTGACTTTCAGTTTCACTTCAACGATTTATCAATGATGCATACATTGTGGGCTGACTGCATGTACAAAACTATATTTAAGCACTATGTTGCACATTTTCATCTGTGTAAAATCTGAGACCAAAAATACTGGGGGTTGGGGGAAGGTTATTGGGTGAGTTGGAGGAGAGCTGTGAACTAACAGAGTTCAGAAAGATTATGGATGATAAAGACTGGGGCCCAAATGGCTTTCTATAAAACTATAAGATCAGATTAATCAGAACACCTCTTCCTCTAGGCATGCTAGTTAACCAAGATTTTTATTGTTGTGATTATTTCTATTCATAGTTTTTCATTAGATGCTCACTGAAATAACTATTCTTATTAAGGGGATAACAACATTTAACACTTATTAAATGGTAACCATGTACCAAGCAAGTGCTAAGAGATTTGCACATACTGTCTCATTTCATTCTTATGAAAATCCTAGGAGGAGGATGGCATTCTTCCCTGTTTTATAGGCAAGGAAGCTTCCCTGGTGGCTCGGATGGTAAAGAATCCACCTGCAATGCAGGAGACCTGGGTTTCATCCCTGGTTTGGGAAGATCGCCTGGAGGAGGGCATAGCAACCTACTCCAGTATTTTTGTGTGGAGAATCCCCATGGACAGAGGAGTCTAGCGGGCTTACAGTCAATGGGGTCGCAAAGAGTAGGACACGACTGAGCAAATAAACACAGCACAAGCTGAGGATCAGAGGAGTTAGGTGAATTGCTCAAAGTTATATTGTTTAGAGGGGAAGCAGGATTTGAATTCACGTTTCTCTGGCTGTGAAGGAAAGGAGACTGAACTCAGTAACTGCAGGCTAAACAACTGAAACGTCTAACTGAGATGACCTGTCACTGGAGGGGGGCGGGTCACAGAGTTATCTGACTGAGTGTGATGTATCATTTGACAGTTGTTATTGTGGGAGCTGCTCTTGTACCTCAAGGCCTTAACCCAGTGCTTCAATTTAGAAATTTGAGAACTGTTTATTGGATGAATGGCAGCAGTATGTCATGATGTTGCCTAAACTGGACCTAAAGATATTTCATTAAAATAATAATAAAATCCCAAATGCATACTACTAAATGCCTTGGGTTGTTAAAGCTCTAAGGCCCTGGGTAAATCTTTACTGGCTAATTTTATTTGGGGAATCCCCCCCACAACACACACACATACGTACACACACATACTTACACACCACATATTTCCATTGAGAAAAATAAACCTTGATAGCAAAGAGAGAAAGTTTTGATTTCTAATAAATGGATGGATTTCTTGAAATGTTTGCTGATATAGGGAGCTGCTGCTGCTGCTAAGTCACTTCAGCAGTGTCCAATTCTGTGCGACCCCAAAGACATCAGCCCACTAGGCTCCCCCGTCCCTGGGATTCTCTAGACAAGAGTACTGGAGTGGGTTGCCATTGCCTTCTCCAGATATAGGGAGGAAGGCAATTTAAATAAATGGAATATCAACCAGATGTTCTTTTTTTTCTTCACTGTTGTTTAATCGCTAGGTTGTGTCCAACCCATTGTAACCCAGTGGACTGTAGCCCACCAGGCTCCTCTGTCTACAGCATTTCTCAGGCAAGAATACTGGAGTGGGTTGCCATTTCCTCCTCCAGGGGATCTTCCCAAACCAGGGATTGAACCTGCATCTCCCACACTGGCAGGCATTGGTAGGCAGATCTTTTATTGCTGAGTCACTAGGGAAGCCTTGTTTCTTCATAAATAGGGCTTATTATTAGGTCACTGTTTTGCTTTGCATTAGCATCTATGAGTTGCTCATTATCACCTGTAAAATATAATAGAATGTGGCGCCTAGTTTGTCTCAGAAATTTATATTATCAGGGGTGCTTCAATACTGTGCTATGCTTTGTTGCTCAGTCATGTCTGACTCTGTGACCCCATAGACCGTAGCCTGCCAGGCTTCTCTGTCTGTGGGGATTCTCCAGGCAAGAGTACTGGAATAGGTTGCTATGTCCTCCTTCAGGGGATCTTTCCGAACCCAAGGATCTAATCCAGGTCTCCAAAATTGCAGGCAGATTCTTTACCATCTGAGTCATCAGGGAAACCCAAGCTTTAATACTGCTTGGGATTAATTCTGTTATTTACAGATATTCTAATCTTTACTACTGGTTACTATAATTTAATGTCTGGGGTATGACATTTGGAAACATAATTTAGATCCAGCCAGATTAGAATAATGTGAAATGAATTAATTAACTTATAAGATGCAATCATTTTAAAACTCAGAAAACTAAAATTGCTATCCACCACTAATGATAGAGCTTAAATGTTTAGGTTTATTGGTTAAACTTTGCTTATTCACTATCAGAAGACTGATCTGTCATCAAATCTGACTCAGGTAGTTGTCTTTATAATCATACTAGAAGTAAACAGGTAATTCTGATTTCCATATAATCTTATATAAGGAGAAGCAAAACTGTTCTTGATTAAGTAATATTTGCATAAGAGTCACACTTGGAGTTTCCAATATCAAAACATCCTTTTTGAAATGCATTTATTTTTATTGTTTCCTATTAGTCCTTGCAATTAATTTGTTGAGTTCCAGAAACATGAAAAGAAAGATATTTATTCACAAATATTTGGTAAGCTTCCATACTCTATCTACAGAATTAACTTATTTTTCATGCTCCCTAAATTAATTATCATCTATATTAAAATAATCAAAAGTTGGAGAACATAGATTATGCCAAGAACTTTGCATAGTTTACATACTATTACTATAAGCAAAGCTAGTGGAGGTGATGGAATTCTAGTTGAGCTACTTCAAATCCTGAAAGATGATGCTGTGAAAGTGCTGCACTCAATATGCCAGCAAATATGGAAAACTCAGCAGTGGCCACAGGACTGGAAAAGGTCAGTTTTCATTCCAGTCCCTATGAAAGGCAATGCCAAAAACTACCACACAATTGCACTCATCTCACACGTTAGTAAAGTAATGCTCCAAATTCTCCAAGCCAGACTTCAGCAATACGTGAACCGTGGACCACCAGATGTTCAAGCTCGTTTTAGAAAAGGCAGAGGAATCAGAGATCAAACTTCCAACATCGGTTGGAATATCAAAAAAGCAAGAGAGTTCCAGAAAACTTTCTATTTCTGCTTTATTGATTATGCCAAAGCCTTTGACTGTGTGGATCACAATAAACTGTGGAAAATTCTGAAAGAGATGAGCATACCAGACCACCTGACCTGCCTCTTGAGAAATCTGTATGCAGGTCAGGAAGCAGCAGTTAGAACTGGACATGGAACAACAGACTGGTTCCAAATATGAAAATGAGTACGTCAAGGCTGTTCATTGTCATCCTGCTTATTTAACTTATATGCAGAGTACATCATGAGAAACGCTGGGCTGGAAGAAGCACAAGCTGTAATCAAGATTGCTGGAAGAAATATCAATAACCTCAGATATGCAGATGACACCACCCTTATGGCAGAAAGTGAAGAAGAACTAAAGAGCCTCTTGATGAGAGTGAAAGAGGAGAGTGAAAAACTTTGCTTAAAGCTCAACATTCAGAAAACTAAGATCATGGCATCTGGTCCCACCAATTCATGGCAGATATATGGGGAAACAGTGGAAACAATGGCTGACTTTATTTTTGGGGACTCCAAAATCACTGCAGATGGTGATTGCAGCCATGAAATTAAAAAAATGCTTACTCTCTGGAAGGAAAGTTATGACCAACCTAGACAGCATATTAAAAAGCAGAGACATTACTTTGCCAATAAAGGTCCATCTAATCAAGGCTATGGTTTTTCCAGTGGTCATGTATGGATGTGAGAGCTGTACTATAAAGAAAGCTGAGTGCCGAACAATTGATGCTTTTGAACTGTGGTGTTGGAGAAGACTCTTGAGAGTCCCTTGGACTGTGAGGAGATCCAACCAGTCCATCCTAAAGGAGATCAGTCCTGGCCATCAGATTCCATTGTTTCCAACACCAAATGTCTTTTTTTCCCTCCATCTCTTTTATGCAAATTTTCCTTCATGTACCACCTTCTTAAACTGCCACATGTTGCAACTCCTTTGAAAGGAACATCAGATATGAGCTAACTCCTTTTTTTCTTCACCTTTGACTGTTCTATTCCAGCTATATCCACCTTGTGTTCAACTCTCCTTTGTTGTATTCTGGCTCACTACGTGGGTGATCCCTAAACAAATTCCTATAATCACCTTGACTCTCCTACTTTATCACATCACAACCCCACATCTGACTTAACAAGACTTCTCACAAGTCTTTCCAACAGTCTTCCTATTTTTCCAATGGTTTACAATTTCAAACCCTCTTCTGCCAATGATGAAAACGAGGACAATGAGAACCTGAGAAAATACTTACTGAACATTGAACTGTTCATCAGAGACCTATGACATCAACATGTAATTGATAGACTAGAGCATTAGTGACATCAATCTCTGTGGATTACCTCATTCTACCCTCACAATAACAAAGAATGCTCTATTACTCCCTTTAATAGAGGAGGATATTAAGGCACAGAGAGATGAAAGTCCTTGTCAGAGATTATATGGCTACTCAGTTGTAGATCTAAGACCTGAATTTAGGACCTATCCTTGTCATCATTTGGATGTACTTCCCTGTGGGCCACTGAACAGTTCCTGCATGAAGCCTTCTACCTTCCATGCTGACATGCACCAAAGCTGACATTAGTCTCATTTACTTGAATAGTCTCGCCCCTGGTTAGCCAAATATAACACATCCTTCAGCATCTAGTTCAATTGATACATTCAGAGACCATAGTGAGCCTTCTTGTGAAACCTTACATCATTTTACCAGATCTCACTGATCTCTCCTTTTAGATAGTCTGAAGTAATCTCTATTATATATCAGTACACTGTTTGCTGGTTCAGCTTTATCACATCTGAAGAGTAGCGGAATATTTCACCCCAAAATATGCCACTATTTCAAGCTGAAGGTAATTGAGAAAAAGCAGATACCAGAACAACTCTCAGCCCTGTAGCTATCTGCCTAAAAGCAGGACATAAATTTGTGAAGGTGTCCCTCTATTACTCTTTACTAGGAATAAAGAGAAGTTATTCATCAGAGACTATTCTAGATAGACTGTTATCCTTTCGGAAGCGGCACCGGGGGAACCTATGTAACAGTTTACCCACTAGCTCTTATCTTCCATTAGTTTCTTCATATATCTACATTCCCACAGTTTGCCACACTAGAAACTCAAAGTGCTTTGCCTTTGTCTCTTCTAAAAACTTCTAAAAATGTATTATTTTTTTTTGCTAAGATGATATATAAGCCCGAGTTCTAACCACCCCTTTGAGTTACTCATCCTGAATGCTCTCAGGTGTATGCATGATGCATGTATTAATAAATCTGTTCATTTTTCTCCTGTTAACCTGCCTTTTGTCCATGTAATTTATAGGGCCCCAGTCAATGAACAGTTTTTTTCTCCCCTACACATCTCTGAACAAAACTGTAAACTAAAAAGGATGGGGACTATGTCTTGAGAACTTTTTTCTGAATTCTTCAATGAGCACAAAATGACTCAGCAGCAGCAGCAGTAAGAATTTTCTAGGCTCTGTGTTATGTACTAAACTTAATTATCTCATTTAATCTTCACTAAAACAATAGGAGGTAAATGTCATTATCCTCCATTATAAATGAGGTAACTGAGGCATGAAGAGATGAAAGAAGAGAACAAGGTCACAAAGTGAGTAGGTGGCAGAGCTAGGACTGATCTCCACTTTTGTAATGTAGAGATTTTAATAACTTTTTAGTCATGTCACTTAATGTCTACAAATGATGGGCTCTTTAAATATATCCATGTCTTTTTTCTCATTTACAATAAAAAAGTCTTTTTCTTATCGTGGCCTTTGCCTTTGAATCTCTAATTCTTTCAAAATGAAGCCTTGAAACATGGCTTTTTTTTTGGAGACATGGCATTTTATAATGGATTTAACTGTAAAGATGTAATTCTCTGGCTGCCTGGTTTCCATGATATCTTTACTTAATACTAAGCTTGGTTGATCACATCTAGATTACAGAAATAATCTTTGTGATTGCTTTATCCCATTATTTCTCTGGATAATTAGATTCTAAAACATTTCCTCATGATGAATGTATATAATTTTGCATGCCAGATAAATACATCTTCTTGTTGTTACTTACTAGCTATATGGGATCACAGGAGATTTTTAAAAATGGATGGGCTGCCAATATTGCAAAGTTCATATGAAATAGAAACTTTACAGAAAAAGTATCTGTGTTCGTAAAGTAATTTGCAATTTTCAAATGACTTTCTTTACCCAAGGACTCTTTACTTGACTACCTTTGTACAGGTAAGATCTCCTCATTCCAAATGTATCTATCTCCAGTCACAGGCTCATGAACTGTCTCTACAGCTTATATTATATGTAGCTCACAATGGTAATCCAATGTTCTATATCAGTTCTTTCAGTGGAAAATGGATAACACTATTATAACTGGACACACATACAAGTTTGAATCACTTTCAGATGGCACCTCATTCTCATGTCTTCCATGGATTCACCTTTCATATAGCTCCATCATGCCTCCTCCCAGACTCTAAGAATGTCTGCAACTGACTTTCATCTAGGTAACAGTAGTATCTTTTACAAGATACTAAGAAACTCACTCATGGTGATATCATGGCATTGTATGGCAAAAACAATAAAAGGGAGAAAAAAAATTAAAAAAAAGAAACTCACAGACACTGAACCCCATTTTGATACCCAATTACCAAACTCTGTTCTTATTCTTTCTTTTCTGCACCTTTCATCTTGTTAAGACTATATACATTCAACGGACTGGACGATCTCTTTTTAAAACATATTTGCAAGTACTAACACACATATACTCTAATTGTAAAGTAATATTACAATAAACAATAACAATAATAAGATGTGAGAGTTGGACCATAAAGAAGGCTGAGCACCAAAGAATTGATGATTTCAAACTGTGGTGCTGGAGAAGACTCTGGAGAGTCCCCTGGACAGCAAGGAGATCAAACCAGTCAATCCTAAAAGAAATCAATCCTAAATATTCATTCGAAGGACTGATGCTGAAGTTGAAGCTCCAATACTTTGGCTGCCTGATACAAAGAGATGACTCATTAGAAAAGACCCTGATGCTGGGAAAGATTGAGGGCAGAAGAAGGAGGCGACAGAGGATGAGATGGTTAGATGGCATCACCAACTCAGTGGACATGAGTTTGAGCAAACTCTGGGAGATGGTGAAGGACAGGGAAGCCTGGGGTGCTGCAGTCCACAAGATTACAAAGAGTCGGATATGACTTAGCTACTGAATAATGAATGACATTTGTTACATATGGGCCACCAATCAAGAACCTAATGGTGAGGTCAAACTGAAGTAAAGTTGTACCTCTAATTCAACATGACTGGTTTCCCTTCATCATGTGAAGAGACAGATGTGTACACATGAAGAATGCTATGTGAAGACTGAAGTTAAGCTGTCACAAGCCAAGGAACTAACAGAAACAAAGAGAGAAGCTTGGAATGGATGGATCCTTCCCTAGAGTCTTCAGAAAGAGCAGCACCCTGCCTATACCTTCATTTCAGATTTCTGTCCTCCAGAACTTGGAGACAATAAAGCTTGCTGTTCTAAGCCATCCAGTTTGTGGTATTTTCTTATAGAAGGTCTAGGAAACTAATAAGCTTGCATGCCTATGTGTGTGCTGAGTCATGTCTGACTCTTTGCAACCTCATGAGCTTAGCCCACCAGGCTCCTCTGTCCATGGGATTCTCCAGGCAAGAATACTGGAGTGGGTTGAAATTTCCTCCTGCAAGGGCTCTTCCAAATCCAGGGATCAAACTCATGTCTCTTGCAGTTCCTACACTAGCAGATGGATTCTTTACTGAGCCACCTGGGAAGCCTAGGTAACTAACATATCCTAACTTTAATAATCAAAAACCAATGATTCTCAAGTCTGTCTTTCTCATCTAAACCTTTCCTGAGTTTCGTATGCACACACACAACAGTTTCTTAGATATTTCCCATCTTTACAATGTTTCTTAAAATGACACAAGATTCAAAATGTCACCTATCATGTAATCCTCCTGATGAAGTCTGCTCTAGTTGTGAATTCTTTCTTTCTTTATTTATTAAACTGATTTATTTATTAAAGAACATGCCACTTCATTAATGCCCCCTTCCCTTAATTCTCCCATCTAAAATCATCAGGGTCAGTCAGCTCTACATTTTAACAACCCTCTGGTGATGGTTTAATTTTATGTGTCAGCTTGACTGGGCCATGGTATCCACATATTAGCTCAGACTAATGAGGGTGTTTTTGGATGAGATAAATATTTAATAGATTTTTGAGTAAATCAGATCGCCCTCTGTAATGCAGGTGGGCCTCATCCAATCAACTGAAGTTCTGAGTCGAACAAAAAACTGATCGCCCCTGAGCAAGAGGGAATTCTACCAGCAGATTGCCTTTGGACTTGAACTGCAATATGGGCTCTTCCCTGGCTCTCCAGGGTGCCATCCTACTCTGCAAATTTTGGACATGCCAGCTTCTATAATCACATGAGCCAATTCCTTAAAATAAACCTGTCTGGACATATCTACAACCTACAGAACAGAATACACTTCTTACTGGTGACTTCTGTAATGGCACTACCACTGCATTAATTCAGGCCACCATCATATCTTGTCAAGACTGTCATAACCTCTTAACTTCTGTTGTCTCATGCTGTTCCCTTTTCAGTCCATTCTCTATGCTTTTGTCAAAATGATCTTTCTAAGAAACCCATGAAAGCACATTAACTTTCAATTTAGAAACATTCATAGATTTACCATAGCTGTCAGTGTAAGACCCTTAGCATAACCAAGACAATGCACAGTCTGTCCCCTACCTCTCCCAGCCTCTGCTCTCAGTATTCCTCCACGCATGTAAGGGAGCTACTTCAGTGCTATTCTACTGACTCATCACCTATTAAGTGAGAACTTTCTGCAAATACCCATTGCCATGCTGTGCTCTAGTCCTTTCCCTAATTGAGTGATCATCAGTCAGGACTTGTTCTTTTGATCCTAATTATGAAATTTGCTTGCCGAAGTATGTTGATTCTACCTTATTTTACCTTGGCAGTTTACTTTTTACATTTTATTATTTTTAAAATGTCCTGTTGGCTCAGACATTAAGGAATCTGCCTGCAATGCAGGAAACTTGGTATTGATCCCTGGATTTGAAGATCCCTTGGAGAAGGGAATGGCTACCCAGTGTAGTATTCTTGTCTGGAGAATCCCATGGACAGAGAAGCCTGGCAGACTACAGTCCACGGGGTAGCAAAGAATTGGACACCACTGACCAACTAACACTTTCCCCTTTCACCTCACAGTGATTTATAATATTGTGTTAGTTTCAGGTGTACAGTGCAGTGATTCAGTTATATGTGTGCGTGTGTGTATACACACACAAATGCACACACACATATATATGCGCACACACAGGCATACACATACACACACACACACACACACACGGCAGAATATATATCCCACCCAATCCAAACAGACAGAAAATAACTAGGCTTGGGGAAAGACCTCACCTTTAGCACAGATTTTATACAGTGGGCATGAATCAGCAAAGAAACAGAGAGTGAAAAACACCTCAATCTCCACACCTTGAAATGTGTGTGTCTGTGAGTGTATGTGTGTGCTTGTTTTTTGGAGAATCAAACGTTGCACTGAGATTCTGCTTCACTCAAAATTAGGGATGTTAGCATATCTGTGCAGTGACTTGCAAGAGCTGTCATGCTCCATTTTCCTCTGAGTAAATCAGCCATTTATTTAGGATATATATATATCCTTTTTCACATTCATTTCCATTATGGTATTTTACAGGATACCAAATATAGTTCCCTGTGCCATAAGTGGGACCTTGCGGTTTATCCATTTTGTATACTTATTTTCTTTTAAAATTATGCTTATTTCCTGCACAAAAAAATAAACTGTAGTCACTTCCTAAAAATTTGTATGTATTTTAAAGGTAAGAAGAAAATGGTAGCAATATTGCTTTAGAAGATTTGTCAAATGTCACTTCAGAAGATTCATGGCAGAGTAATTGATAATGGGGCTTCCCTGGTGGCTCAGATGGTAAAGAATCTGCATGCAATGCAGGAAACTGGTGTTCAATCCCTGAGTTGGGAAGATTCCCTGGAGAAGGAAATGGCAACCCACTCGAGTATTCTTGCCTGGAGAATTCCATGAACAGAGGAGCCTGGTGGGCTACAGTCTGCGGGATCACAGAGTCAGATGCAATTGAGCTACCATCACTTTCACTTTCAATTATAATAAATACTTGTAATTAATAATTAACTTTGGCCACAGACCTCCTAGGTTCAGATTTTCGTTCTACCTCTTATTCTATGTCAATTTGGACTTCTTTAACTTCTCTTTGCCTCAGCTTCCTCATCTTAAAATGAGTTGGTAATACTCTTCTATTAGGGTTTTGTAGGATTAAATATATTCAAATACATACAATTCCTAGAACAGTTCCTGATACACAGTAAGTACTATATGTTTGCTGTTGTTTCTGTTGTTATTGCTATTATTGTTTGAAAATGGCATTTATAAGTGCAAAGATGCTATCACCAGACTACTTACATTCTAATCTTACTGCTAATACTTCCTATTTGTGTAACTGTGGCAAGTTCCTTAATTTCTATGAGCTTCAGTTTCCTCGTATGTAAAATGAGATAATAATAGCATCTATTTCATAGAGAGGTTATGACAATTAATGTACTAAAAATATGTGAAAGCCCTAGAACAGTGCTTGGCACATGGTAAACATTATACAGTGCTTGCAATTCTGAATATCATATATTTAGAAACAAGGTCCATATCAATCATATTATCTTGCATCCTGTTCAGATTTTGTTTTGTTTTTAAATGTTCTAACCCTCAGTGGCAAAGGCTATGCTTTTTCATTATTCAGTTGCAGGTACCTGATGCTGATTACTTTCTTTCCTTACCCTCTCTCCTTTAAAAAGAAAACAAAACCAAAACAAAAAAAATCCACCTTTTATATGCAATCATTCTTGCTAACCAAGAAAATAACTTACTTCATACCATGTGGATATACCAGTATTTTGTTTGTAGGCTCACAATTGGGCAAGGTGCTTTGTCCCTATTTTTTTCAGCTTTTAATAGTTCTGTCAATATCCATTAAGATGTGAAATGCTCAAGATCCCAACGGAGGGTGTTAGTCGTTACTGTACTATCAACAGACAAGTGCCAATAAAATAAAATTAAAACCATAAGGCTCACCTCCCCAGTGTTTCTCTTTTCATCTCACTCTCTCCTTCTCTTACTACTGCCTCATTCAGAACATATATAATTTGATTAAAAATATAAAAATTAAAAGAGTGTTGCAAGAGTGTTGCATTGACATATTACCTTGCATTGGCTATCAAAAATCCTGTGCTCAATGTAGGATGACAAGAAATAAAGATAATAATGAGAGATATTTGATAAAGGTAACTAATAATATGGTAAATTTTCTACCAAAACCATAATTATTCAGTTTATAATTCAAAATGAATTAAGTGCAATTACTTTACACTACATATGTTTTTTTTTAATGGAAACACTTCATACCTTTGTTTATATCAATGAGTTGTTTCTTTTTCTTCTGGCGTTCCAACTTTTCTTGTTCAGCTTTCTCTTTTGCAAGCTTTGCCCTCCTAGTCTTCTCTTCCAGTTCTTTTCTCTTGTTGTTTTCTTTCACTGCTTCCTGGACATATAAACAAATTTAAAAATTCTTACATTGCCTATATATTAGAGGAGTTGTGCAATTTTAAAATTCTATATACATATGTGTAGATGTTCAGAGATGGAATAGTATTATAGCAGCTTTTACGTATGTGCATATACTTTTGAGAGGATGAAATAAGTCTAAGATATTTCTTCTTGAAAAAAAAACGTATACTCAGGATTTAATTGCTATTACCTTGGGTGCTAGAAAATTAGAAACACGAATATTTACAGATTTACCAGTAAACATTCTGTCTCTGATGTTGAAATATGAAATCGTTTTGATACACAAGAAAAAGTTTAATAGGGAAATATGGTTAGCAGGTATTCTACCACTTTTTTTTTTACACTTTCCACTTTCCTGAAAAATGTTTTTTTTTAAACCAACTGATAAGATTTTTGTGAGGAAATGAGATACACTTATAAAGCACTTAGAACACTTAGTCTATGACAATGATGGTGGTGGGTGTGGTGGCGGTCAACATTATGTCTAATGTGCAGGACATGAAACAATCAGCCATATTGTCACAGGAAAGACAATCCTGCAAGTTTAATAGCATTTACATGTCAAGATATTTAGGAATGCTGAAATGTACTTCCAGCTATTGCGTGTTTTACTTGCATAGATTATGTGTGGAACTCAAGGTAATCAGTACATTTCAGCAGACAGTATGGGACAAAGTTAGAGTAAACAGTTCAGCTGGACTAATAGTACTTTAGAAAAGAGTCATTTTAGAGAAATCGCTAATACAGAGACACATCAACTGCAAGTTCCTCCCATCAAATTGTTCTGCTTTTCTTTCTCCTATTCTAATTCATTAGACCTATTTCACAGCACGTACCAACTATTTCACAAAAACTGTTTTGTTCCAAATACCCCAAAGAAGAAGACTCAATAAGAAGCATACATCTACAAGGCTTGGCCTGGAGATACTTATATTGAAGTATTTTTTCTACATATTAACAGATAAAATAGTTTTCAGTTTTTAAAACCTTTATTTGTATTTATTTATTTATTTGACTGTGCCACGTCTTAGTTGCAGCATGCAGGATCTCCAATCTTCATTGAGGCATGAGCGATCGTTTTTGTTTTAGTTGAAGCATGTTGGAATCATTAGTCGGATCATGTGGGATCTTAGTTCCCCACCCAGGGATCGAACCCAGGCCCCCTGCAATGGGAATATAGAATCTTAGCCACTGGACTACCAAGGAAGTCCCTATAATAGTTTTCAAAAGCCTTTAAAAAGCACTTTCAAAAATATTCATCTGATTTGCAAGAATTATTGGTACCTCTCCCTTCTACTACTGCTATCATGCTAGCACATCTAGAATTATGCTAAGAGCACAAAATACTCTGGCTCCTGTAGACAAACTCAAACACTTACCACTTAAACTTGAATAATAGAATTATAATTTTGGAGCAGTGTTTCTCAACTTCAGCCCTGTTGTCATTTGGGGCAAGACAATTCTTGGTTGTAGGCTTCCCAGGTGGCTCAGTGGTAAAGAATCCACCTACCAAGCAGGAGATGTGGGTTTGATCCCTGGGTTGGGAAGGTCCCCCGGAGAAGTAAATGGCAACCCATTCCAGTATTCTTGCTGGGAAATCCCATGGACAGAGGAGCCCAATGGGCTATAGTCCATAGGGTCACAAAGAGTTGGACACAACTTCGCAACAACAATAAATTCTTAGTTGGGGGAGTGCCCTGAACTCCCTGGTGGCTCAGATGGTAAAGCATCTGCCTGCAGTGTAGGAGACCCCAGTTCAATCCCTGGGTTGGGAAGATCCCCTGGAGAAGAAAATGGCAACCCACTTCAGAATTGTTGCCTGGAAAATTTCCATGGACTGAGGAGCCTGGTAGGCACAGTCCTTGGGGTCGCAAAGAGTCAGACACGACTGAGCAACTTCACTTTCACTTCATGTGTCTTGTAAGATATTTAGCAGTACTGTTGATCTCTACTGACTAGATGCCAGTAGCACCTCTTTCTGACAGCCAAAAATGTCTCCAGAGACTGGCAGATGTTACCCAGGTTGAGAACCACTAACCTAGGGGTTTTATAGAAATTATTCACCAAAAATTGAAAATTGCCTGTTCTGCTGAAAGTATCTTCTTTTTGTAGATGTGGAAACTGAGTTCTGAATGAGTTTAACTACTTGTATAAGGTCACACATTTACGTAATTGCAAAGTTGCAAAAAGAACTCATGTCTCTTCTGTGTTTAATGTTTATTTGATTTATTTGAGGAAGAAAAGATAATGTGGATATGACACCAAAAGCACAAACAACCAAAGAAAGAAACAGATAAATAAAACTTCATCAAAACTAAAAACTCATATCTATCAAAGAACATTGTCAAGGGAATTCCCTGGTGGTCCAGTGGTTAGAACTTGGCACTTTCACTGCCAGGGCCTGGATTTAATCCCTGGTTATGGTACTTAGGTCCCACAAGCTGTGTGGTGCAGCCAAAAGGGAGGGGAAAAAAACACTGTCAAGAGAGTGAAGAGATAATCCACAGAATGGGAGAAAATATTTGTAAGTCATATATCTGATAAGAATTATAAAAACTTTTACTACTCAATCATTAAAAAGACAAATAACCCAACTAAAAATGGGCAAAGGATTTAAATTGACATTTCTGCAAAGAAGACAGAGAACCAATAAGTATAAGAAAAGACATTCGACATCATTGGTCACTAGGGAACTGCAAATCAAAATTACAATGAGGTACCATTTTATGAATACTAAGATGGCTATATAAAAAAACAACAAAACAGATAATAACAAGTGAGGAATTGGAAAAATTTGAATGCCTTGCACTGCTGGTGTGAATGTAAAATAGTGAGTGATCTTGGAAAGCTGTCTGAGTTCTTCAAAATGCTAAACATACAATAGGACCCAACGATTCCACTTCTAGATACATACCCAAGAGAAAAGAAAACACATGTTCATACAAAAATTTGTGCAAGATTTTTCATTAGAAGGATTATTTCCAATAGCCAATAAGTAGAAACAACCCAAACGTCTATCAACTGATAAATGGATAAACAAAATGTGGTACATTCTGCTTATGGAATATTCAGTTCAGTTCAGTCACTCAGTCATGTCCGACTCTTTGCGACTCATGAATCGCAGCACGCCAGGCCTCCCTGTCCATCACCAAACCCCTGATTCACCCAAACCCATGTGCATCAAGTCAGTGATGCCATCCAGCCATCTCATCTTCTGTCGTCCCCTTCTCCTCCTGCCCTCAATCTTTCCCAGCATCAGAGTCTTTTCCAATGAGTCAGCTCTTCATATCAGGTGGCCCAAGTATTGGAGTTTCAGCTTCAACATCAGTCCTTCCAATGAACACCCAGGACTGATCTCCTTTAGGATGGACTTGTTGGATCTCCTTGTAGTCCAAGGGACTCTCAAGAGTCTTCTCCAATACCACAGTTCAAAAGCATCAATTCTTTGGTGCTCATCTTTCTTTATAGTTCAACTCTCACATCCACACATGACCACTGCAAAAACCATAGCCTTGACTAAATGGACATTTATTGGCAATGTAATGTCTCTGCTTTTTAATATGCTATCTAGGTTGGTCATAACTTTCCTTACAACGAGCAAGCATCTTTTAATCTCATGGCTGCAATCACCATCTGCAGTGATTTTGGAGCCCAGAAAAATAAAGTTAGCTACTGTTTCCACTGTATATTATTCGACCATAAAAAGAATAAAGTACTGATACATGACACAACATGAATGAACCTTAAAATATTATGCTAAGTGAAAGAAGTCAAACACAAAAGGCCACATATGGTACAATTCCATTCATATGTAGTGTCCAGAATAGACAAATCCATGGAGAGAGAAAGCAGACTATTGATTGATGGGAAGAGCAGGGAATAGAGAATGACTGTTAATGAGTATGGGGCTTCTTTTTGGTCATGATTAAAATGTTCTGGAATTATGTAGTGGTGATGGTTGCAGAATCTTTTGAATATATTAAAACTCACTGATTTGGTACTTTAAAGGGTGAATTTTGGACTCTGTGAAAGAGGGCAAGGGTAGGATGATATGGGAGAATGGCATTGAAATATGTTAATTATCATATGTGAAATCAATCGCCAGCCCAGGGTTGATGCTCGGGGCTGGTGCACAGAGATGTCCCAGCGGGAGGGAATCGGGAGGGAGGAGGGAGGGGGGTGCTGGAGGGGGAGCATATGTAAACCCATGGCGGTTTCATGTCATTGTATGGCAAAACCAACACAATAAAGAAAATTTTTTAAAAAAGGTGAATTTTATGATATGTAAATTATATCTCAATAAAAATTAATAAAGTAAAAATAAGTATTTGAAAAAGGCAGGACTGAAATAAAATTGTAACATATAAAAAAAGGCAACATGCAAAAGCAACATACATTCAGGCTCTGATACTAACAAGTTTCATGATCTTTGGTAAGTAAAATAAGAGGAGCTGAGTAGCAGAAGAGAGAAGGGAGGTTTAATGCTTGCATATATTTTATTGCCAGTCAGATTTCTGATCTGGTGAACCATCAACCAACATCTGGATGGATGCTTCCATTATCAATCTACTGGACTATTTCGCTGTTGAGTGCTGTCATTTATTATGAAGATAGAAAAAACTGGTAACTGGCAGTTGTATTTCTTCCTTGTCCTGATAATAACAGCTATTCTTTAATGGAAATTTATTAGGTGTCAAGTATTTAAAGAACGTCAAATATTTATAGAAAACCTACAAAACAACTAGTATTTGTTCTCATTTTACAGATGCTAAAACTTAGGTTCAGGTAGGTTAAATGAGATGTCCAAGGCTCTGCAGGTACTTAAATACCAGAACCATGTATTTTCACTCACGTTACCATGATGCCTTCTAAGTAAAGTTATCAGATACAAAACAGGACACTCAGCTAAATTTGAATGTCAGATAGTATTTCCTTCTTTTTTATGACTGACTAGTAATGTGAATTTTTTTTTTTTAGTTTAAGTATATCCCATTCAATACTTAGCGTATACTTATATTAAAAAATTTCATGCAGTAGTTGGGACATCATGATACTAAAACTCATTTATTATTCACACAATATTTGGGATATACTCATGCTAAGAAAATCAGGTAATATGTGGGACACATCGATAACAAAAGATTTTAGCATAGTTTATCTGAAATTCAACTTTAACTGGGCATCCAGTATTTTTATGTGAAAAATTTGGCAACCTTATTCCCAAGACTGTTGATATTTTTATAAGTATTCTTTTGTAGACTAAGATTACATAATGAAGATAGTAGAATAATTATAAAAATACAGAAAAGTCCAAATCTAAACTATACTCTGAGAACAGAAATGATATAGATCATTGATAGGTATTATGTGATTCTTGAACTTGACCCATACTATTGCTATAGCATCCTTCACATTGTGTTCCTTTTGTTTCTTTTTTTATTTTATTTTTATTTTTTTTATTAGTTTTGCCATACAATGCCATGATATGGGCATGGGTTTACATATGCTCCTCCTCCCCGGGAAATCTCGGTGCCCCGAGCATCAATCCTGGGCTGGCGATTGATTACACATATGGTAATTAACATGTTTCAATGCCATTCTCCCATATCATCCCACCCTTGCCCTCATCCAGAGTCCACGAGTCTGTTCTATACATCTGCGTTCCTTTTGCTGTCTCGCATGCTGAGTTCTCGTTACCGTCTTTCTAAATTCCATATATATGCGTTAGTATACTGTATTGTTGTTTTTCCTTCTGGCTTACTTCACTCTGGATAATGGGCTCCAGTTCCATCCACCTGAGTAGAACTGATTCAAATGAATTTTTTTTTACTGCTGAATAATATTCCATTGTGTATATGTACCACAGCTTTCTTAAAAATAAAACTAAAAAAAGTTTATATAAAAATCTAAACTAATACAATTTAGAAAAAAAATCAGTCAATAATATCACCGAATCACTAGCAGAAAAATTTGTCATACAGGAATGGGTTAAATTTCTATATGACATGGAGACTTGGAACTGGCACGTCTAAAACACCATGAATGTAAGTCTATAAACAATGAAATAGACCAAGTAATAGGTCCATCAGTTCACATCTTAAATGTTTCAGGAATAAATTTAACTACAAAACAATCACACAATTTGAAATGGCATAATGGTGCAATCCTAAAGAGACCGAAATAAAGAGGAAAATAATTTCTGTGGCTTGGCAATAATAGAAATGAATGCAGACATCTACAAAGGCATGCATTTTTCATGCAACACAGACCGTGGAGTAAGATTCAGTTCTGATATCACCAATTCTGTGTTCATGAAGAAGCATCATGCTAAAAAGAAGATCCTATTCCTCTTGGTGGTTTTACTCTTTGGCTCTGGCTGTAGGAAATTAGAGATGGTAAAGACATGCATATTTAATTCTCCCTACATAGGAAATAAATTTACAATTTGAGAAAGGGAAATCTTAACTATGGTTTCATACGAACAATCTTTAGTTTTACTAGAGAGAAAGATAAGAAATTTCAAAACTTTGGTTAACTCTCCAAAAAATATGAAAGCTGATGAGAGAACTCTTTTGAGGGATAGGATGCATTTTTTTTTCATCCTAATTCTTGTAAAACAAAATACAAATAACTAAAAGAGTAAAAGCAATAGGAGCAAATTGAGCTTGGAATTTTTAAAAAACCTTTAAATAACTGACTGTGATTAGCAACGCTTTATATTTGTTGAGCCTCACTAAACATTTTAAATGCTAACTTGTCTACTTCAACATGATTCTCGAGTAGGCATCGATCATTATTTCTTAGGGTTGGTAATGCCAACTGATTAGATTCTGTCAATGTGAAGAACTGTGTTCTATTAAGAGGATGATAATTGAGAAAGTGTTTTGGTAGTAACCTCACCAAGATAAGAAATGCTTACAGACAAAAAAGTCTCAGTTTTACAGGCACATCTATTTTTCAAGAGTCAGGAAGAGGCACAGGAGTAAAATCCAACAAAAAATGTCTCCAGGATTGACTGTAAAATTTTTGTATTCACCAATCTCATTTTAAATCTCTCACTAATTTAAAGTCTCTATTGCCTCACTGAAAGATAAGAATAAATTAGAAATCTTATTTCCTTTGTTGGGCATAATTAACAAATGAGACCTACAGACTAAAAATATCATATGTTAAAAAACAACAATAAAACCCAAACCTCATGTAAATGATAAGACTTCTCATATATTCCAATTAAACTTTAAGAAATGGATGAAACTGGTTTAGAAAATTCCCAGGGGCGCAGATGCCAGCCTCTTTCATGTTAGGTCTACACAAACTGAGCATCTTCTAATCTCATGATATTTAAAAATGAAAATCACTGCCCGCCAAAACCTATTCCTTACTTTCATTGCATTCAATGGCTTTTTATCCCAGTGCTGACTTCAGAGGCACTCTGCAAGCACTGTGATCTCACTGAAAGTCAAAGTATACTTGAGGGATGGAAAAGTAGAGCAATTAGCAAGAAAAATGGATCTCGGAGTCACCTTAACCTGGTTTCATATCCAAGTTCCCATCACTTATCCTAAGAGCTGTGTGACCTTGAACAAGTTAGTTACTTCATTTCTCTGAGCTTTAGTTTACACATCTGTAGAACGGAGATGCTAAGTCACTTCAGTCATGTCCAACTCTTTGTGACCCTATGAACAGTAGACTGCCAGGTTCCTCTGTCCATGGGATTCTCCAGGCATGAATGCTGGAGTGCATTGCCATACCCTCCTCCAGGGGGTCTTCCTCACCCAGGGATTTGAACCTGCATCTCTAACATCTTTTTGCATTGGCAGGTGGGTTCTTTACCACTAGCGCCAGTTGGTACTACACTCAAATTACTTAGTTGTTCAAGAGATTAAGGGAAATAATGTTTATATAAAACTGAAGACGATGCCTGGTACAGAGAAATACTCACTACGTGATGGCAGTCATTATATGTGAAAGAAACATTTGAAAGTTTAAATGGTAAGCACACATGACCTCATGTGTTTTCAATAGCTTAATTTGCACAATCCCCTATCTTTTTGTGGAAGACATAAGGATGTGGTCATGACTAGAAATGTAGCATCTTGATACCATCTACCCTCGTAAGCATACAGAACATGATTTTCATCTGTACCATATCACTGGCATTGAAGGTAACATTATTCATTTATTTATTTTGGTCCCACTGCACGGCATGCAGGATCTTAGTTCCTCCACCAGGGATCAAATCTGTGTCCCCAGAAATAGAAGTGCAGAGTCTTAATAACTAGACCACCAGGAAAGTCCCTCAAAGGTAATTTTAAAAAACCATATATATATATATATCTCACTATCACTTGGCACTCACGAAAAAAAAAAAAAAACCTAGAAATTTATTTTTTTCTCTTTTGAGTTTTGAATTACCCTGGGTATCTGTGAGAATATCCTTGGCAAGATTGTGATTCATTTCAGTATTGGAAGCTGTATCAGAAGAGATACATTTCAATACATTAAAAGAATGTATTGAAAATGTCCTGATGAACAAATTGGCAATGCTACTGCCAGAGGCACACTGTGATCACGCCACTGAGTGTTCCTTCATTCATCAGGGATGTTAGAAGGATTCACAAATGATACTGAGTCAAAATCATTTGGCAATAATATAAAGAAACCTAGTATGCATTATATTGAAAATCTTTTAATACACTAAATGTGAATCACCGAGAGATAATTGTTTGATGAAAACTCAATGAAATAGGTGAATTCTCTCCACATCTTTTATCTTGAACTGTCCTAGCATCTGATCCTTTTTTAGCTTTAATTCAAACTGTGCTGTTGGAGGTTTTTTTTTTCTTTTACCTTCTTTCTGTTTTATACTACCATTTCAGAATCTGAAATTGTTTCTTTTAATCTCTTTTAAAATAACACAGAACACTTAAAATTCAAATCAAAGAACTGCTGACCTGAATACTGCAAATTTCTGTTTCTTACCCAAGTTCTGATGATTCTAAGGCTCCATTTTATAATGCATCTTGTTGATAAGATTTCTCAAATTTCCTGACCCAGGAATTTTATGTCCAGAGTAAAACTGATGGGAAAGAGGCCTATTTATCTTGTTCCTCTCAAGTCAAGACCCAGAATCTAAACATTCTGGGTAGAGCAGCATACCCTTGTGAACACAGGATGGCCTTTAGGAGCTGAGAAATCTGGCTTAAATCCTAGCTGTCTAGCGATCATCATGTTTTATCTCCTTGGCCTACTTATTTAACTGTGCTAAGCCTGGTTTGCTGAAATATGAAATACCTATACTTCACAGTGTTGGTCTGTGAGTTTTTGAGATGTTGCATCTGAAGCCATTAAGCACAGTGCTTGGCACATTAAAGAAGTATGCAGTAACTGGGGTGGTTATTATTATATAATTCCACAGTTGGGCAATACCAGTTCAGGCTCTGTACTCCATTTCAAAACCCTAGCCCAGAGGCATGCCAACATATGCACATGCACACTGGGGAAAGGGAGGCTTTTTTTTGATATGGAAATCTTGCAACATCCAGTGAAACTATGAAGAAACAAAGCATACACTCTTTCTCAGACCCCAAAACTTTGTACAGATGACACAACTTGCCTTCTCAGCTCATGTGTAAAAAGATACAGATAGAATAAACAATAATTTTAAGGGCAAATTCTTGTGCTAATATACTGTACCTAACAAATCTAAGAAACAAAAACATCACAGAATATTTTTCTATGTAGACTAATAATCAAATTCACATATCATCTTACTTAGAGTTCAACACACCTTATGAGACTGTGGCAAAAACACAGAGATGAAGTTTCCTGGGGAAAGGCAGTAGACTTTTTTTTCCTGTTATTGTTCTTTTGTTAACATCTGGAGATAGTTCTGTCATCTCCCTGAGAAAATTAAGCACATACTTCAAGGCCATTTGACCTGGAAATAAGAAGTTTTCTTTTTTGGTATTTATCTTATTTGTTCTGCTTAAAGAAGAATTAGCGTACACTCAGGCTTTGTGAAACGCTCTTCAGGTGACCAATAAATAGGAGGCTGCTAGTTGGTGGCTCAGTGGTAAAGAATCTGCCTGCCAATGTAGGAGACAAAAGAGATGTGGGTTCAATCCCTAGGTTGGGAAGATCCCCTGGAGAAAGAAATGGCTACCCACTCCAGTATTCTTGCCTGGAAAATCCCATGCACAGAGGAGCCTGGTGGGCTAAGGGGGTTGCAAAGAGTCGGACATGATTTAGCGACTAAACAATAGGAATAACAAAGTCTTGCTGGAAAAGCATCTACTACTGGAGGATTTCAAAGAGAAGATATGATGATATAATCTTTTTGCTTGTTGGTGGGGTACTCATTTAATTTCAGGTATAACTGGAAGCAAGATAGGTAGAGATGGAAAGGTTGTCCAGACCAGTGAACTAGGGTTATAGAAGCAATGTCCTTTCCCTGTCCCAGAGATGTGCTGAGCACGACAATGCAAAGGAAAGGCAAGTCTATGTATGATGCCGCATCATAATTTTCCAAAATAATTTTTTTTAACAAAATTCGCCTTCCTTCCCAACACTCTGCTTCATATAGACAGATATCTAACATACTCTGCTTGAACTGTTCTGGCTGCTAGACATTTCTGCAATTTGCAGCACTTGCCTGCAACCAAGGATAAGAGTTGCTGGGAAACACAGATCCCAATATATGTTACCACTACTGATGTGGAACTTGGGCTGAGGTCTCTATTTGTTAGGATAAGGGGGGTGAAAATCCTAAAGAATACCAAAGGTCATAGTAAATCTGGACTCATCTATGCTTCTAGATCTTTCTCACTCCTATTTGACAATGATGATATCAGGCTACACAATGTGAGAGATGAGCTTTTCAGCCTCTGAACTAAGAATCAAACCACCAGATGATTAGCAAAAAAAATCCTATGTAAGATAGTACAGTGATTTGGGCAGAAATTAAGGCTTTCCATAAAAGAAAGGAAGGGATCTTACTCTTTAATTAACATCAAACAACTTTAGATATTCCTTTTCTCTAGTTTCACTGTGTTTAGAGGGCATATTTGATTGAAGCAGTCCTGGCAAATACTCAGGGCAAAGAATTTTCAGCTGCAGCAACCACACTCTGAGAGTGAGTACCTCTGAAGAGTCTGTCAGCACTGTAATACTGCTAAACTTCTTTTTTCCTTCCAAGATATTTCCACTTATTACGGTACAAGTGACCTATAAAATTCCTCTTATGCAAGATCTCATGAATACTTCATCAACCAATCAACTATGATTGTAACTGAGAAGTCTTTCTTTCTCACTGGGGTAATTGAAACTTTGATTAGCTTGCTCAAGTACTTAGGTGTCTCTGTAATAGACACGGAACAAATGTATTGATACTGTAGTTAGATGGAGATTCAAGTCATGCTTATTAACCTTTGCAAATAAGGTATGAATCACTGACGTGTAGGCTAGATAACCAAATCAAACAAAAGAGATATTTTCTACCCTCTTAGATTCTAGAGAGATGCTATGTTCCTTCCTTCCTGTAGATCGGATTGTTGTCTCTCCACTTCCTTACTAGCTCACACTGCCCTCTCCCACACTTAATTTTCACCTTTCCCTAAAGTTATGTCTTTCTGCCTCCTTCCTTCCTCCTCCTACCTCTTGGTCTGTTTGTCAGAGAAGCCATCTACTGCTATTCAGAGCTGAAGAAAAACCAGCCCTTCCAGCAGCCTACAAGGCCTGACATGATCTGGTACTCTCCTACTTGTCCTGGGTCATTCAGTTCTATCCTCACTGCTCAATTTCCCTCAGAGATTTTACACTCATGTTTTTTCTGCTTTCACACAGAACTACCAAAAAGGCTTCCCCGGTGGCTCAGCTAGTTAAGAACCTGCCTACCAATGCAGGAAATGCAAGAGACCCAGGTTCAATCCCTGGGTCACGAAGATCCCCTGGAGTAGGGAATGGCAAACTGCTTCACTATTCTTGCCTGGGAAATCCCATGGATAGAGGGACTTGGTGGGCTACATCCACGGAGTTGCAAAGTTTAAATCAGTGAGGATTTCCCTTACCATCTTACATAAAATAACCCACTAATGAACTTCCTAGCTCCATCTTCCTTACTGTAGTCTCCTAACATAAAAGGTCAAACTTAGTTAAACTTTTGATATGCTTCACATTTTCTAAGAACTGGAAGCTGGAGTTTGTCAATTTACATAATAATACTTTTCTGCCTGGGAATTTTTAAAACATGAACATCTCTACACATAATTCCCTACACTTCTCCTATTTTTTTATTGTGGAAAATCTGAGTGGCCAGGAAATAAACATTACCCACTTTCAAATGGTTGGTTTCTCTCTGGATCATCCAAAGGTTATGGTTCACTGACTTATACATTTATTTTCTTTAAAATGCCAGTGTGTAGTGTTTCCAAGGCTTGAAATCCATGACATTTGTCACATGGATATAGCACCACACACTGCAGTGAAAATTCACTTGTGTAGAGATGTGTTTACACAGAACCTCCAAGGTTACAAGAAAACAATCTGTTTTAATTTTGGAAAGGAGATCTTTGTTTTCACTGCATGATCCACACAAATTTGTAACACATAGCTTTGCCAGTGATCTTTTGGTTTCAGACCAAACTGTCTCAGGTTCGGGTGGAAGGTTTAGATGAAAACTTCCTTGAGTTTATTTGTATAACTAACTCCCTTTTGGCAGAGGGGAGACTCATAGAAGAATCTGATCTGCTGCAGGAGAGGAAGACAGTTAAGTGAATTCCAGTACATGCTCACTGAAGGAGCCCTCTCTTGTATTCAGCACAACCAGCTTTCTGTACAGCCTCCTTAAGAAACAAATAAAAAATTAATGCATCTTTCACATGGTGTACATATCAGGAGATTTGACAGACAAACAGATCTTTGCACACCAGTGTGGTCGTGAAGAGAATCTCAAAGGTAAATTATTCAAAAAGGGAAGAAGGAAAAAAGAAGACTGTTAGGTGCAAATCTCCTTGGATATTAAACTTGCAGTTGGTTACAAAGTGGTCATGCTTTGTAATGAAGGCTGGCTATAATCCCCAAGGCCTTCTTTTAAAATTTGCCTTACAACTGCAAAAACCATGGGATCTGAAGTTGCAGGAAAAACTGCCTTTCTCGTCACAGTCCATTAGAATGCTGAACTCTGATTAGTTAGAAGTTAATCTACAATCTGGAGCATGGTGGAGGTTTTCAAATGCTGCAGACATATTTTTCTTCATAGCTATTGGAATACCCCTCTTTCCATCTGGGAAAGAAAAACAATTGAGTTTGACATGTCTCTATGGACCTTGACTTGATTAAACTCCATGAAGCGCTTTGAGTGCCTATAGGAAGTTAATCTATAACTTAAAAAAAATTCTATTTTGAACCGAAGGAACAAAATGAAATTCTAAAGTGACTGATAAGATATTTTAATGGGAAAGTATCTCGGGGAGGGTTGGGTGCGGGGAAAGGGGAAAACAAGTGGTATGTTTCAGCTCCATGAGCTGAGTTTACTGCCTTATTAGTCACCATCTTAGAAGATGGAAGAAGCAGCACGATCAATAAGGTTTTTGATGAGACCAATTTGGGTGGGTTGAAATGCACCTCAGAGACTTGGATAAGAATATTAAATTACATTGACAAGGAGAAATATACACTCAGAACAGGAAAGACCCCCCAAAACTGCTCGCTGCAGTCTTCTGCCTGTGAGTAGGGTTTCATGACCTCCCACAGGAACCAATGCTGACGGTTAATCACTTTGAAAAGGAAATACTTCCTTATGTCTAACTAAAAGCTGTCAGTTTCTCAAACCCATAGCTTGTCTATCGTCTGCTGAGAAATAGAAACCTGGTCAATATCTTCCTTAAAAATCTTTACATGTATAAACACGTAAAACAATATAACATATCCCCTTAAAACAGTATAATGTGTTTCCTTAAACATGTTATAATGTTATAACAGTATAACCTGTCCCCAGGAACCACTTTGGTGCCCGATGAGACCCACAAAAGTAAAGCTGATTCTCAAATGCAGTGTGGAGTGAATTTCCAAGTTCGTAGGGTAAATGTTAGGAGGAAGGATGGGGTCAGAGAGGCCCTTAAGAAAATTAGTCTGGACTTCAAATTAAGTCGCTCAATATCATTTTCTAAAAGAACAACACTCAGAGAGTTTTTTCTATGAATTTACTAATGCTGAGGTTTTGCCCTGGGTCTTCTCTACTTGCTGGACATTACTTTTTAAATCCTAGGGTTCTTTGTTCTCATATGTATGCCCTGTACTCCCCAAAATAAACAAAGCTAGGAAAA
The DNA here is from genome assembly GCA_007570785.1 of Antilocapra americana. Classification (NCBI taxonomy): domain Eukaryota; kingdom Metazoa; phylum Chordata; class Mammalia; order Artiodactyla; family Antilocapridae; genus Antilocapra; species Antilocapra americana. The sequence goes on from ML661243.1 coordinate 2,767,471, forward strand.
TATACCCTAAAAGATTAGTTAACCAGTATCTACAGTAAGGATATTCCCAGTTGTCCATCCTCTAATTCTCTCAACTTATCATAGAGTTTGTTTTGTAACATTATAAGGTACAACTGTAAACTTACAGGATTGGTTCCAATATATCTATTGAAATCATGAATCCCATCCTTCAAATGGCCACCTTGGGAAGCCATAAACTTATTTTGGTGAGGGCCATTACTGTGGTTGAAACTCCTCTTTCAGAATTGATCTCTGAATCAAATAAAATCCATCTCATTATTTTAGATTCACAATATTTTTGACCAGAGACTTTGTTACCCTGTTCGAACATACATCTTATTAATAAAACTTGGCTCAATATCACTTTAGGCTGTTTTCAAAAATCAAATCCACCCTCAAATTGCAAAGATTTAGTACCCCTGAAAAGATCTAAAGCACGTGCTATATAACCCTTGGGAAAAACCTAAAATAGGCATTTCCAAAATATTTTGGGAAATGTTATTATCTTTTGATTAAGATAACAATGGGGGTAAAAGTCCTTAAACTCTACACACTTTTGATTTGAGTTTAAAATATAGTCCCTCCTCATATACCACTGATTCATGATAAATAATCATACATGAAGAATCAAAAATCTTTCTAGTGAATGTGTACATGTTCCTGCATCTATGCTATCTGCTCAATGCCTTTAATTATATTACATTTGACTAGTTCCTGAGTGAACCTATTTTCGAGGGAAGACACACATCAGAAAACATTCATATATATGTATATGATTTGCATATGCATATTAAATTTATATATGTAAATAAATTCTAATAAAGTGTTAAAAATTCCTCAGGACATATTGCCACTGACAATTTTTCTGTCCTTTGGGTGATGTGAAAGACAGGGAAAGGAAGAAAAGGCCCAGAAAATAGAAAGGTAAGACAAAGGGAGCCATATTTGTACCCAGTGACTTACATCTTCTCTGAGAAGCAGGAAACATTCCTTGAGTAACTACCATGTAGGAGAATCAGCAAAAGTATTATACACAAGGTTCTTGTGCTCCTACAGATGGTGACTGCAGCCATGAAATTAAAAGACATTTACTCCTTGGAAGAAAAGCTATGACTAACCTAGACAGCATATTAGAAAGCAGAGACAATACTTTGACAACAAAGGTCCATCTAGTCAAACTATGGTTTTTCCAGTAGTCATGTATGGATATGAGAGTTGGACTATAAAGAAAGCTTAGTGGTGAAGAACTGATGCTTTGAACTGTGGTGCTGGAGAAGACTCTTGAAGAGTCCCCTGGACTGCAAAGAGGTCCAACCAGTTAATCCTAAAGGAGACAGTCCTGAATATTCATTGGAAGGACTGATGCTGAAGCTGAAACTCCAATACTTTGGCCACCTGATGGGAAGAACTGACTCTTTGGAAAAGACCCTGATGCTGGGAAAGACTGAAGGCAGGGTGAGTGACTGAACTGAACTGAACTTGTGCTCCTGACACTTAGGGGTCATCTAAAGAAAGACTAGAGTGTTAGAATTCTTTAAGCCAGTCTCTTAGATTGTCCATTGAAATAGCATTCTAGAGTCGAGAGTAGATCCTACTTTTTAAAAAATCATTGTGAATAAAAGTCACATGTTCAGTTCAGTAGCTTAGTCCTGTCTGACTCTCTGTGACCCCATGGACTGCAGTACGCCAGGTTCCCCTGTCCATCACCAGGGAGGGAATCAAATTCTTTGTGAATAAAAATGTAGTCTCTTGGACTATCAAGGCACAAACTCTTTCACAGAAGTAAATGAATATGGCTTTGCTCAATTTACTTTGCACAAAGCCATCTTGATTGCCAGTCAGAACTCTGTGCTCTTCTAAGTAAAAAGTGATTGATGAGTTGCTATCCTACCTTCCAAGATATTCACAGGAAGATGTCCTTCCAGTAATTATGGGGAAGCACCTTACCCTTTATTGATGTCTGAACAATCAGGATAATTTTTATATGTGGAGAAACATACACATATATAACACTAAGCAATGAGTGGGAGCCAAGCAACACAAATAAAAAAGGAAAGCTGATAAGGCACAGAAAAGCATGGCAAGACAGCCCCTAGAGCTTATGGTGTCCCTGCAGTGAATTGAACACTGCCATGCTATATTTTTGGTAAGGGAAATGTCATTTTCATGAAGTAGAATAGAGCAGAACTTTAAATTTCTGTTCCCTTGGATAAAGTTGGAGACCCCAGGGACTGCTTCCATATCCATCATGTCAAGACATGCTCATCTTTGCCATACACGATGTTGTGCTGTGCTTAGTTGCTCAGTCATGTCCAACTCTTTGTGATCCCATGGACTGTAGCCCTCCAGGCTCCTCTCTTCATGGGATGTTCCAGGCAAGAATACTGGAGTGCGTGGCCATGCCCTTCTTGAGGGGATCTTCCCAACCCAGAGATTGAACCCAGGTCTTCCACATTGCAGGTGGATTCTTTACTGTCTGAGCCACCAGGGAAACCCTACATGATGTTAATATATGTTAAGTATTAACATGCATTCAGTTATCCAAATATTTCCTTTATGCGTGTTGCTTCAGTCCTGGCTTAGCTGAACAGCTTCTGAAAGGGCAGGTGTTATGTGGGTTTGTCAGCTTCAAATATGATACATTCAGATAAGCATTCAAGTATAATCTGAATAGAGCATCTGATACAAAGACAGCATGTAGTAAGTACTTCTAATTAATGATGATAAATTTGGTGGAAATACTAGTTTAGCACATGTAATAACAATATTCTGACTTGGGTTTATCTCTTTTGACAGTTTGGCCTTTTGTAAAGTGTTGTGCTTAATTTACAGGCAGAACAACTCTAAGGGCAGGGGCAGATTTACCATGAAGCTAAATGAAGCAAGAGCTTCAGGACTCCTCACTTACATGGAGCAGGGGAGGGGGACTGGCAACATGTTCATCTGCCCGTGTGTTTTTGAGAAGGTTGCAAAAGAAAAGTATCTTGACATATTTTTCCCTGAATGGATCCTCCCAATTCATGTAAACTCAGACCTCACAAATCTGGATCCTCTGTTTAAGGTATACATAAAATGTATATATAAAAGGATATAAAAATCTGAGGAGAACTGTGGTGAAGAGTAAGGAAGGGACTTCTATGGTGGTTTAGTGGCTAAGACTTTGCACTCCCAATGCAGGGGGCCTGGGTTCAATCCCTTGTTGGTGAACTAGATCCCACATGCTGCAACTAAAGATCCCATGTACCTTAACTGAGATCCTGTGCAGCCAAATAAATAAAATATTTTTTTAAAAAATAAAGCAAGTGCCAAACCATGAACAAAAGATGGATAACTAAGCTCAGAAAGGATGGGATTAAGGGATATAACTTGATCCATGGACATGAAGTGGATATTTGTTTAAATGACAAAGCTTATCTGATTTCTTCCATATTTCCAGAAGCAAAATAACAGGGCAAGTGATTGAACTCTAAGAAGAGAAGCTCTGTTTGAAAATTATAAAGAATTTTACAGTAGGTATGGCAAAGCAGTGGAACCAAGTCAAGTTATTAACCTGCTTTCTCTTAAAACCTACTTGAAAGAATAGCTAGGTAGCTGCTAAAAGGGTCTAGAAAACAATGCCAGGAGCCTAGGCTACGAGATAAGCCCACAGTGAATTCCTCAGTTCCTGTGTGTTAGACACTCAGTCGTGTAGGACTCTTTGCGACCCCATGGTCTGTCCATGTAATTCTCCAGGCAAGAATACAGGAGTGGGTTGCCATTCCCTTCTCCAGGGGATCTTCCCAATCCATAGATTGAACCTGTGTATCCTGCATTGCAGGCAGATTCTTTACCATTTGAGCTACTCTCAGTTTCTATTCCAGGAAATTTTGCCTTTAGAGGTATGTATGTCTGAGTCCTTAGTTCATAGAACAGGAAAAATAACATGAATATCTTGTATTCAACCCCTTAAATCTGGGGTTGCTATAGCCAGAAAGAGTTGATCTGTGAAAATACTTGAAAACAGTATTAGAGTGTGGATCACTTCACAGTTGGGTTTGAATAAGACAGAGGGTAGAATCAAGGTATCCTGCTTTAAGATCCTCTTTTCAAAACTAGAAATAATAAGGGCATTGTTATATGGTGGTATTTGTGTTCTGGGAAGCAAGCCATTCTATCTGCCTATGAGCATTGCAGCTACATTCCACAAAGTAAAACCCATCTCACTTGGGATTACATCCTTGACCGTGACCTAGATTTGGCCAAATATCATTGCTTCCTTACTAATGGGAATATCCTTGTCTTACTATGCTAATGTTCTACTGCCCTTTCCTTTACCGTCTTCCTCCCTGGATACTATACCATTATTTATAGAGCAGTTTTCTGGCTTCATCATGAATCTTCTGCTTAAGTTATTGGTATAGAGGGATTTTGCCATTAGGCTTGACATGTTGGATAAATAACTTACTAAGGGATTTAGGGAGTTTACAGACACACTGGATTTTATTTCTTGTATAAAACTTTGCAATAATAAATGTGTTTTAGATTTGACTTCTTTGAATGTGAACTTCTGTATAACGCCTCCCTGGCTACTACAATGAAATCTCAGTGTTACTTCCTGCATACTGTGAGTGTTAATGCTTCAGGACTATAAAGGTAAAATACAACACTATGATATATTTAACAAGTATAACATGACTAAATTTTATCCTGTAAAACTTATGGCTATTTTTCTTCTTTTAAAATGCAGCAACTCCCACAAATAAAAAAAGCTGAAATTTTTATTCCCTTCAAAGGGTTTTTGAAGATAATAAGACTTAGAGAAGGTAGAAAGATCAGGTGCATGTTTGAAGACTAGTCCTTCTGTAATGATTTTTACCATAAAGAGAAAAACATCCTAGAGACACAAGCAGGGGACTAGCTTGTCGTGGATAAACAATGAAGATTTAAGGGGTCATAGCAGCAGCAGCAGCAGCAGCAGTCATAAGGGAATAGTAAATCACAAAGTAATGCTGACAAATGAGAATCTGGATATGAGATTGTACAAATGAAACAGAGTACACATCAGGTATTTTCAGTACACTTGAATAGCCCACTCAAGAGCTGTATGTTCGTGGAAAATACAGGTCACTTTGGGATTTCACAATGAGAAGTGATGGGGTGAATGTAGAGAAATTTAACTAATTTAGTCAAATATTTGCTGTAACAATGTTGACAAAGGGTCAAAGGAATCATTAAATAATGAAAGGTTTTGGAAAAACTGGCCGAGGGATACAAGGGGGAGGAGAGAGACAACAGCTAGAGCATGTTGAAGCATTTAATACAGAAGATCATTTATTATTAGATGTCTAGCACAGGAGGAGCACAATTACTAGTTACAAATGTGGTTACCAATCAAGAAATATCTGCCGGCGACTATGTGTCACACACTGCGGTGTGACAAAAATTCAGATGGGTGAGATACATATATTCCAGAGGAATTCACAGCATAAAGAGGAAAGCAGGTCTGCACACCATCAATTATAATGGGTGCAATGTGACAAAATCACATGAGTCATGTGATGGAAGCATATGAACTAGGGAGCGATGGAGTCTCCCTGGAGTTGAGGGGGGGAGAGAAGAGGAAAGATGTAAAGGCGAAAGTCGTCACTGAATGAGTCTTGAAGGAAAAAAAAATGATTGCATCAGGTGGAAGAAAGATGGTGAGCACAAAGACAGTTCAAGCAGAGGAAAAGAAGAGTGTTTGAGGAGGAGTTAGAGTGCCAAGGTTTCCAAATGCTTGTTGACACTTTACTGTCACCCAGGTGTGGCCATTAAAGGTCTAAGAAAGTGAGTCTCACTAAGCCTGGGGTCACCTTGTGCAGTATCCAAGATGAGGGCAGCAGTTCTGTCTCAGGGGGCAATATGTAAAGATGTGAATGTCACCCGGAAAGGAAAGTGGAAATAGAGAGTGCAGTTGATGACCACATCTCTTTCAATGAATAATTCCCATCTTCTCTGAAAGCTAACCCCTCTTAAGGAGGGACCGCATTTGAAAGTTAAAACACAAGAGACTGTATCTGTTTTCTGCAACTTCCCTATCAGAAATTCACCTCCACACCCTTATTTGCATGTGCTATATTAAGGGTCAGCAAGTGTTTTCTGCAAAGGGCCTAACAGTAAATATTTTCAGCCTTTGGGGTCATATGGACCCTGTCTCAAGCACTCAGCATCGCCATTACCATCACAGAATGAAAGCAGCCACAGAAATACATAAACAAAGGAGCTTGGCTGTGCGCCAATATGACTTTATTAATAAAAGCATAAGGCAAGCTGGATTTGGCCCCTGGATCATAGATTGCTGATCCCTAATCTAGATCATAAGGGAGGCAATTACCAAAGGATGCCAATGTGAAAAACACAGCTGGATTATGAGACCACAACAGATAGGTTACGTTGTGGAACGTCCTTGATGGGAAGAAGTGAAATCCTAGACCTAGGAAGATTAGGCAGCTGCGTACATGATGTTCTTTCAAGAGGTACAAGAAAAGTTGCCTTTCTCCCCAATATTTCCTCTACCAGCAAGCCATGCAGCAAGAAGTTCTTGACAGCAGATTAATCTGCTTCTGCCAGATTAAGGCACTGTCTGGAATTCAAAGGGCACACGTGTAGTAGAGAATGAGTGACATATTAGTACTGCATTAGTTTATCAGATCAATTAGCTGACAGCTGGCAGGGAACAAGGACCAGGGTGAAAAGAATTCAAAATGAACTCAATATCTGTGTAAGTCCCACAGAAATTTTCATATTTTTGGCATTAAAAATATGCTTTTACTCCATTACATGCTTTGCTATACATCCCATCTTTTGTCAGAGCTTCCTGTCTGCCTCTAGGTAAAGATCTCTGCATAGCCTCTATATACTAGAAGATAAGGTTACTCTATTTAATTGAAATGATAAAGCCCTTGGGAAGACTCTTTCTCTTGAGAGGGATAGAATTCATTTTTTTCTCCTATACCACAGTAGGATATACAACTTATGAAATAGTTAGGATTCATAATAAAAAAAAAACTAATAGGAACTAGTTAAGTCAACAGGAATACACAGTGATTCCTATACTTATGGGAAAAAGTTATAATGCTAAAATTTTAAGTCTTAATCTAAAATATTGATTGTATGAGGAACTTGATAACTAATGCTGAAATCTGTCAGCTGTTGCCATGTGGCTTTTACATCTGGCATTTTTTTTCTTTCCATAGCACTTATTAGGTTCTAACAAACTATACAATTTTTCTAATAAGTATGTTTATTGTCTATTAACTCATCTTTCTCTTTACAAGTCAAATTTCAAGAAGGCAGAGATTTTTAGTAAACTAAAAAGTGTCAGTAGCTAGAATGGTATCTTTAATTTAGTGAGTGCTTAGTCAATATTTGCTGAATGAATGAATGAGAAAAAGAAAGCAAGGAAGCTAGAAAGGCAGACCTGTCCTGTGTAAGTATATTCCAGGTAAGGCAGAAAATAAACAAGGAAGGGTAACTTGGAAATAAATCATCTTTTCTATTCAAAGTTCTATTCACCGAGATTCTTTTGTAAACAATTTAACGGTGCATTTCACAAAAACATCTCCTTCATTTGTATTTCGGGAATTTGGAACTCTTGAGAATTCAAGCAATGCCAAGCAATGTACTTTTGTGTTCTCCATTTTATACATACTCCTAGTTGCTGGCCCTAATCCATCAAACTTGAACCTTCCTACTTGCTGGCAGAGCTCTGGATCAGTTTGGCTGCTTAGTCTCTACACAGTCATGTTCAGGAGACGAGCTCTGTCCCCATCCCATGGGTAAATCATGATTAATCTAAGATTACAGACTCGTGGACTCTGGAAGAGGGCAAGGGTGGGATGATATGGGAGAATGGCATTGAAACATGTTAATTATCATATGTGAAATCAATCGCCAGCCCAGGGTGGATGCTCGGGGCTGGTGCACCGGGATGACCCAGGGGGAGGGAATCGGGAGGGAGGAGGGAAGGGGGTTCTGGAGGGGGAGCATATGTAAACCCATGGCGGTTTCATGTCATTGTATGGCAAAACCAACACAATAAAGTAAAGAAAATTTTAAAAAAGTAAAAAATAAGATTCTTTTTGATGGTGATTAGTTAAGAGGTGGGCATGTGACTGAATACTTAACAATAGAATTTGAAGAAAAAAATCTGTCCAGGGGCTTCTGGAAAAGTTTTTCCAAAACTTTTGCTAAAACTTTGTTTTAGCAAAACAAAATAGAAAAAAACTTCATGAGTGACAATGACCTATTCTCTCTTATATATCACTATATTTATATGTGATGCCTGAAACCACTGCAGCCATTTTGCAACCATGAGCCAACACGCCAATGGTGGCAGAACAGAAGTATTTGCAAAATTCAGGTTTGGGTGATTATACAACGAAGTTGTTAAATTAATCATACCTGTAACTGCTTTCTCTCTATATTTTTTACAATATGTGAGATTAAAACCATATTCTTAAGCCAAATTTAGTTATATTACAGTCAAAAGTATCCTGATAGATTATGAAAAAGGACAAACATCAAAATATGCTCGTCTGTTTACAATAGAGTTAAAGCAATTATTTTCAGGCACTAACAAAAATATTCAAGAAACAATATCTACATATACAAGCAGTTATATTTACAGTAATAGTTATGCATTAATTTGCTGTATTCATTAAAGCCCATTACCTGAAAGGTGATCTAAAACATATTTGGCCTAAATAATGCTCAAATGTAATAAAAATGTATTTCTAGGAAAATACTATATATTTAGAGTTTTAATATACTATGAAAGAACCACCATATAATTATGATTATGTGATAATCATAATCCTAAGGCAATATACTTGATCTTAAATTATTTTTTTATTTATAAATTTTGTATTTTAAACTAAGGAGCAAGAACTTGGGGAAATACTTTCTTAGAGATGTCATCTGATGAAGGAGAATGGCTTATAACACTAAGAATAATCTTCAAAATCAAGTTTCCAGCTTGTTAGGGACATCAACCCATACAGATTTACAATCTCCCATCTACAGATTTACAATAGATCACTACCATAGTTATTATTTTATCTACATTTTACTTGATTATCTGTCTTGCTCTTCTGAATCACTGTTGGATTTGTCTCTAATGTACATGGAAATTGTTTCTTTTTCTTCTAGACCAAGAACAAATGAGCAAAAGCAAATTATACACTATTCCAAACTATTCCATCTCCAGTATAAATAAGTCTGGCTCTTTCATGCACTATTAATAAAATCTGAAAAAAAATTAAATGACTTAAGCTAAACCATCATACTGAGTAATCCACTAATTTGAACACAGAATTTTTAAGATCCTAAAGAATAATATACTTTGAACATATTACTGGCCCCTTGCCAGGGGGAAGTTTGATGAGGGCATTACATAAAACAAAAAGAGAAGGGAGATTATATTGGTTTATTTACAGGTGACTCCCAATAGTCAATGATGATTAGCATGGCATCAACAATCAGGTATTCTGAAAAAGGCATCATGAAATGAGCTAATTAATATCTTAAATCACAACTAAAGGAATAACTAATAGCACTATACACTAAATGCTGATGATCATATATATATACAGTCATAAGCTGCTAGGAATTATTACAAGTAATCAAAATTTTAGAGCTTAAATCTTCACAAGATTTAAAGAAAAATATATTCACAATCTAAATACATATGTACATGCAAAGAAAAGTCTGGAAGAATGTATAGCTTTGGCAAGCTATTAATATTAATTATCTCTGGGTAATAGGATTTCAGCTGAATTTTTTTTTCTTTTTTGACTATGGTTTTCAATTTTCCTAACACTTACATGTATGATTTAAAAATTTTATGAGTCATATGAACTACAACATCTTTCAATGATACAGAAAATATTAGTAATTAAAACAATACATTTCATTGATTAATAATTGAAATTAATGTTATATACTAAACTGATGTGGCAAACAGATGCATTATTAATTCATCTAGTACACATTTTGCTTCTTAATTGGAGTCATTTTGCATTGTTTTCCACATGAAAATTGGAGAAAGAAAACTTTAACAGATAACCCTAAGGTCAGGTTTCTCAGTCTTGGCAAGGACTATTTCTTTGTTGTGGGGGACCTTAATGTACATTGTATGATGTTTAGTGGCATTCTAGTCTTTACTCACTAGATGCTAGGAGCACTTCCTTCCTGTTTGTGACAACCAAAAGTGTCTCTGTTCAGTTCAGTTCAGTCGCTCAGTCGTGTCCTACTCTTTGCAACCCCATGAATTGCAGCATGCCAGGCCTCCCTGTCCATCACCAACTCCCGGAGTTTACCCAAACCCATGTCTATTGAGTCGGTGATGCCATCCAGCCATCTTATCGTCTGTTGTCCCATTCTCCTCCTGCCCCCAATCCTTCCCAGCATCAGGGTCTTTTCCAATGAGTCGACACTTCACATCAGGTGGCCAAAGTACTGGAGTTTCAGCTTCAACATCAGTCCTTCCAATGAACACCCAGGACTGATCTCCTTTACAATGGACTGGTTGGATCTCCTTGCAGTCCAAGGGACTCTAAAGAGTCTTCTCCAACACCACAGTTCAAAAGCATCAATTGTTCAGCACTCTCATCCATACACGAATACTGGAAAAACCATAGCCTTGACTAGATGGACCTTTGTTGGCAAAGTAATGTCTCTGCTTTTCAATATGCTATCTAGGTTGGTCGTAACTTTCCTTCCAAGGAGTAAGCATCTTTTAATTTAATGGCTGAAATCATCATCTGTAGTGATTTTGGAGCCCCTATAAATAAAGTCTGACACTGTTTCCACTGTTTCCCCATCTATCTGCCGTGAATTGATGGGACTAGATGCAATAATCTTAGTTTTCTGAATGTTGAGCTTTAAGCCAACTTTTTCACTCTCCCCTTTCACTTTCATCAAGAGGCTCTTTAGTTCTTCACTTTCTGCCATAAGGGTGGTGTCATCTGCATATCTGAGGTTATTGATATTTCTTCCAGCAATATTGATTCCAACTTGTTCTTCTTCCAGCTCAGCGTTTCTTATGATGTCCTCTGCATATAAGTTAAATAAGCAGGGTGACAATATACAGCCTTGACATATTCTTCTTCCTGTTTGGAACCAGTCTGTTGTTCCACGTCCACTTCTAACTGTGGCTTCCTGACCTGCATACAGGTTCTCAAGAGGCAGGTCAAGTGGTCTGGTATGCCTATATCTTTCAGAATTTTCCACAATTTACTGTGATCCACACAGTCAAAGGCTTTGACACAGTCAATAAAGCAGAAATAGATGATTTTCTGGAACTCTCTTGCTTTTTCTATGATTCAGCAAATGTTGGCAATTTGATCTCTGGTTCTCTGACTCTTCTAAAACCAGCCTGAACATCTGGAAGTTCACAGTTCATGTATTGCTGAAGCCTGGCTTGGAGAATTTTGAGCATTACTTTGCTAGCGTGTGAGATGAGTGCAATTGTGTGGTAGTTTGAGCATTCTTTGGCATTGCCTTTCTTTGGGATTGGAATGAAAACTGATCTTTTACAGTCCTGTGGCCATTGCCAAGTTTTCCAAATTTGCTGGCATATTGAGTGTTGCACTTTATGACTCAAAAAAGTGTCTCTAGACATTACCAAATGTCCCCTGGGACACAAGATCATCCTGGAATAAGACCCACTACTCCAAAGTAACACCAGACAAGTGAGTTTTTAAGGAACTGATTTTGCACTCGATATATTGGTTCAATTGACCTATTGTTCAAGAGAGCTGTCAGTCATAAGAGTAATTGAAGCTTGGTTATTCCTTGTCCAAGTATATGATGGAATAACCTTTAGATCATAATAACTGCCTGAAAGCTGCTTCCCTGTTAATGAAACAGCTACCTTTCCACTTTGAACTCATCAGAGAAAACTAGAAAATATACATGTTTACCACTAAACATTAACACCAAATCAGCTGGGGAAGAATAAAAAAGGAAGGACTTCTTTAAATGTGAAAGGCTGTGATACATGTCACTTCTTTGAAGGCTTCCTTAAATCAGACAAAACAAATGCCTCTCTCCTCTTCTCTCCTCTCACAAGCCCTTTGTATATATGTATCTTTTTATTATTAGAATTTGTGGCTTCAATGCTCTTTCCCACTAGAATGTGAGATCTGGATGGCCAAAATTTTTATTTTCTTCATTATTGGTCATTTGGTTCATTCGTTGCTGAAATAATTCACTGAGGCAATGAATTATATATATATATATATATATATATATATATATATATATATATATATGAATGTTATACATATACACACACACACATACATACATACACTTAGTGATTAGCACTGCGCTCAACCCATGGTAGGCTGATCACAGAGTAATCACAGTAGTGCTGGTCACAGAGGATTTGGAGATAAACACATTACCTTAGATGGTAAAGTGTCTGCCTGCAGTGCGGGAAATCCGGGTTCGATCCCTGCGTTGGGAAGATCCCCTGGAGAAGGAAATGGCAACCCACTCCAGTACTCTTGCCTGGAAAAGTCCATGGACAGAGAAGCCTGGTAGGCCACAGTCCATGGGGTCGCAGAGAGTCCGACACGACTGAGCGACTTCACTTTACTTTCTTTACTTTACATTACAGGGTAAAATGTGCTAGGGTGGAGGTATGAAAGCACCCAGAAGGGATGTCTAGACCAAAGTTGGGGCAGTAGGGAGGGTTTCTTAAATGAATCGACTTAAATACTTTGGTATGTAGACATATAGAGAAAAAGGAGCTCCATGGGTATGGTTCCAAGGAGAGTCCTGTCTCCTACTGCCTGTACTGCTAGGGCCTATTTTCTGATGAACAAATAAGGATGAGGCAGAATGAAGAAAAACAGCAAGCTGAGAGAGTGGCACCAGGAGCATTTTAGCCTCTGGCATCTTCCTGCTTAGGTTTCAACAGGCAGGCTTTGATAATAATCAATAGCTTTGGACAGTCTCAGGCCCACCAGGAGGGTCAGCTCATATACCTTCTAGCTTATCTTTTAATTTTCCTAGTAGTGCAACCTAGTAGGATCCTGTGAGACTCCTGGGCATGGAAGCCTTTTTTGCATTCATCTTCTCTTGTTTGAAGGGAATAAATTTCAGCCTCCATGACCTTCTGTGAGTTCCAAAGGACAGATTACAACAGCTGCTACTCAGCGAAGGGAGGGGACAAAGGGACAAAGGATGAACAGCCAGGAAACAATCGTTCAGCCTTGAGGCAGAGTCCTGGTTACACCTCAAGGGATTTGTTTTTCAGTTGCTCAGTCCTGTCCTACTCTTTGTGATCCCATGGACTGCAGCATACCAGGCTTCCCTGTCCTTCACCATCTCCCAGCGAAGAGGAAAAGTTAAAATTTTACATAACCTCTTCTCTTTCTGCCTCTGTAACTCAGCTTGCCTTTGCAAACTCTAGATCACGTAGGTCATGTAGTCTCAGAAAGTGGCGACTTGCAATACTAGAAACTGGAGTTTATCTCATTCACCCTTGTCCTGCTATTTTCAATTGTCCAGCCCCTGCAAACCTGCTTAATCACACCTGTCCAGGTCAGGCATCCTCCTCCCCATCTTGACCACTGTTCATGAGCATGTGAAACCCCTTAGTATAAACCAGCCTATTAACAGCTAGTGTTGCTCACTACAGTGTGTCTAGAAAAATTCTGTAATCCCTTTGTTTGGGGCTTAGATATTGGAGTGTTAACTCCTCTGGGCCCGCTGGCATAATGAATCTGAGTTCTCCAACTCTCCGAGTATTGTGCTTGATTTCTCAAGTACTGGGTTCTGCAACACCAGAGGTTGCTCAAACTCATATCCATTGAGTCAGTGAAAACATGCAAACACCTAATCCTCTGCTGTCCCCTTCTCCTCCCACCTTCAATCTTTCCCAGCATTAGGGTATTTTCTAATGAGTCTGCTCTTTGTATCAGGTGGCCAAAGTATTGGAGCTTAGGCATCAGTCCTTCAATGAATATTCAGGATTGATTACTTCAGAATTAACTGGTTTGATCTCCATGCAGTCCAAGGGACTCTCAAGCCTTCTCCAACACCACTGGTCAAAAGCATCAATTCTTTAATACTCAGCCTTTTTAATGGTCCAACTCTCACATCCACACATGACTAATGGAAAGACCATAGTTTTAATTAGATAGACCTTTATTAGAAAAGTAATGTCTCTGCTTTTTAATATGCTGTCTAGATTTCTCATACCTTTTCTTCCAAGGAGTAAGCGTCTTTTAATTTGATGGCTGCAGTCACCATCTGCAGTGATTTTGGAGCCCCAAAAATAAAGTCTCTCACTGTTTCCATTGTTTCCCCATCTATATGCCATGAAGTGATGGGACAGGATGCTATGATATTAGTTTTTTGAATGTTGAGTTTTAAGCCAGCTTTTGCACTCTCCTCTTTCACTTTCATCAACAGGCTCTTTAGTTTCTCTTTGCTTTTTGCCATAAGAGTGGTGTCATCTGCATATCTGAGGTTGTTGATATTTCTCCAGGCCATCTTGATTCCAGCTTGTGCTTCATCCAGCCGAGCATTTTACATGATGCATATAAGTTAAATAAGCAGGGTGACAATATACAGGCTTGACAGACTCCTTTCCCAATTTCGAACCAGTCCTTTCTTCCATGTCTGGTTCTAACTATTGCTTCTTGACCTGCATACAGGTTTCGTAGGAGACAGCTAAAGTCATCTGGTATTTTCATCTCTTTAAGAATTTTCCACAGTTTGTTGTGATCCACACAGTCAAAGACTTTAGAGTAGTCGATGAAGCAGAAGTAGATGTTTCTCTGGAATTCTCTTGCTTCTTTGATGATCCAACAGTTCAGTTCAGTCGCTCAGTCATGTCTGACTCTTTTCAACCCCATGAATCATAGCACAACAGGCCTCCCTGTTCATCACCAACTTCCAGAGTTTACCCAAACTCATGTCCATTGAGTCAGTGATGCCAATCAACAATCTCATACTCTGTCATCCCCGTCTCCTCCTGCCCTCAATCCATCCCAGCTTCAGGGTCTTTCCCAATGAGTCAGCTCTTCGCATCAGGTGGCCAAAGAATTGAAGTTTCAGCTTCAACATCAGTACTTCCAATGAACACCCATGACTGATCTCCTTTAGGATGGACTGGTTGGTTCTCCTCACAGTCCAAGGGACTCTCAAGAGTCTTCTCCAATACAACAGTTCAAAAGCATTAATTCTTTGGTGCTCAGCTTTCTTCACCGTCCAACTCTCACATCCATACATGACTACTGGAAAAACTATAGCCTTGACTAGATGAACCTTTGTTGGCAAAGTAATGGCTCTGCTTTTGAATATGCTATCTAGGTTGGTTATAACTTTCCTTCCAAGGAGAGTCTTTTAATTTCATGGCTGCAATCACCACCTGTAGTGATTTTGGAGCCCCAAAAAATAAAGTCTGACAGTTTCCACTGTTTTCCCATCTATTTGCCATGAAGTGATGGGACCAGATGCCATGATCTTAGTTTTCTGAATGTTGAGCTTTAAGCCAACTTTTTTACTCTCCTCTTTCACTTTCATCAAAAGGCTTTTTAGTTCCTCTACACTTTCTGCCATGATCCAACAGATGTTGGTAATTTGATCTCTGGTTCCTCTGCCTCTTCTAAAACTAGCTTGAATATGTGGAAATTTCTCAGTTCACATACTGTTGAAGCATAGCTTGAAGAATTTTTGAGCATTACTTTGCTAGTGTATGAAATGAGTGAAATTGTGTGGTAGTTTGAACATTCTTTGGCATTGCCTTTCTTTGGGATTGGAATGAAAATTCTGACCTTTTCCAGTCCCCTGGCCACTGCTGAGTTTTCCAAATTTGCTGGCATATTGAGTGCAGCATTTTCACACCATCATATTTTAGGATTTGAAATAGCTCATCTGCAATTCCATCATCTCCACTAGCTTTGTTCATAGAGATGCTTCCTAAGGCTCACTTGACTTTTCAGTCCAGCTCTGTGTGACTGATCACACCCTCTGTTGGTTACCTAGGTTATGGATATCTTTTTTTTGTATAGTTCTGTGTATTCTTGCCACCTCTTTTTAATATCTTCTGCTTCTGTTAGGTCCATAATATTTCTGTCCTTCATTGTGCCCATCTTTGCATGAAATGTTCCCTTGGTATCTCTAATTTTCTTGAAGAGATCTCTAGTCTTTCCCATTCTATTGTTCTTTATTTCTTTGCATTGATCACTTAGGAAGGCTTTCTTGTCTCTCCATGCTATTCTTCTGAACTTAGCATTCAGACGGGTATATCTTTCGTTTCTATCTTGCCTTTTGCCTCTCTTCTTTTCTAAGCTATTTGAAAGACCTCCTCAGACAACCATTTTGCCTTTCTGCATTTGTTTTTCTTGGCGATGGTTTTGATCACCACCTCCTGTACAATATTATGAACCTCTGTCAATAGCTCTGCAGGCACTCTATCAGATATAATCTGTTGAATTTACTTATCACTTCTACAATATAATTGTAAGGAATTTGATTTAAGTAATACCTTAGGAAATGGTAATCCACTCCAGTACTCTTGCCTGGAAAATTCCATGGACAGAGGAGCCTGGTAGGCCCCAGTCCATGGGGTTGCAAAGAGTCGGACATGACTGAGCGACCTCACTTTATGGCTTAGTGGTTTTCCCTACTTTCTTCCATTTAAGCCTGAATTTTGTAATAAAAGGGTTATGATCTGAGCCACAGTCAGCTCCCTGCTTTTTTTGTTGTTGACTATATAGAGCTTCTTCATCTTTGGCCACAAAAAAATAAAATCAATCTGATTTCAATATTGACCATCTGGTGATGTTTTTGTCAAGGCATATATCTAACAACATCTTTGAGATCTTCTCCAGGCTAAAATCCCCAACAAATAGAAGATGAATTACTTGATGAGGCATTCTTCATTCCAGAGAGAAGCTCATAGTTTGATAACCTGAAGAACAACAGCTCATCAGCAGACCCTGCAAGGCTCAATTAAAGGGATGCAGGCCCTGCACACACCCTGATCCAAAGTATCAACTTCATCCTTGAACCATTGCTATAAAACTCCTCACCAAATCCTCCTGGGTTGGGACACATGACTTGGTGGGGCCTGAGCCCACTGTGTCCCTCTTTGCCTGGTAAATCAATAAAGCTATTCTTTCCTAATTCACCCAAAACTCTTTTTCCAAGATTTGATCCAGCACCAGTGCACAGAAGCTGAATTTCAGCATAATTTCCTGGTGGTTGGAAATAAATTTAATAACATATTTATGGGGAACACTTACTTGAAACATTCTAAACAAAGTGTTATTGCTAGAACTAAAGATAATGTATTTTGTTTCCTGGTTCTAGTTATTACTAGACTTTAATGAGAAAAGTATATATTGAACTGATTTTGTTAATATTTTCAGTGTTAGCTATCACATTGTCTTAGATTTCTAAAGGATAATATCCAGCTTGCCATAAACAATTCTGAAAAATTAGAGAAATATTTTTAGAAACACTTATGATATCTTAAGGAGTAGGGAATGGCAACCCATTCCAGTGTTCTTGGCTGGAAAATTCCATGGGCAGAGGGGCCTGGCAGCGTGCAGTCCATGGGGCCACAAAGAGTTAGACATGATTGAGTGACTGAGCACACATACATGGTATCTTAGAATTTTATAATATTAATCAAAAGTGTGTACACATTTTAAAACCATTTATACCAGTAGGCATTTTTCTCATGTTGGGGAATGTGAATTTTCTTTATCCATGTATGCCATTATTACATCTTCCTTTAGTTCCTTACAATACAATATTTACCTTTTCTATGCAGGGAAAAATAATATCAGAAAAATATTGCATCTACTTCTGGCCCAAAGTAAACAGACAAACAGAATACAAGTTGATAGGTGACACTGTTTTCTAAATAAGAGTTCAATGATGTCTGTATAACACAGTAAAATCTGTTCTCTGGCATAGCTGGGGAATGAGGTATTCTGGTCAAATATTCTGCTTAATAATGTTACCATATATTTTACATGGATTGCATATTTTCAAAGAGTTGCAATAGCTCAAAATAAACCTAAGGCTATGTAGCCAGGGTGGTCCCAGCTGAGCTCAAAGGGAATTATCTGGATGTGTGTGATTAAACAGAGGGAGCTGGTGGGACCTTAGGGCTCTATTTGCATTAAAGGATTTATACTGGGTGCTTTATTTATCCTTGACTTCTAGGAAAAGGAAGACTCCTTCCTGGTTGCCTTAACTAAAGGGAGGAAGGATGGCAGTGGGGGGGGTTTATGATCCCCTTTAGGTCTCTAAAATATTAAAAAAAAATCTCCAAGGAGAAAGGAATTCGAAGAAAAAAGAAAGAAATTTTTTAAGAAGGGGCCTCGGAAGCATGGCTTTGTCTGCACTGAGCATAACCCCAGTCTAGTACTGCAAGGATTGATGGTAAAATTGGAGAATCAGGAGACTGCAGCCTTGCTCGAGATGTGGGCATTATTACTGAGGGCAATCCAAGTAGCTTTGCCAGCAAAAGATATTCAGCAGAGGGGAGTGGGAGCTGTAGAACAGAAAGGGCACGATTTTGTCTTGTTCAGTGCTATATTCTTATCACCCTAGAACAGCAGGCACTCAAATATTTACAGGCATGTATCAGGTAATGACTATGGATGACAGATTTTTGAGCCCAAATGAAATGATTCTACATGTACTTGTGGGAGTGGAGACTTTGCAGAGAACTTGAGTCCTGCCAGTGGGGGTAAAGAAGAAATAATTGGGGATATTTGGATCATTGTTACCACGATAAACATATGACTTCATAGGCGATGAGACACTTTGCTTCAAATAGAACTATACTATTCAAGAGGCACAGAAATATCTTTACTGTTTCTCAAGGGCATCTTCATAATGTTATGAAAGTGAAAGTGTTACTCAGTCAGTTCTGTCCAGCTCTTGCGACTTCATGCACTGTAGCCCTCCAGGCTCTTCTGACCATGGAATTTTCCACGCAAAAATACTGGAATAGGTTGTCATTTCCTTCTCCAGGCGATCTTCCCAACCCAGGAATTGAACCCACATCTCCTGCTTGGCAGGCAGATTCTTTACCATCTGAGCCACCAGGGAAGCTCTTATAGTAATAATTACCATTTTATTGGCAAAGCAAAGATGCATCAGTTTACGAAACATCTAATAGATTTTGGATAATGGAACTCTACATAATGGATTTTATACTACTGATGAAGACTCCTCTTTGTTAAAGAACATATTTGGTTTCTTACATAAGTCCACTATTTTTACAATATTGTGCTAAATTTTCCTTTAAATGTCAAGTGCTTTGTGAATTGAAGGCTTAATAATATGCCAAAATAACTTAGTGTTCTTGGATCAGGAATTATATGCACAATCCTTTATGCAAAAATTGATCCTCATTTCTTTAAAGGCAAATTGCCTTTAATGAATGAATAAAATGTTCTACATATCATCAATTTAGTTGCTTGAGTCTAAGTAAATGCTGATATTCACCTTGGTTTCCACTTATAGTTCAGATTCAGATATGACTGAGGCTTTGTAGAGAGGAAAATGGCTTGAGCAAGATTAGAGCTTCTCAAAATTAACTAATCTCCACAAACCAAAATGGCTGCAAGGAGCTCTCAAACAAGGTTATACTTTGAAAGAACAATTACTTTAAGACAGAAGAAAGAACATCCCTAACTAAGAATTAAGAGTGACTTTGGTTGTCAGAACTTCTGCTGCTGCATTAGCTATAGGAGCAATTAACACAGGATGATGATCATACATTTGCCTCCAAGCCTTCGTTTAGCTTCGATGCTGTGTTCCCCAAATTTATCTCTGTTCTAAGAGGTTTAGTTCCTCTTAGGCACTTCCTGTTGTTTTGTTCTGCTGCTTCCACACTGTCCATACCTGACTTTTCCCAGTCCGGGAGGAGAGTTCAAGTTCAATGACTATGGCTTATTCAGCCAAACTTAGTATGGTCTGAGTTTAATGTAATCCTCATTCTTTTGAAAAACACTTTAATTTTCAACATTTTTATCTTATCCTGAGGACACAAGTCATTAAAGAATCTTGAGTCAGGAAAGTAATACTATCTTGTTTGTTTGGTTTTTTTAAGTTTTACTCTGACTATAATGTGGGGAACGGATTAGAAGTTAGAAATGGTAAGAGATGGAGGCAGAGAGACCAGTCAGATAATCATTGTAATAGTCCAACTGAGAGATGGTGGGGGGCCAGAACTAAAGTAGAGTCAGCAGGTTTGGATAGAAATGTGTGAAGACCAAAGATTTTGGAGGTAGAAGCAACAAGGGACGTCCCAGGTGGCAGAGTAGTAAAGAATACTTCTGCCAATGCAGGAGATGAGAGTTCAATTCCTGGGTCAGGAAGATCCCCTGAAATAGGAAATGGCAACCCACTCTAGCATTCTTGCCTGGAAAATCCCATGGACAGAGGACCCTAGCGGATTACAGTTCATGGAGGTGCAAAGAATTGGACATGACTGAGCAAGCGAGCATGAGAAGCAACACGACTGAACTATGGCATAAAACTCTGATTTATATATCACCTAACCTCCTAACACTTGGCCATTTTAATGGTCATCTAAGAGGTGTTGAAAAATGGTTCAAGTCTTGACTTTTCAAAAAAATTGTTTAATTGTTAGATGAACAGTAGCAAATACTTATTTTGTTGAGGAGAAATCTGCTAGCATTCTTAACAGTAATAGTATAATAGTAACATTTTCTTAAGTTAGGTCAATGAATCTAATAAGCTTATAAAGCCCTATTCCTCTATTTCTAGTATATGAGGATGCTTGCACAACGAATATTTACTGCATGTCTGGGTAACAGATTGTTCTTTAAAAAACAAAGCAAAACAAAAACACAGAAGCAGCAGGAAACTGACAGAATTAAAAGAGAAAAGAAATATTTTCTATAATTTATTTGGAGCAATGAAAGTTATTGAAGTATAATACTTGCCTCAAACATTTCCCAACAGCTGAAATTATTTTTTATGCCTAAGCAAGATACTGCATGGTGATGAAACATATAAGGTTCACTGATTTTGAATATTCTATTCAAAATATCTTGAAAGAAAAAAGACTGCAGTCAACTTTTGAACTAGTAGAATGTCTGAAGCGTAAAGGAGAATAAGCAAAAGAGATATTTCGATATTATATAAATATTGAATTCAATTTTCTTCCACAAAATATTCAACTTAATTTTAGGTGTTATTAATTAACCTTGCCTGTATTAATAAGCAGTTTTTAAAACTTTCCTGCTTTCAGAGAAGCTAGCTAGAAAGAGAGTCTTAATTCTGAACTTAGAAATGTTCCCAATTACATATATCCTTATGTCAATATACAGGACATGCAACTGAACATCTAGAATATTCTTATTAGTTGAGTAATATATAATAGGCATGATATGAATAATTTATAGAGCAACATCTCAGATATTATCCAATTGTGCTTTCATTCATTTGAATGTGATTATTTTGAAAAAGGTCTTAGTCCATAATGTCAACCCTTTATGTTTATTTCCATTTGCACCATCCTTTAGAGGCTATCTCTTTTAGGAAGATTTTTTTTGTGTGTTATCTGCATTTTGTTTATGCTATAAATGCCAAATAGATCTCCCAAGATGAAACTCTGAGCTCATTTGGAAGTAATTTTTGGTAGCACATGAATCAGAACTCTTATTTTCTTCTCAGCACTACTGGTATTTTATTGCTTCCATCTATAGTACAATATGCTTTTAAGTGCCAAGAACCCTGAGGCAAAACACACAAAGCACTAAGAAAATGGGAACTTTTGGTGATGACAACTTTGGCCTCTCTTTCAGGGCTATTCCCTCCCCTGGGAGAGTAAAATCACTTTAAGTGCCCTATGAAACAGGGACATGATGAGCACAGATGATTGACTGAAGTTGGCGATGTTGATTTAGGAGTCTTCGGATTATAGGTCAGGTGTAAAACCCTTAAACCTGCTTGTCAAAGTCAGGTTGTCAAAGTCCTATGGATTTTTCCAGACTGCCTAAATGTCACTTTCTCTTTGATGGCTTCTCTGGGCAGCTCTGGCAGGGTAGGCAGCTCCTCTTTGGTATTATTATAGCACCCTGATATATTCCTATACCAGCACTTATCAAACTATATTGCATTTGTCCATCTCCCTCCACTCATGCATAGAGAGAAACCATTCTCTTCATTTTATCTCTGGACTAGAGCATTACCAAAATCAAGCTGGCTCTCAACAAGTAATAATTGAATGGATGGGCAAAGCATGACTAGTAATACTCTCCATCTGCACAGAATAGGTTATGAAGTGTTCTCATATCATGGTGAGGAAGACATGGAAGGAATTATTACCCATATTTTATAAATGAGGAAACCCCAGAGACATATGACTAATTCAACTTCAAAACAGCTAAAAAGTTGCATACCTACTTTTCATGTCAGTAAGTTGACAAGGATTTGTAAATAGAATTTGTAGTATTCAGTAGGACAGATGCAATGGCTGACAAAAAATACAGTGTAGGAGTGGTTACTTGTTATGAATGCTCCCAAACTCTTAGCAGGTTCTCAAGAAGGTAACTTCCATGCACACAAAACCAGACTTCAGATATTTACTATGAGAATGATTTGTAACCAATAAATTATTTCCTTGTACTCAAACTACACTCACAGTGAAGCTAGGAGACAGAGACATACTCTGTTTATGTATGTAATACAAATGTCTCTCTCTCAAATTCCCACCATGAGTCATAGACTCTAAAAAGAAAGAAGTTCTTAGAGATCAGTAGTGTAATTCTGTCATTTCCTAACTAACTTGCTAGCTAGTTAGCAAGTTAAATGACTTAAATTAACCACATAGCTTATTTGTGAGAGCACCAGGACATACAATTAGTTCTTATCATTAATATGCTTAGCTTTTGAAAATTAAGTTATGATTGAGAGATAATATAACTACAGCTCTTAGGAAGGTTTCTAAGCAACTGGATAATAAGACTAAACATAGGCTGTCACAGACAAATTGTCCTTAAATAAATACTGCAACATGAAAGTAGAGCAAATTTTACTCAGTGTCCATGTATTGGGGAGGTGAGGGGTACATAATATGACAAGCAGTGTTTTAGGATTCCATTCATGTTAAAACAAAATCCTCTTTGATAGAGATTGACAATATTAATTACATTTAATTATCTCTTTATTCAGCCATAGACATTGATGCTATCCAAACAATTACTTGATTTCTCTTTTCTGTGTGTCAACTGAAGTGTATTTATTGGTCTCCAATCCTTTTAACAGATTTTTTTATTCTTTTCAAAAATAATTCAAGTAGTTATAACCTGAGTGTGTTCCTATGTTCATGTCGTATTTACAACTTCAAAGTTTTGAAAAAACAACTCTACCAATAGAACATATTTTACTACTAAAAAATAAAATATGCATTTCTAGTAAGGGGCAAAAAACAAAGGCCAAACTAAGCTAATATTCTCAGTAAAAAATAAGACAAATGATCATATTTATGAAACTTTTTCATTTAGTTTCTATTACCAAAGCTGGGGTGTGCTCTGGGTCACATGTCCTAAACCAGCAGATGAAAGCAAATGTTTTCTACAAGTATGTTTGTAGCTCATAGACTGTGCAAATGACACCAAAATCAAATTATTTCATGGGGCCAACACCATCAATTAAAAGAGAGAGCCTTATTTAGCAAATAATTGCTTTGAGGATAGAAACATACCTCAAACTGCAATGAATTAGTTTGTTGACAGAACTTCCTGCTGGGCATAATTGCTAGAATTCCTTCTTTAAAAAATGGACTTGTTCAATTTCAACTATTGTGCACATCTTTATGTTATGATCATAATCAGAGACTGTGCTTTACTATGCCTTCACTGAATGCAAAGAAGTATTTCCACAGCATTTATACAACAAAGCTTCTGCTTTCCCCTAGCATCATAACTGGCACCCTGATGATCTACCTCCAATTAATGCTAGTATTTACTGTTACCCCCAAGAATTACAGTTTGAAGAAGGAGAGCCCACATTCTTAAAGAAACTTTAGGTATTCCAGGTCATTTATATCGTCCAACTTAGAATCAGTTTCTCATCTAGACTACGAAAGAAACTAGTTCATCAATCACAGCATTTTAATGCATTGAGTCAAAAATGATTTTAGATGTTAATTTTTAAGCTAGGTCAAATGAAAATATTATGCTATTTAAAGAATCAGGGTCATTTGAGTACCAACTCATTCATTTTCTATAAAATTTCAGCAGGAAAATTCCCATGTTTGCCTAAAGTTGAAGATAATTCATTTAGGTTCCCATTATACGGTAAGCCAGCCAACAATTTTTATCCATGTCACAGGTATAAAATATCTGTCAATTCCTGTTAAAGGGCTATAACATGAAATCAATGATGTCAATAGGTATATACAATAAAATTCTTATAGAAGAAACCATTTGAAAACCAAAGCAATAAGCCTTGCAAGACTTTAAGACATATTACTCACCAGGAACAAAGTTCGAAAGTTGCTGAGATCACCAAAGAATTCTTCTATGCTCACGGTCTTAGAGTCAAAAATAAAGTATTCTCCAAGATTCTCATAGAGCTTTACCATGTTGTTGTGCATGGTGAAGAGTTTTTCATACTGGTCTCTGGCACTCTTTGCAAAGCTGTAGCTTTCTGTTAAGGAACATGATCCACATAGTACCTTAAAGGCAACCATTAGATGTTAAGATTGAATTATACCATCATTTCTGTAAATGCTTCTGCATTACATTGCTAAGGTTACCATGACAAAATACCACAGACTGGGTAACTTAACAGAAATTCATTTTCTCATAATTTAACAGGCTAGCAATCCAATATTAAGCTATCATCAAATCTGTTTTCTTCTGTGATTTCTCTCCTTGGCTTGCAGATGACTGCCTTCTTGCTGTGTCCTTATCTGGTGGTCCCTCTGTCCTTGTTGTCTGTGTCCTAATCTCTTCTTAAGAGGATGCTAGTTATATTGTATTAGGGCCCACCCTAAGGACCTCATTTTAACTTACTGACCTCTCTAAATGTCCTATGTCCACAGTCACATTTGCAAGTTTTGATGGTTAGGGCTTCAACATATGAATTTCGAGTGGGTGGGGCACAATTCAGCCCATAACAACTTGCTGGAGTCATTACACTGTTTAGTGAGCTTTGAAAATCTATAAATGAGGCAGAACTATTTAAGGTATAACCACAAACATGGTTGCTAGGTGAAAGCACAGAAGTACAAACATCAGGAAACTGCCTCATATCTTTTTATGAACTAGATAAGGTAAAAGGAAACAGCAACAAAAACTTAGGGGGAAAGTATGTATTTTCTGTGTTAAGTACACATTCTATATAGGTAAAAAGGTTACAGTGAATTCTGTATGTAGGTTATGTATCTGTATGTGTGTGTATACACACACACACACACACACACGCATATATATATCCCATATGAAGAGGGGGAAAGAAAGGGAGAGAAAGATGAGAGAAGAGGAAGAACTATGGAGAGAAAGGGAGAAGAAGGAAGGGGAAAAAGGAGGAGAGAGACATTCTACTGTATCTCTAGAACCTTAATCACAAAAATGGCTTTTTAGAACAGAAAATGCTGTTTGTTGAGCCTGAGCCCAGGTCCCTGAGGATTATAATTCTAACGTTCCCAGATGCTGCTGCAACTGCCAGTCACATATAATCCAGTAGGACCATATGAGGCCTTTCCATGACAGACCCCTTCCCCATATTCTCTGCTTTAGCTCCTCTCTGAAGTACCTAGATAATAGTATCTGTTGCACATTTCATAAGTTGTTTCACAAATGCTAAAACCCCCACCAAATGTAAGATACTTAACTACTTGATGACCTTGTACACTTAGCCCCCAGGTCTACTGGAGCCTAAGGATTATGACATTAACCCTTGTGATATCAACCTGTTACTTCAACATTAACCAACCAACCAAGAGAACTGTACATGAGCTGATTACATACCTTGAGACACCCCCCCCCAAATCAGGCCTTTAATAATGCTTTGCTAAAAAACCCTTCAGGGAGTTTGGGGCTGTTAAGCACAAGCCACCCAGAACATTTCTCCTTGTCTGGCATCTATAATATTAACAAATACTACAGTGTCCTTCACCATAACGTGGTGTCAGTAGTTTGGATTTACTGCGTGCAGGCAAGTGGACCCAAATTTGGTTCAGTAATACCAGGACTACACTTACAGTAGTATACTCCAGAAGAGTATTTATTTTAAACTTACTCTTGTTTGAAAATTACTCTTTGATTTAAAATTAATTACATCACTGCTTTAAAAATTTTTATCATAAAATTCATAACAACAACCACTACTACCAAAGCATAAAAGGAATGAGATATATAAATGAATCCATCATCAAAAAAGCAAGAGAGATCCAGAAAATCATCTATTTCTGCCTTATTGACTATGCCAAAGCCTTTAACGGTGTGGATCACAATAAACTGTGGAAAATTCTGAAAGAGATGGGAATACCAGACCACTTGACCTACCTCTTGAGAAACCTGTATGCAGGTCAGGAAGCAACAGTTAGAACTGGACATGGAACAACAGACTGGTTCCAAATAGGAAAAGGAGTATGTCAAGGCTATAGATTGTCACTCTGCTTATTTAACTGATATGCAGAGTACATCATAAGAAACGGTGGGCTGGAGGAAGCACAAGCTGGAATCAAGATTGCCGGGAGAAATATCAATAACATCAGATATGCAGTGACACCACCCTTATGGCAGAAAGTGAAAAAGAACTAAAGATCCTGTTGATGAAAGTGAAAGAGGAGAGTGAAAAACTTGGCTTAAAGCTCAACATTCAGAAAACTATGATCATGGCATCCGGTCCCATCACTTCATGGGAAATAGATGGGGAAACAGTGGAAACAGTGGCTGACTTTATTTTTCTGGGCTCCAAAATCACTGCAGATGGTGACTGCAGCCATGAAATTAAAAGATGCTTACTCCTTGGAAGGAAAGTTATGACCAACCTAGATAGCATATGGAAAAACAGAGACATTACTTTGCCAACAAAACTCCGTCTAGTTAAGGCTATGGTTTTTCCAGTAGTCATGTATGGATGTGACAGTTGGACTGTAAAGAAATCTTTCTGTAAAGAAAGCTGAACAATTGATGCTTTTGAACTGTGGTACTGGAGAAGACTCTTGAGAGTCCCTTGGACTGCAAGGAGATCCAACCAGTCCATCCTAGGGGAGATCAGTCCTGGATGTTCATTGGAAGGACTGATGTTGAAGCTGAAACTCCCAATGGTTTGGCCACCTGATGCGAAGAGCTGACTCACTGGAAAAGACCCTGATGCTAGGGAAGATTGAGGGCAGGAGGAGAAGAGGACGACAGAGGATGAGATGGTTGGATGGCATCACTGTTTCAATGAACATGGGTTTGAGTAAACTCCAGAAGTTGGTGATGGACAGGGTGGCCTGGTGTGCTGCGATTCATGGGGTTGCAAAGTGTCGGACACGACTGAGTGACTGAACTGAACGGAACAGGGTCTGGAAAAGACCCTGATGCTGGCAAAGACAGAAGGCAAGAGGAAAAGGGGATAAGAGAGGACAAGATGGTTGGATGGCATCACCAACTCAATGGACATGAGTTTGAGCAAGCTCTAAGAGATGGTGAAGGACAGGGAAGCCTGGTGTGCTACAGTCCATGGGGTTGCAAAGAGTTGGACACAACTGAGGAACTGAACAACAACAGCAGAGTTGGGAAGATCCACTGCCAAAGGACATGGAAACATACTCCAGTATTTTTGCTTAGAGAATCCCATGAACAGAGGAGCCTGGCGGGCTATAGTCATGGTGACATAAAGCGTCGGACACGACTGTAGCAACCTAGTATGCACACACGCATGCACGCTTGCACAGTGTATTTACATTTTGTGATAGTATTATTTTATCAGGTTCTGATAACTGTGTCTTCTTGAAGTGCTGGATTTTATAAAATTTTCTGAATTCTTCAGTGTTCTTTATTATAACCTGGGGCCAAATTTATTTTCCATGGGAACACAGCTCTAGTTTCACAATGGAAGTCAGTAGGGAAATCAGACTATTTCTGGAAAATTACTTTGCAACTGACATTGATGGGATATAGCAGGATTTTAAAAGTCAGATGCCCCCCTTCCTAGGTTCCTTCTTATGCTACTTGTTTCAACATTCATATTAGTTACACCACAACCTCTTCCTTGCTAAGGAGTCACATTAAATCTTTCAATCCTCAAGTCCATTTTGCTGTCAATAGACCTGGAAAAATTAATGCATTTCTGACTTACTTTACTTTCTTTTTTACCAACAAAAGGGTTGCATGTAATGCTACCTGATTTTCCATCTGAGAATATCATATTTGTTTGATTTTTAAGAGAGTGTTGAACATCCTGTTTGAGAGCTGCAGAAATAAGACAGTTCTCTTTATTTCTTACCACAGAATGAAAGTGAAATTTTTGTTCTCTAGTCTCTCTTGCCTAAATAAAACAGACTCATGCCAGACTTGCTAAGAGCACATGCTTTACAAAGGTCACTTACTTACATCTTATTTGCAACAAGGTACTAAACCATGTGCACTTCAGAAGGCTCAACATCTGTACAACATGGAGAAAAAGCTGAAGATTAAAAAAAGGCAAAAAACTGTACATTTTCCATTTATCATAACACAATTTTCTGCCAGCTAAAATATGCCCATGTGGTGATACACAGTTTCACAAATATGTTCTCCTAGAAGAAAACCTGATTTCATAAATTCTTTCTGTATACCAAAGTGAGAAAATTTGAAAAATTCTGGGAAAGCTGTATCTTAGAAATAATAACTGGAGAGCAGCCCAATCTCCAAGTCCTTCACTTCTCTTCACAGTGATTACTTTGTAAAAGGGATGGAGGGCGTGAGTCAGCACTGAAATCTTTCACAATCACAACCCTGTCACTAAATCCTACTTGGGATTCTGCAGATGAAAAAGAACTAGACATCATCATTTCTTTCCACTTTATTTTCAGTCATTTTTTAAATTTTCTTTTTTTGATCAGCTACTAGATACAAGGTACTGGTTAGTAGTCTGCTAAGCACTGTGCTCCATACAATGATCATTAAAACCTAATCCAGAACCCCAAAGCAGTATATAATCTAACATTACAAACAATTCTACTTATTAATTTGCATTTGTACAGCTCTTTGCTATTTACAATACACTATGTTCCATATCCTTCAAACCACCTTATGAAAAAGGCAGAGAAATACCACTATTCCAATTTTTGAGTTGTGAAAAGTAGATAAAAGGCACTCATTTTATCAACGAAACTGCAAACCTACATTCCCCCTCCCCCTAAAAAAGGCACTCATCCATCTAAGGTTAGAATGCAGTGAATGTGCCATCTCAAAACATGTCTCCTTGGCATAGATTATTTTGAGCTGATTGAGAAAGAATACAGAGGAAAAGCTCTGAAAAGAGTAAAAGTTACCCTTTTGAAAGGGAAATTTCCATTTATAAAGGAAATCTCCACTGGTTAAGGATGTGTTCCTCTGTGGACCAGGAAGAGAAAGTGAAAGTGAAAGTCACTCAGCGTGCCCAGCCCTTTGTGACCCCATGGATTATACAGCTCATGGAATTCTCCAGGCTAGAATACTGGAGTAGGTAGTCATTCCCTTCTCCAGGAGATCTTCCCAACCCAGGGATTGAACCTAGATCTCCCGCATTGCAGGAGGATTCTTTACCAGCTGAGCTACCAGGAAGAGAAGGATGACTCTAAACCACCAGAGAATCAAGGATATCAAGAGTATCACTGGTGAAGTTGCCTTTAGCTGAAGGTGGTATTTAAGCTGGTGACTTAGGCTACTTTGGGGAGTTTCTCATTTTTTCTGCGTATCTGCCACATATACATGAGGTATACATGTTTATTAACTTCTATATAGTTTTCTCTTTTTATTCTCTTTATTACAGGGTGGCCAGGGGGTGGATCCTATCAATTGCTCAGAAGGGTAGAGAAAAAATTATTTTTCCTCCCCTAGAGTATACATCATGACAATCCCTTGTATGATAGTAGTTTAACATTCTTTTCATATGGTAGAAGTTTATAATGACAATGACCATGTTACCAAACTCAACATTCACCCCTCTGTCCTTCTTTTGAGGTTTCACCCACATGCAACATTTAGCCAGTTTTCTAAGTTTCTATGACACACACCCTCATGTTTAAAATGTTTTTCTCTTATCTCCTCTCCTTCTCTGACAACTTCTATAAAATGTTAGAGGGCCCTGAGGGCTTGGTCCTGAGTCCTCTGCCTATAGTCTATCTAACTGACCTCAGCAATTCACATGACTTGAAATACCATCTACATTGATGACTCCAAAATTAAACTTGTAGCCCCAGTCTCTCCTCTGAGATACTTCTATAATCAACTGCCTGCTTGTCATCTCTATTTTGTTTCTCATGGCCTCTATTGGTGTCTCAAACGTAAATCCTCTCCTGAAAAGCCTCTGATAGTTTTCCATGATACTTGTAACAAAATCCAATTTCATTCTCAAGCTTTATGAGGTTCTACATGATCTGGTTTTTACCCACCTCTGCAACCTAATCTCATCTCATTCTCCCTCTTAAGCAATATGCCCAGACTCATTAACCTTTCTCTTCCGTGTGCTGAGCAAGTTCTCATACCCAACCCAGGGCCCTTGCACTTGTTCCTCTTTCTGCCCAGGATGTTTCTTTTTCACCAGGTCATTCAACTTCAGCTCAACAATCACCTCCTCAGAGATGCTTTTCCCAACCATCCAATATGAAATGTCCACTCCCATCACTATTACTTTGGTCTATTTTACTTCATCCTGAGAACTTATCACTATCTGACATTATCATTTTTATTTATTTACCTGTTCATTGCCAATCTTTCCTCACTTAAAAATAAAGCTGAAGAGAGTAAACAATATCTGTCTTGTTGACCACTGCCTCTCTGAAAACAGCTCTTTACTGTTTGCCCATTTCTGTTCCCCTCTAAAAAAACCTAACTATAGGAATGAGATCACTAGGCAATTTAACCTAACTCCTAACTCATGCTCTCCTGAATGCACACCACATATTGTCTAACCTGTTGGTTCCTTTCCTAGATTAAAAAGAAGTGAGAATGAAGAATGAAGCAGTTATAGAAGGACTAGCTCTCTGCCTTC
Organism: Antilocapra americana; assembly: GCA_007570785.1. NCBI lineage: Eukaryota > Metazoa > Chordata > Mammalia > Artiodactyla > Antilocapridae > Antilocapra > Antilocapra americana. Next base: position 2,798,683 of record ML661243.1, read on the forward strand.
AACGGTTCCAGTAGTTATCCTGCTGGCAGATCATGCAGGCAGGATACCATCTGAAGAGAGACTCAACCAGTCTGCACACAATGGAGAATGATGCAGAATCCAACTGCCTACCTTGATTATTCACTGAGATTCTTCCTCCTTTTCCCCTTTTAAAACTGTCATGGGCATATATACACTACCATGTGTAAAACAGATAGCTAGCGGGAACTTGCTATATAACACAGAGAGCTCAGCCTGGTGATCTTTGATGTTCTAGAGGGGAAGGGAAAGAGGTTCAACAGAGAGGCTGTATGTGCACACATACACACACACATACACATACATATGGCTGAGTGCTGAGGAATTGATGATTGTGAACTGTGGTGCTGGAGAAGATTCTTGAGAGTCCCTTGGACAGCCTTTGGATCAGCGAAGTCCCAGCCCCTTTTCTTCTTATCTCTCTCCTCCTTACCTTCTCATTTACCCAAGAGCATACAGATAATTCCTTGCACTGCCAGGGGATCAAAACAGTTAATCTTAAAGGAAAAAAAAAACCCTGAATATGCATTGGAAGGACTGGTGCTGAAGATGAAGCTTCAATATTTTGGCCACTGGTGCTGAAGTCAGATGTCAACAGCTGAATCACTGGAAAAGACCCTGATGCATGGAAAGACTGAGGGCAAGAGGAGAGGGGGGAGACAGAGGATGAGATGGTTGGATGGCGTCACTGACTCAATCAATGGACATGATTTTGAGCAAATTCAGGGAGTTAGTGAAGGACAGGTAAGTCTGGCGTGCTGTAGTTTATGGGGTTACAAAGAGTCAGGCACAATTTATCAACTAAAAAACAATGAATGATTCAGGCTTCCTAGGTGGTGAAGTGGTAAAGAATCTGCCTGCCAATGTAGGAGATGCAAGAGAGACAAGTTTGATACCTGGGTCAGGAAGATCCCCTGGAGTAGGAAATGGCAACCCACTACCATATTTGTGCCTGAAAAATTACACGGACAGAGGAGCCTGGCAAGCTCATGTCCATGTATCAAAGACTCAGATGTGACTAAGCACACAGAACAGCATGGCTGATTCAGGTTATTGTACAACAGAAACCAACAAAACAATGTGAAACAATTATCTTCCATTAAAAATTAAAAAAAAACAAAAACAAAAAACACACTGTCACTGCTAAGCTGAATCTTGAGAGATGGTCTTGGGACATGAGTCCACCTTCTTCCCACATTGCCAGCTATTCTTATTAAAATATCTCTCCTTTCTATTGAAATTTGCCTTGTGATTATTGAGTTTTGAATGGCAAAAAGCCAAACCTTAAGTTTGGTAACATCACCAGCCCCTAAAATGGTGTTTGACACATAGCAGAAACAATAGCAATGACAGAATAACTAAAATCAATAATAATAATAATAAAGATCATTATACCTAATCTTTTCTTTACAAATTTACTCTGTGAGAATCATTGTGAACATTTCCCATCGGTTCAGTTCAGTTCAGTCACTCAGTCATCATATCCAACTCTTTGCAACCCCATGAACCGCAGCACACCAGGCTTCCCTGTTCATCACCAACTTCTGGAGCTTGCTCAAACTCATGTCCATGAAGTCAGTGATGCCATCCAACCATGCCATCCTCTGTCATCCCCTTCTCCTCCTGCCTTTAATCTTTCCCAGCATCAGGCTCTTTTCCAATGAGTCACTTCTTTGCATCAAGTGGTCAAAATATTGGAGTCTCAGCTTCAGCATCAGTCCTTCTAATGAGTATTCAGGACTGATTTCCTTTAGGATGGACTGGTTAGATCTCCTTGCAGTCCAAGGGACTCTCAAGAGCCTTCTTCAACACCACAGTTCAAAAGCATCAATTCTTTGGTGCTCAGCTTTCTTTATAGTCCAACTCTCACATCCATACATGACCACTGGAAAAACCACAGCTTTGATTAGATGGACCTTTGTGGACAAAGTAATGTCTCTGCTTTTTAATATGCTATCTAGGTTGGTCATAACTTTTCTTCCCAGAAGCAAGGGTCTTTTAATTTCATGGCTGCAGTCACCATCTCCAGTGATTTTGGAACCCCTCAAAATAAAGTCAGCCACTGTTTCCATTGTTTCCCCATCTACTTGTCATGAACTGATGGGACCAGATGCCATAATTTTAATTTTCTGAATGCTGAATTTTAAGCCAACGCTTTCACTCTCCTCTTTCACTTTCATCAAGAGGCTCTTTAGTTCTTTGCTTTCTGCCATAAGTGTGGTGTCGTCTGCGTATCTGAGGTTATTGATATTTCTTTCGGCAATCTTGATTCAAGCTTGTGCTTCATCCAGTCCAGCATTTCTCATGAAGTATTCTGCTTTTAAGTTAAATGAGCAGGTTGACAATATACAGCCTTGATGCACTCCTTTCCTGATCTGGAACCAGTCTGTTTTTTCATGTCCAGTTCTGTTGCTTCTTGACCTGCATATAGATTTCTCAGGAGGCAGGTCAGGTGGTCTGGTATTCCCATCTCTTTCAGAATTTTCCAGTTTATCATGAGCCACACAGTCAAAGGCTTTGGCACAGTCAATAAAGCAGAAGTAGATGTCTTTCTGTAACTCTCTTGCTTTTTTGATGATCCAACGGATGTTGGCAATTTGATATTTGGTTCCTCTGCCTTCTTAAAATCCATCTTGAGCATCTGGAATTTCACAGTTCACATACTGTTGAAGCCTGGCTTGGAGAATTTTGAGCATTACTTCATCAGCATGTGTGATGAGAGCAATTCTGTGGTAGTTTGAATATTCTTTAGCATTGCCTTTCTTTAAGGTTGGAATGAAAACTGACCTTTTCCACTCCTGTGGCTATTTTCCAAATTTGCTAGCATATTGAGTGCAGCACTTTCACAGAATCATCTTTCAGGATGTGAAATAGCTCAATTGGAATTCCATCACCTTCACTAGCTTTGTTCAGAGAACTGCTGCCTAAGGCCCTCTTGACTTCACAGTCCAGAATGTATGGCTCTAGGTGAGTGATCACACCATCGTGGTTATCTGGGTCATGAAGATCTTCTTTGTATAGTTCTTTTGTGTATTCTTGCCACCTGTTCTTAGTATCTTGTGCTTCTGTTAGGACCATACCATTTCTGTCCTTTATTGAGCCCATGTTTGCATGAAATGTTCCCTTGGTATCCCTAATTTTCCTGAAGTGATCTCTAGTTTTTCCCAATCTATTGTTCTCTTCTGTTTCTTTGCAGTGATCACTGAGGAAGACTTTCTTATCTCTCCTTGCTATTCTTTGGATCTCTGCATTCAAATCGGTATATCTTTCCTATTCTCATTTGCCTTTTGCTTCTCTTCATTTCACAGCTATTTGAAAGGCCTCCTCAGACAACCTTTTGCTTTTTTGCATTTCTCTTTCTTGGGGATGGTCTTGATCCCTTCCTCCTGTACAATGTTAACGAACCTCCATCCATAGTTCTTCAGGCACTCTGTCTTTCAGATCTAATCCCTTGAATCTATTAGTCACTTCTACTGTATAAGTAAGTATAAGGGATTTGATTTAGGTCATACCTGAATGGTCTAGTGGTTTTCCCTACTTCTTCAATTTAAGTCTGAATTTGGTAATAAGGAGTTCATGTTCTGAGCCACAGTCAGCTCCTAGGCTTGTTTTTGCTGACCGTATAGAACTTATCCATCTTTGTCTGCAAAGAATATAATCAATCTTATTTCTTCTCTGATAGCTCAGTTGGTAAAGAATTGGCCTGCAGTGCAAGAGACCCCAGTTCGATTCCTGGGTCAGGAAGATCCACTGGAGTAGGGATAGTCTACCCACTCCAGTGTTCCTGGGCTTCCCTGTGGCTCAGCTGATAAAGAATCTGCCTGCAATGCTGGAGACCATGGTTTAATCCCTGGGTTGAGAAGATCCCCTGCAGAAGAGAAAGGCTACCCCACTCCAGTATTTTTGCCCTAGAATTCCATGGACTGTATGGTCTACGGGGTTGCAAAGAGTCCAACACAACTGAGCAACTTTCACACTTCCCATGGATTCATGCAATTAATCCTCAAAACTGCTTTCTGAATTAAGAATTTACTTCAGGTCATACAGCTGGTAATGAGAGCAAACTGAGAATGGATCCATAACTCATATTCTTAACTGCTATGCCATACAGTTTCTCAAGAAATATTTGGTGAAAGAGTAAAGTCTCCTTATAATGCCAAATTGGAAGATGAGCCATGGAATTGATTTGGGTACTTAGTAAACTAAAACCCTTCTTATAAATCTTAAGATAAAACAAAAACAAACCTTATTTACAGAGAATACTTTAATAATAATATCTTTAAAGACTTGATAAAAAATTTAATCTCATTTATTTTCATCAATCTTGATATCTAAATTCATTTTTAAAGGTAGGCTTCAACCTAGATGTCCATGTACAGATGAATGGATAAAGAAGATGTGGTACACATATACAATGGAATATTACTCAGCCATAAAGCAGAAGGAATGTGAGGAATCCTAGTGAGGTGGATGAACCTAGCGCCTACTATATAGAGTGAAATAAGTGAGAGAAAGAGAAAAACTAATATCGTATATTAATACATATATATGAAATCTAGAAAACTGGTATTGATGAACCTATTTGTGGTGAAGGAATGGAGACATAGATATAGAGAATAGATTTGTGGACACAGTGGGAGAAGGAGAGGGAGGGACAAGTGGAGAAAGTAGCCTTGATATATATACACTATAATGTGTAAAATATAGACAGCTGGTAAGAAGATGCTGTGTAACACAGGGAGCCCAGCCTGGTGCTCTGTAATGACCTAGACGGGTGGGATGAGGGGAGGGAGGAAGGCTCAAGAGGGAGGGGATATATATGTAATTATGGCTGATTCATGTTGTTGTACGGCAGAAACTCATACAACTTTGTGAAACAATTTTCCTCCAATTAAAAATTTAAAAATTGAATATTATTTTAAAAAGGTAGGCTTCAATCAATGTGATTTTATTTTAAAGA